>VZSF01017903.1:2345438-2561705 GCA_013398295.1 Chionis minor | reverse complement strand
AAAAAAAAAAAAAAAAAAAAAGAAACTGCACCACTCACATATATTTGTGTTTTCACTGACCCTTCCCAACATTTTTAAGGCATCAGTCAATTTAGTGCAGCATTTTGGTTTTGACCCAAGTGCATTTTCAGAAAATGATTCCATGCAGATTTCCCTCTACTCCTAGGAACTACATTTGTAACTAGTTTATTGCTGCATGTTTCTAGGCAGATTACATGGAAAATAGCTGTGTCTAATGGTGGTCCAGGGCAGAGTTCATGGCCCAAATCTGGGCAATTTTTTTCCAGAACAATCTCCCCTTCCACAGCATTTTACAGCTGCCTATTATATTTGAGAGGTTTTCATGCTGTCTCCAAGATCTCCAATGTCTTGTGAACCACACCGATCAGCCAGAGGAGGATACTTTGTATGCACCAGGAGAAACATGAGGTAAGGGAACAGGGCATGTGATCAGATACCGAATCACAGAATCATAATGGTAGGGGTTGGAAGGGACCTTTGGAGATCATGTAGTCCAACCGCCCTACCAAAGCAGGTTCACCTAGAGCAGGTCGCACAGGTGGGTTTTCAATATCTCCAGAGAAGGAGACTCCACAACCTCTCCGTGAGTCTTTGTCTGGGATACACTGTCACATTAAACAGAAACGACATACCCTAGAGACTGCACTTCCTAAGTAGATCTTTAGATATGATGAAGGGGAATGAGATAGCACTGGTTTGACTTATTCTGTGTTATCAAGTTCTGGGGCTGCGAAAGGCAGTTCCAGGCAAAGGTTCCTCTTATTGATTCAGAGAGCGTTGTCACCTAGGTTTTACCATGTAAAAGGCATGGAAGAGTTGGCATCTCTAGAGGCCAGTAAGTACTGACTAGAGAGAGAACTTAGATGACTAGCTTAGATCTGATCTTGACTAAAGACTAGTGATGTGAATCCCATCTTATGCCTGCGGGCTGAAGCTTAGGAGACTTATTAGGCTTTCTCTGATGTGATATCTCCTTTATGTTCTTTAGAGTCGTGACTTGACTCTTCAACACCAAAGATGAAATCGCAGTATTATTACTCCTGCTGTGAAGATGGGATGTAGAGACAAAGTTCAAAGCCTCATACATCTCTCACTGAAAACAGTAAAAAGGATCTTAGTGACTTCAGTGAGAACTGGGTCAGCCTCCTAGCCATTTACTCAAGATCGCAGGAGACAAAAAATGGCAAAGGGCTAAAAATAGAACTCCGGCGGCCTTGTACCCCTGTTCTGCACATCCACTGTGGGTAGCACTCCTCCCTGCAGGAACTACAGCACAATTCACATTCTCAAAATGATAATTATGGAGCTGATTCTGCATTTCTTCTCAATCCTTATAAACTATTGTTATCCTTAATTATGAAGCTCAGTTACTGCTATCAGATTCTTTGCTCAAGCCACTTTATTAAAACTACCTTCAGTTTTTTGTTTAGGTTAAGTGATCTCACAGTCAGGCTTTTGTGGAGAATTATATCTTTAGTAATTTGATATTCTAAAGCTAAAATAAGTGACCACAATGAAGCATTTCTTTGATAAATAAATCTGGGGTTTAAGGAAGCATCCATCTTTGTCAAAATTCCTCCTCCCTTAAGAAGGGCAAAGGCTAAGTGCATATGATGATCTAATGTAAGATGTGATTTTATTCAGTTTGAATTTCACATAATCAAATCAAGACTTGTATTCTTACTTGTGCTCTATTGCTCTAATTCAAAACAGACTTACCAGGAATTACAGTGACAGAAGTTAAACGCAGAACATCTCTCTGAGGTCATGCAGACACTTGCTCTCTCAGTACTGGACTGTTCCCTACTGTACACTAGAACAGAAACTTCAGACCTTTTTTAAAAATATGCAGGTTAATCAAGTTTCCATCACGTTCTTTTGCAGACTGTTCTCCCCTTAGCTATGGCAATTAATCTTAAGTTTTTCTGGACATAATTTTGTCCCAGTTCTCCTTGCACTGTCCTTGAAGTTTGAGCTCTTCAAATGCTACAGCCTGTTATATTCATCTTTTGATGGACATGTGAGAACACGCCTACTTTTAAATTAGCGAATCACACCTGTTTAAGTGGTTTAACAAATGAGGGTCTTAGGTAAGTTTGTGAGTGCAAGCATGTATGAGTGTGTGCCCAAGTATCTACCACTTGACAATTTCAACAAAATTATTACTATTCTCAGAACTTCATCTGCTTCTGAACGCAGTCTAGGAACCAGAGTGCCTGGAATGTCACCTATGCTTCAGCAGACCAGCACTGCATAGAAAACTTCTCTCCCAGCTCCTGGAAAAGTTATCTTTGCAGCTGGTACATGGGCTTGAAAGGTCCTCACACCTCTCATCTCCCACTGTGAGACTATGGCTCATTCACAATGTTTTAAATTATTTTTCTTCAGACATTTTCTGGCTGAGCATCTGCATTTACTGATCCATTGTTACTTCTTTCCTCACTGACATTTGAAGCTTAGCTCAGTTCAGGAACATCCATGGATTTGGGGAATGTGAAGTTTGCTCCCCTTACAGATGGCTAAGAGGCCAGATATAATACCATGCTGGTGCTAATTACTACTTTACACCTCCAGTAATTCCATTATTTCAGTGGACTATCTAAGCATAAGGGATTTTTCGGCATGAATGAGAAATAAACAGTTCCCAGGAACGACAAGGTAGATATCACACAGCATCCTCACTAACTATCGCCAAGAACCAGATATTTTTCCATGTATCATTATCTTTTATTTATGATTTCCCCTCAGGGTTCACATACAAACCGAGATGAATTTATTATTTGAATTTAAAAGACTGACACTTGCACATTACCTCAAATGCTGAAACCCCAGCTAAATTGTTTAAAAGCTACCTTAGACCTTCAAACTAATAAATAAGCAAGATTAGAATTAACAGCTGGAAATATATTAGCTGAAAGTATTCTTCTTTATGCTATTTCATATTGAGTGCTTACTTTAGATTAAAAAAAAGTTGCCTATGGTACATTTTACCACATCAACTGTTCATCTTAATTGAGACTGCAGTCATATATCAAGTAGAGAATATTTTTATTACCACAATCACGCTAGTTAACTCCAGTGTGAACACAACCATTATTTAATGAAAAGCCAGTGAAACATATAGTGAAATAATGTTTTAAATGCCATCTGATATCACACATCATATCCAATATTAATAAGCATGCAAAGACACGTAGATGGAACATGCATGCACATACTACATACACACAACGGACTAGCTAACTTAGCCCAGTGTGGTCAGCTTAAGCATTGCTGAATTTTTCTGTTGCTACTGAAAAGTATCACCTACACAAGGCAGAATGCCTCCAAAGCTATTCTTCTAAATCAGAACGCTCAAAAGCATGTTTAGCAAGGATCTAGACTTTTCAAACTTATGCTTATATAAATCTTGCAAGAATAATTTTTATTTTTGTTGCACGGGGAAGACATGGGATTTCATTCTTTTTGTACACAGAACAACTGCACCCACCAAAAGCTTCACCTGGAGCCTGGCAAACTTTCTCTTTGCTCCCTATTTTAATGAGTATATATGTGCAATCTTCTCTGTTAACTAAAATACTAAGCACTTGCTTTATGTGAGATAAGTGCATAGTCATCCTCTTTCCAGGGAAGCAACCTGTGCACTTCATGTTATAAGGAGAGCATACCACTGCAGGGTTACACTGGAGCCTGATACACATCCTTGAAGAAGGTGCAGTTTAAGTTACCAGAAATACATGCACCTTTACACTTTGTGAGACATGATTTAAGAAGCTTTGATCTACAAAACTCCACACAGGAGCCAGAAGAACACCCCTTTGGCACAAGAATGAAGTTTTAATCCCACAAAGCCATCTTTGGCATCTTTCCTGAGGCAAGAGAGGTTGCCAGCTGAGACAGCAGTGCTGCCCCAGGAAGGCTCATCCACTGGGTCTAACATACAAACAACTCTAAAACTAAAGACCCATCAGAGGAATTAATTTTCACTGAGTGCATTAAAAAAAAACTTGATAGTTTTAACTGAGGTGGTCTCACAGCCCTTCAAAGCCAGTGATTATACCTCACTTCGGGACCTTAAGGCAGCCTAAACACAAAGAGTATCTACTTAATATGGAGGCTTATTTTGTGCTTATCGAGGAAGGAGTAGGAAATATGATGATAGGCTTACGCAGGTAAAGGTCAATTAATACTCTTCACAATATTTTTTATTTTTTGTCACCCTACTGCTCTTCTGGGAGAAGCATACATGAACAGCATATTAAAATGAGATGTTGAAATACTCTTGTTGCTGGCAAATAATCTCTATATTTTATGGATGTCTACAAGGATGTACAAGAATTAGGGAAGATATCTGAAACTGATGATTATTGGCCAAGTTTTAGCCTAGCATTTGATCCTTGGTAATATCCATAAAAAGAGTTTGATTCCTTCTCTTTGAGAACATCTTTGCACAGTAACAGGCACGTGGAAGTGAGCAACAGCAAGGACAGAACAATGACGACAATACAACCAACTGAGATGCCATTATACAGTAGTTCTGGTATCAGACGTGAAACTGAACTGGTTTTAAAGGCAAAAATTAATATCCTCTGATACTGGTTAATGTTATGCTGCACAGTGAGTGTACCAGTAAAGCAGTATTATCACTGCACAATGGATAATGGGGTGATTAGCAGAGTCTATGAATGAGAGCTGCGCAAGTGAAGTCACCATAAGGGGACTGAGCCTTTGAAACTCAGCAAAGGTGAGGAAAGCCTTTTTTTTTTTTTTTCCCCCCCCAAGAGATGACAAGGGACCACAAGGAGGCAAACTGTCAGGAGTGAAATGCAGCATTTTGAAAGCTTCTCAAATGATAAATATCATCAACAAGCCCAGATAGTTCACAGTAAAGCCCCACAACTTCTCTGTGACAGGGGGAAAAGGGAAGGTGAGTGGAGAAACAAAGGAATGTGCGGCAGCTCAGAAGTGAGCAGCAATCTAAGAGTATTGTTTTCTGTCCCAAAGGGTCACATCCTTTCTGAGCCCTGCAGACATGAGTATAATCATGACAGCTTTATCAGGTTCTGAACTGAAATAACTTCAGGCATTCTGGGTTTAATATCATGCTCACAGCTTGGAGATTTCGAAGACACAGCAACGACAGTATTAAAAGGCTTTGGACTGTCAGCAGCACTGGGAAAAGTCAGTACCAAATGCAACTGGCAGCACTGCTGTCTTGAAAACAGAGATAAATCCAGAAATAAACCTAAAAGGATGTGAATTCTGTAAACTGCCTGGCTCTGTTTCTAGTGTGTAGGTTTATATGAAACCTGCTTTAAATAAGACAGTAAAGCATTTCCTCTCCCTGTTTCCCCAAAGCCACTACCCTGACTCAGCTCTGCCTTTTTTCCCATTAACATAGAGGCAGGTTACAACATCTTTCCTGAAGCACATTTTGAGCTATGTGGGGCTGTTTGTAGAATAAGATAATGCTTAACAGAAGAAAATTCAGCAAAACTTTGTCCCGAATTCTCCAAAGCTTTCAGCTTAAGAATTTCTACAGAGCCAAATACAGAGACTAGGCAGTCTGGAGCACAACACAGTACTGCATATACAGCACATAACAATCATACTTCCTTTCTGTGTGGTAATACGTGGCAGAAATATTACTATATGCAACACAGGCTGCTGCAAAAAGATAAGGCTACCCAGAATGCATCATAGTACCTCAAGATTTGCAGTGAACTCTATTTTGCCATAAGTTAAAGGCCACCTCTGACAAGCAAACTGATGTTTGACAGAAAAAATATGGAGAAAGATATGCCACAGCCTCTTAGCAGAGTCAGTGCACTGCTGCTACCTCAGGAAGCGTACGGAGATTTAATTAATTTTTTGCTGCTGCTCCTCTGAAACACAGATTACTTCCCTGACACATCACATTGCATCAGCTCCTGTGCACCCACCCAGGTGGGAGTGGTGCAGGAAATGGGAATGATGTCTTGAGGTGCAGCTGGGATCTTGCCATGTACCAGCAGTGTCTGTATTCCCTCTAGACTCAGAGGGAAGCAGGGAGTCCCTTGGTGTTCTCCTGGATCCTTTCTATCTCCCTTGGTAAGTTTAACCTGTAGCAAACATACACTTAAAAATTGGTATTTCCATCCAGAGTAAACCTCACACTTCAGTGCAGTGCCTGCTGGAGATAAAACACATGATGCGAATAGAACACCAACACCTCTGCTTTGTTGACAATTTGGATATTTCCATTTGGCAGATGAAGATTTCTTAATATGCCCTGTGAACAGGAATGGTAACACACCACCTGCCCGTGTCCCCATCCCCCTACTACTCTCTGGACCTCATATAATTCGATGGCAAATGCCCCTCTGCTATCTACAAGAATAAAACAGCCTCCCCTGCTTCAATTAAAGCTGAAGTAACTTTTTACTTCATCTCCTTGTTCCAGCTCAGTGTCCTTAGGAGGAGGTCAGCAAGACGGTCCCTTTGGATTCAGAATCTCTTCACTGTCAACATTAATTCAGCTCTCTGTCATGGTTTACAAATTGGAATTTGTTTCAAATGAGTAGAAACCATTCTCTGTATCTTATTTGATTTATAAACCAATTTTTCACCACTGTTATTTCTCTGACATGTGAAATGTCCAAACAGCTTACCCATCAAATTAGTTCTTCAGAGGTGCCACCGAAGCAAAATGGACTAAGGGCTTAGTCTTCCCTAAAACGTAAAATATTAAAATCTTCTGTAACAGCTAGTGAGATATAGTGCGTATTCATACTGAGGAAAAATAAAAAGGGTTTTCACTACCCTGGAAGTAATAAACCATTTTATTTATTTATTTTACACCAGACTTTCTCATATACTGTAGAAAAGTTCCAGACAGGAACTAACATTTTTCAATGTTGGTGAGAAAGCATTCATATGGGCCCCATTTTAAAAATGTGTTCTACCGTGTGAAATTCAATTCAGGTTATTCATAATCACAACAAAGATTTAAAAAGATAACATTTTTTCTATTTCTGGCTCTTATTAGGTGGCCACACATGATCTGAGACAAATATATCTTAAAAATGACTTACAATGAGAGATCTGGTACAGAACAGTATTCCCACCAGAAATCTTCATGTAATAAAATGTATTGATTTTTGGCATGTGGTAGATCTCCAAAAATACTGCAGGCATATGAGATACTGCCTCTATAGTCAACATCTGCCAAATTTTTTACTATAAAAAATCCTAGGAGAATTCTAGTGTATTCTTTGTTAAATGTTGCCAATCCTTCCCTCTCCCTATCCAATCCCCCTTCCTTCAAAAATCCCAAACTAGGCCCCCAAAGAATAAGACTGGACATAATACGAGACAAAACCAAAGATCAGAGAAATTCTCTTTGAGTTGTCTTTTGATCTCTCTCTCTCTGCCTGCTATCCCAGAGTCCCAGTTTTGTGCCAAACCCCAAGCAGCAGAATCCGGGCACCTGCCCCCAGCCCCGGAGGCATGCCGAGCAGGTCCAAGCAGCAATTCACACTCCTTCCACCATTCTCATCCCCAAATAATCTCCTTATTTTGCGTCCCTATCCTAGCACACAAATCAGATTCTGCTCTGTACTCTGAAGTATCTTTTTTTCTGTCCAACATATACATGAAAACTACAAGAAGACTAAATTTACAACAGTTAAATGACCTAGTGACCCAATTACCAATCCCAAGGGGGAGCACACACTCCGGTGAGTTGACGGCTATTTCAGCATGGCTGCACAGCCCTGGCTGTACCATGAGGCTGCTCCTCTCCCATTTGCTTTTCAATGCCTAACAGAGGAGCGAAGCGGGAATGGAGCCCATGACGCGGTGCGCACTGAGGAACTGTGCTTTGGCACACATAAAACTATAAATCCTTTGGGAAAGGGCCTGGCACTGGGAAGGACAGCTTGCCACCCCATGAAATAAGTACCACGCAATGGTTACTTTTTACAAAGGAGGAATGGTGTGAATGCATTCCTAGATGAGCAGTATTTGTTTGAGCCGCTTTTGTGGTAGCAAAAACCATCTACCCCTGCTTTTACAAGGGATTCAACTACGTCCATTTTGAGTCTAAAACAAACCCCAGAAGACAACAGAAAGTAACACTGAAATTGCACTAGACCTCTCTCCTCCCTTGATAACATCTATTTCAAAGTAAAACTGTGGAGCACTGCATGTTTCAAGTCCTTCCTGCACTCCACTTTGATATGTGGGCATTGACAAATCCAAGTTCTGGTTGTCGATATAAATCCTGGCCACAAATAAAACAGCGAGGATCCAGTTGCCAAAAACTAGTGCTCTCAGTCATCTCTCCTCTCCGTGCAGAAACACCCTTCATTTCACCAAATGCTCAATGCATTCGCTTCAGCTCTCAGGTTGACACATCCAATGTGATGGCTACGCTTTCCATTCCCTGATATTAATGAGTCACAAACGCCCTTTTATGCTGTGCGCTTTTGCAGCAAGCCCTAATATTACTCCAGGGGAGGCAAAAGCAGGCTCTGTTCTCCGTTTGCTGCAGAGCTGTGGATCTCTCTAATGTCACGAGGAGTTACCTACACTGTGCAGAAAAACCCAACCCTTGTGCATTGAACAAAACACTGTAATAATAATTAGGGTTGCATGTTAATAGGACATGGTGTCATTGTTTTGGAGCACATACTGGTTTCTCTTGTATTAGCTGCATGCTAATACAGGCAACCATGCTAGACAAACACGTGTACGTATTCACTGACAGTTGAGAAACACCTCCTGTCTCAGCCCCTGACTTCTTGCAAATTCTGCAATTTCTTTCTCCCCAAACAAGCTTCATTTTAAGCACAGCGACAAGAGAAGGCTGATTCTGCTCGCTTTTCTCACCTTAGAATTTGTCTCCCTAGCTCAGTAAAGGTAGCACAGGGAGACGAACCTGTGCTTTTGCATGTAGCAGTGCTCTGACCCAGACACTAAACAAAGATGATGAAATGTTTAAAACCATATGCCATTTCCATAGTGACACAAACCAGTGCTTTCTTGGGGCTTGGTCATGCAAAACCAGACCTCACAGACCACAGTTATGGAGGGCAATATTAATGGCTGGATTACACGCACTGAGTCAACACGCGAATGTGTGTATTTATACACACATTAAGATTTTTGTCCCTGTTCACACACATGTAATTCCAAAAGACCCCTATAAATTCACTGATGTTGTCCTATTTCTATACAAGGGAAACTGTGATCTGAACTCTGTCCCAGGGAAATAAATTTTAAACACTTATTTATATGCAATAAAATGTTGCTTCAATACTTTATACTTAACTTTATGCTTTATACATTATACTTAACCTGTATAAAACATTTGCAATAGTCTCATAATGCAAGTGTAGTTTTTAGACAATTCAAACACCTGATTTGAGAATAAAAGGACATTATTCATCTGGACAATTAGTGACCTGTGATAGGAAAAAAAAGAGCGGGACAACCACACTGCCAAGCAGCTTCTCTGCCATGAAGATACAGTCATTGAACTGGATTCACTACTCTTTAGAACAAGTTAATTATAAGCAATTTCTCTGAAATTGGAAGTGTGATTTTGTTCTAAATCTTGTGCAGCACAGTGATCAATCGGAGCCAGTTAGTCTATTCCCAGAACGTTTGTGCAATGATAATGAATACCTAAAACCCGTCCTTGAAAATTATTTTGCTCTGTTACTGAATACAAATCTCTTTGATACTGGCTTAATCTTCATGAAATTTCCCTTACCAAATGTCTGCAAAGCAGCATATTTGTGATTTACAGCAATGTCATAACACAGTTGCTGTGGCTAATGTGCCATTCTCCTAAAGACACCACTGGCTGGCCTGGAGGAAGCAGCACAACCATGGGTGTCACAGTCCCTGTGACAAAATCGGAAACTAAAAATGTTGATCAGATTCATAATGTCATCTTTCTCCCCATGAGTCCCACCGCTATAAATAGCTACAAGAAATTGAACTGAAGAGTACTAGTTCACCATCATCACAAATGAGATTTGGACATTGCTGCAGTCAATCTTCCTGAATCAATAGGTACATTTTGATAACCCACTGACCTGCCAATAGGAAGAGCACAAAGAAAAATGATCAGAGGGGATCAAAAGCCTTTAGATGACAATGGTTTTCACCGACATACACAGATCAGTCAAAACAGCGGTGGTTCATCGAAGTGTGTACATTTTACAGAAATCGTCAACAATAAATATTTCTGGTTCCAGCTGTATGTTTATTCAGTTGAGACATCAGTACCATATTGAATATATTTTTAGTATGTATGTTATATAATGCATTGGTGTTACAATTTCTCAATGTTCTCTTTATGAAATTTATGGCCTTGAAAAAACAAATTCTGTGATTTTTCTTCTTTAGGAAGTCTTGGCTTTTTTTTCTGATTCAAAATGTTACAAATTCGAAAACTTGGAATTTTCCACACAATAGAAATTCCATTTTCCGGAACCTCTAAAATTAAAAATACATATTTCTCAAAGAGCTTCATTGTTCTCCCAGTCTGCCATACGAACAACATTTCACATTTATAGGCAAATTGAAGGAACATATTTTAAAGACACAAAAATAAACATACCCAAATAAACCAGCAATAGGAAGCTAGCTCCTGGCAATTGTCAAAAATATATTGTGTTGCCAAGCCTTGAGATTTTATAGGGAGTATTTAGATTGTGAATCATACTGCGTGTGGTTTAATGAAAAGATCCAGCCGTCACGTGATTTTGGAGAAGAAATAGAAAAGACAGTCACCTCTAGCTTGAGGAGAAATACACTGAAATGCAAACTCAGAGACATGGCATAATAGGCACAGCTCTTCAAGGGACTGCCCCAAAGATTTCTGTGCCGTTACAGGGCCCCTCTAAAAACAGGGTCCCCATTAGTGTGGAGTACCTACAGCCACCGATTCAATGACATTGCTATCCAAACTTCCAGAAGATTAGCCAAGGTACTCTTTCAGCAACCCCTGCTAATGAAGTCTCCGTGGGCCTGTCTAGATCACGCAATGGAGCAGGGTACTGATATCCACAGTGTACTCACTCTTTCTCAGGGAAAATGTGTCTTACGTGACCTGCTTCTGACTTAGGTCTGGCAGTCGAGCCACAGCGTGACATCCAGCACCGCTGTACTGCTCAGTCCTTCTGCTTCCCGGCTCCGGCTGTGCAGAACAGCTTCAGTATCTCTGCACTTGCAACGCAGGTATGTCCTGAGTCACTCAGAAACTGCTAGACTTCATGCAAAAAGTTATATTATTGCTTCCATGATAAACTATCCGGCTCTTCAGCTATGCTGTTAGAAGTTTTTAGATGCAGAAATCCCAAGATAACCTTCACAGACAACCCATACATCGGCAGTTCCATTTTTCTCTGCTGCCTGTGACTGCCAGATGCAGCCTGCTGCCAGCCAGGAGAAGAAACCAAGAGTTCTGGAGCCCAGAGCTCCTGCACCACGGTGCAAAGCCCATGTAATCCGCTGCCAGTAGGCATTTTTTCCTCTTTGTGGAGAAGTGAATACGTTTACATAAATAAATTGAACAGAAAACTGCAGATTATAGCTTCAGAACTTGCTAATGACCATGCAAAGGATGATGTAGGTAAGAGTAGCGGTGATTTTTTGTGACCTGTCTCATGTTTTTTTTATTATTAAAAAGATCTGGCATTACTGAAACCACAGTTATTATTGCTAACTTTCAGCATAGTTCTCACCTGATTTAATTGTCTGCTTTTTCCCTGTTTTGGCCTAATATTTCATCTTCCACAGGATTTTAGTCACCCAACCCAAAGGGAAAAATCCAGCACGCTCAGTGAGTGATTCCTTTCAACAACCAGGATGTCACAAAATTTAAAAAAGCTATAATAATAATTAAAAAAAAAAAAAATCACCCTGGGACAATGCTCCCTAAGTGTTCATTATCAACGTGGGCTCCTAATTTATGGCTAGCTGTTTACATCAGTACTGAACTTCATGCCAAACTTCAGAACAATGACATCCAACAGAGCTGGAGTTTGTATGGGAACAGTTTTTATCCTGAAGGCCAAACAAGTAGCTGTTTGCAATTCAGCTTTGGCCTGACTATTCCATTACCTCACTTAATTTTAAAGCAGTTCAAGTAAAACTATGTGGGACTGAGAGATCACAGGATACCGTTGTTATCTGCAGGATTTCTTACTGAATCCACTGGATATTTCATATGACAAACAATATAATCATATTTTTCAATATATTTACACTTGAAGGTCTTTTTATCTCCAAGAGCTTTTTGAAAACTCTGAACTGACAGTGTCTTAGGAACAGTACAATAAGGGAAAGGAATACTCTAGACAGTAACACTGGCACACAAATCGCTTCTCAGATGAAGAATATCACCTGATCTTTGATTTCTAGTAGAGGATACAGGCCCTTGGCTTTCAAGGTCTCCTCTGAAAGCCTTCCCTTGCAGGAAATATATTTACCTCCATGGGAAGAATAAAAGGAAGAGCTGAATCTTAAAGGAACTATGTATGTACACATAAGGTTAACTTTAATGCTTCAAAGCCAGTGTTCAGGTGTTAAATCATCATCTTCCAAAAGTTCTCTTGGAGGAAAGCAAGCATAGATACCCAAGAACAGGAAAACTGAGTAGCTTCACAAATGGCGTATTGCAAAAGCTCAGCATTTTTGCTCACATTTTGTCTGGGTCTCCTTCTTCGTAATAATTCAAGATTAGTCCACTGCATTGCATGTATACCTTGGCAAAATGGAGCCTGTAAAACTGTAAAAAAGTCAGAAATACAGGATCCCGTCATGCACCTAAATCAGAACTGTTTTAGGCACAAGGCCTGAACCAAGAGCTGCTGCACTGGCTGCACAGAAAAGCACCATGAACTTTGATGGCCACAGCCCAGCCTCCAGTCAACCTTCTTACTGTGTTTGATGAGGGACAACTCCACATATTTTTGAACCAAGGCTGTTCAGAACACGTGCTTTGTTCCATGGTGGAGTTGTGATATTTTACCATGTAAACATCAGTGCCTTTAGATTTCTGTGAATTAAACAACCAACTAGTGCATGCAACATGCACGCAGGTACTGAATACAAAACTCAGTCATAGCTGGGAGCATAATATGGCCCGAGAGCCCTGAAAGCAGCTCCACAGATCCGAGATCAACTTATCCCATAAATACAGATGACAAGCACCACCTTGCACTAGAACATGGACCTCCCAGGTTCACATTTAAAAGGAAAAATAGGAAGGTTGTTTTTCTGCGTGACCTTGAACAACGCAGATTTTGGCAGGGGTGGGAGAACACCAAAGGGGACAGTGTGTGAGCCATCTTCCACTTCTGCTTCATTTCACTTCGAGACAGTGTTTGGTTAGTTTGGGTTAGAAACATCAGCTCTGTTTACCGTTAGTGGAGCTCAAGGCTTTTACAGTGCATTGCGAGTGCCATCTGCAGGTTCAAATACGTACTGGTGGGCGTTCGCATGCTGAAAATGCGGCTAAACCTGCCCCGTAGGAAATCTTAACAGCACATCTGATGAAAAAGCTCATAAATGCAGAAGGACTACAGAAATGCTTGTTTCAGATCATTCAAAGCACAAACCCACCTAGTCCTGCGGCAGCAGAGTGCGAGGGATTAACAGAGCAGTTTCCCCATTAATTCCTTAATTCTGCAGCAGCACAAACGCAGTGATGCTCTTTGTGAGCAGAGCAGGAGATTGAGAAGGCCACCTTAACCTCCAATTGCTGAGAATCCCAGAAGGGAGGAGAAAGATCTCTGGCCCCTCTCTTCGTATACAAAGAATAGGAGAAAGGTTTCCGACGTGTGCAGCTTAACTCGATAGTGCTGAAGCATTGGGAGATTTCGGGAACACAAGACAGCTAACAGAATTTTCCAATTGGAAGGCGCGCTGGCTTTCAGGGTGAAAGCCATGAATATGGAAAAGTTAGACAGTCTAAAAAGAAATTATCTTTGGATTTACAGTCATAACTGGCTGAACTATGGCTATCTGATTCACACAAAGTAATTCCAGACCAGCAAAGAGGCTGTCATTGCAGGAACATTGCAACTACAGCCACAGAGTGGTATTTCTGTGGCAATATCGAGATATCCACCTCATCGATAGTGCCTGTGTGGTAGGCACTGTGACTAAAGTTGGCATTTTCAGGGTGGCAGCCTATGAACAGTATCAGCACAGGCTGAGAAACCATTGCAGGTAAACACAAGACAACAACCTCCCTCCCAGGAGGTCAGGCTTTTTAATCCAAATTCAAACATTTGCCATCTGTGTGCTCCATGTAGAATAAATACAGTCAGAAAAACTGACAGACCATTGTCTAAACAGCAGTTACGAGAGAAAGGGACCCCAAATTATATTTCCTATTGCCCACAATGCAGCACTCTAAAATCACTGACATTTTCCAAGCACAGCTGTATGCAGGAATGTGATCTATCTGGGCCATGCCTGATTGGATCATTACATCCAGATTTATACATCTGTGGAGTTTCTAATCAGACCTAGAGGGAGCACGTTCCACCTCTCAATCTAGTGCCTTGGCAGGTCAGTCAGTCAGAGCATTTCTCAGCACAGCATTCCCGATACACTACTCCTCTGTACATGCAGTTAGGCAGCATTCAAAAACATCAATGTTTTGCCCACTGTTGAAAATATCAACAAAACTCATGAAAATTGCTTCTAGCCTGACCTTTGCAAATGCCTTCCTGAAACAGTAGGAGATAAGAAGAAATATATCAGAGCCAAAAGAAAGTAGATTTTGGAGAATGAATTTATCCTGTATGGCAGGCTAAATATTGGGTTTTTTTGCAAGAACTGCCCATAGCTATTGCTAATACTGTCAATCTCACCAGGTGTGTCAGTACTGCACTTTTATTTTATTTTTTAAGAAAAACAAACACAACTGTTTTTATTCTCATTAATGCCAGTAATTAACATCTTGGTGAGAGAAATGAGGGAACTCATCAGTTTGTTCCAGGATCTTAGCACATGTGTTTTATTATATGGCTATACTGGGAATAAGTGATGCCAGTTTGCCATGGCAAAGCTATTCGCTATCTTGAGGAAAATGACAAATAATTAACCTTAAGTTAGAATTAATTAATTACCAACCAACTCGAAAGAGTTAAGCATCAAGAAGGGAATTAGAAAGAATAAAACCTGGTCGTAATCAGTGTGGGGAAGAGATTTATTCCTCAACCACAAAATCAACCTCACTAGAAACTTCTGCAGGAGAAGTCCAGGTGTGATAAATTTATGGCCTCCCCTCTTACCCTCGCTATTACTCTTTCTAAAGCAGAGTATTATATTCTCAAGTCCTTGACCTTACATAAAGCCTGAGATTCCTTTCACTTCCCCTCAGTGCATGTCCCCATGTCCTTTGCCAACACCACATTCCAGTGTCACACTGCAGACAGGCCTCATAAATTAGCAATGGTATTCTGGTGTGAATGCACGAGAGGAAACTATTCCTATCAAAGCCAGGGAGGACGTAACCAGGTTCGACATGTGTCAGTTATTTCTAATTAGGAGGCACCCAGAGTGCAGAAGAGATTGTGACTGTTCATAATTGTCCAGGCAAAGCACTGAGATGCTCATTGATGATATCACATAAGACGTAAAAGAATTAGATTCAGAGGAAGCTAAGAGATTCTATACCCATGCAAACCATACTTTTCTCTTTCCCCTCCATCCTCCTCCCAAACACCCACTTTCATTTCAACACCCACACATTCGTCCAGTGAACTACATCCTTTGCCCTAAATTTGGTCTCATGAAGTGAATGGAAAAGTGTCTGAAGTTATTCACAGACAGACATGCTAAAATACTATAGAGGGAGGACTAACAGAGGGGTTAGAAAAATCTTATGTGAAGTAATTCTATTTTGGCTTACCCTAGTACCTACCCATGCAAGCTGCACATCTGTAAGGTTCCTAAACCCTGCTGATGGGCTGTATCTCTGAATGACATCATCCAGTGGAGCAAGCCTTAAGTGAGTTGTTGTTTCCACGTGCAGACAGTACACAGCTTGCTCTCATCTCTACTGTCAGGACCGTGTTATTTTCCTGTCTTTTCTCACCTGTTATTAATTTGTTTTCTACATCTCTAGTGATGTGCTACTCAAAGAAGAGGTAAAAAAGAGAGGAAAAAAAAAAAGCTATCTGTGATCCAGAAATATGAGGGGTAGGTGGAATTACAAAGCTAATGTATCCTAGAGAAGGGAGATTTAGAAAACATAAATGCCATAAAGGACATTAAATCACCTAGTTTCAGCTCCTGTGTATTACATGATCTTCATTTGCATTTGTTACCCAAGTATTACATCCAATAACAGCTGACTCAAGCGCATCTTCTGGAAAGGCACCTAATGTTGATTTTATGATGAAACCTCCCATTAACTTGTGCTTTTGGACGGGGTCTTGTAGGACTGTGGTTTCCAACCTCCAGTCTAAGGTCCATTTCACAAAATTTGCAAAAGGTAATTCTAGAAATTCAGGCCTATTACCAGAAGCATAAATCCACAGGAGGTCCCATGAAATTTTAGAGACACACCAATCTAGAACTGCTGCCTTCAGGCTGTGTGATTTGTCAATGGTATGCAAAGACATCCCATCACAGCTGAAAGGTAACACTGAAGTTCATTAGCAAGCCAAGGAATAGAATATTCCATCAAGAGCTGAACATCTAATTAAAAGAAGGATGCTGGCAAACTGAATGGATTCCAAGAAATAGGTAACAAAAAATATTTAAGGGATTGGTTAATAAGAACATGCTAGCAGAATTAAATATGTTTTACGTGGTTAAGAGGCACATAGGAGAAGACATGCTAACATTTTACAGATATTTCAGCATTGTTAATTCATCTCCTTCCCTGGCATTTATCGCCTTAAGAGAGATAAATAAGACTAAAGGGATATAAACAAGGGGAGGGTGAAGACTGAGAGAAATATAAATTGAATATGAGGGAGAGGAAAAAACTATCTAGCCCGTAGCTGCCATCAGGCAGTGAAATAGTTTCCCTGAGGACACAGTGAAAGAGGTATGTCCCTGCTGCCTGGAACATCTTAAACTAAACTAGGCAAACACATCAGAAGGGTACAACAGAAAAACAAAACTAAAGTCTAACATATTTTTTCCCTATGCCACAGCGAAATATTTGAGCACTAACTTGCCTTGTGTGCATCAGGAATACAAAGCACTTGATACATTCTGCTTTACATAGATTAATCAGGATTTTATCTGAAATACCCAAAGCAGAAGTACCTTTACAGAAGATCAATTTCTGATAGAGGATGCTTCAAATCTAAAACAAAAAAGCGTAACACAATCTGACAGCCAGAGCTGAGACTGGGTAATCTCTGAACATAAAAAAAAAAAAAAGTTGTTCAGTTCCTGGAAAAACTTATCAATGGTCCTCTTTCTTTTAAATTCCATAAAGACAGACGGGATGTATGTTTAAACATCTACTATGACCATGTTTTGAGGAAAAGTTATAAGCTTTTAGGTGAAAGCTTTTGGCTTTGTACCAAAAATTCCTGGACAAGCTTTGCTTATGCTGTGCTATGAGGAAAACAACTAATACTACCACCACCACCACCACTATTGTCTACCTGTACTGACTGCCTCTCATTTCAAACCAAACAAAAAACCCTTCCATGTATCTCGGAAAGAGTGGAAGGGTAGTTGCCCTTACTGCGAACACACTCTAGCGAGTCCCCTGCTGCTTTACTTGGTGCTGCTTTCCACCTTATTCTCAAGGTCCTCAGTTTCCACTGTAGGAGTTACAATTGATTTTCTATTGCTCTCACTCATAATCAACCTCCTCTACGTCCCAGCACTTTGCATTACTGTCCTGTGAGCCGCTTGTAATTTCACATAGGCTTTGAAACCTCCCATTAACCCAAGGTGGTGATTTCCTGGTTGCAAGTCCTGCTGCTACTGTGCTCTGCAGTGCAGTGCATGCTAATTTTCAAACCTGGGAGACAGGATCCTGGTCAGCTCCAGATGTTTCAAGAGAGCAGGGTGACCCAAAACAGCAATCATTTTTTCTCAATGTGCAAGAGGAGTAACAAAAATCAAGACAGAAAGCAGAAATCTCTAATTCAGAATCTTACCTGTGCTACCTCTTCAAAATCATCATGTCTTTTCTGCAGCGCACGTGCTCTGTGTAGAGACTTCCCCACTCCTGTATGTTTACTCAGAAAGGCTTCCCCGTGATTTTCAATCCAGTCCAGTACCTGCCAGAAAAGAAGAACATCCAATTAACTCTCCTGTCTCAGCAGCACAAACAAATTCTCAGGGTGAGGATAAAACAGCTGCAGAGGTATTGCTTTGTGCTTGCTATGGCTAAACACACGCAGATCTGTCGAAGTCCATTCCAACTGGATAGAAGATAAATGTTTATGGATGTTACTTGTAAATTAGGATTATTGGATTTTTACTATTCAATTTATTTTGAAATGTAGCTTAGTTATTTGAGCCTGGCAGATAGATGAATTTTGAGGAACAGGAATCAGAGATCTGGACTCTTTCACAGCAATACCCTCCTCTTCAGAGCTCCTCATGTAAACTGAAAACCAGTGGCAGCTGATTTCACATAAACAGCAGATCTCAATCGGAAGCATCTTAAGTGAGTCCAAAAGTATGATGGAGGGATCAATTAAAATTTATTGTGATGTGGAGAGAAAGCATTACCAGAGTAACTAGAAGGAAAAGGTTAAGAATCAGCACTGGTATTTGTGTAAGTAGCTAGGACTTCTTTCAGCAAGGAGCCCTGGCCTCACAGTGAGTTGCTGACCCTCACCGCTGCTGATGCTAACGGACTAGCAAACAGCAGCCTGTCACACTGACAATTTCTGTCACACTGAAGGGAGAAGACACGGCAAGTGTCTCCAGGACAGTGATACCACCACAGACTGCGGCACCTGCAGACAGCCTCAGAGCTGCACCCTTCTCTGCACGGTGCTGGAGTGCGGGCAGCGAGCACAGGCCACAGTGACACTGAGCAGGAGCTGCAGGACACCTGGCAACTCCTGGCAGCTCGGCCCGAGAATAGCTCCGGTACCAGGGCGTAGGACCAGGGTAGGAGAGTGCTGTGCGAGGAGATGCTTGTCTTGTGTGGGGTCGATAAACGAGCAGATATTATTGACTAAACCTAGAAAGACTGGAAAAATGGAAGATGTGCTTATTTTTTTCATTTCAGGCAACTAAAGCTATTTCATGACTTGGTTGTACAGAACCTAACGCACCTGGGCTTTGAGTCTTTTCTATACCGTAGATGCCAAGCATATTTATAGAAGAAGTTCCAAGTACAAAGCTTTATACACATATATTTATTTGCCAACCCTATTTCATTGCTGGAAAAAGCATTTTTTTAATTAATATTTTGTGCTTACATGGTATTTTTCATCCATAGAGCACAAATCATTTCACAAAATGGACTATCAAAGCACTTTATGTCCTGCAGGGATAACAAATATTTGCCATAAGTGTCACTGTGGGGATAAGGAAGCAGGACCAGGTGTGTTGGCAGTTCAGTCATCGCTTCCCACTTCCCTCTCTCTGATCAGTTTGTCTCCAATGTGCTCTGGGAAGAGAATCCCAAATACATTCTTTCAAACTGTTTGACAGCCATGTGCTAGCTGGTCTGCTAAGAACTTTTCTACAATATATTCTTGACCAGGAGTCTGTATATAACTTGTAATAAAATTAATTATTGGAAGGGACCTTTCTAGCATTTGTGTCATTAACAGTCTGTAAATAATTCCACTAAAATCCTCTTTCCTCGTCAGGAATTTTCAACTTATCTATTAAAAATGGAACCAGATCGAAATTCAGTTTGAGAACATCTCATTTAATGACGCCTCATTTTTAAAATGGCAAATGGCTTTAGTTCAAACTGTGTTTCATACAAAGCTGGTATGCACTGTGCAGTCTCTTTATTAATATTTGATAGCTACTCACTGTAATTCCACAGCAAATTATTCTAGTAACTTTTTCATGCTTATAGCATTGAAGTAGTAATCACATAATAATAAATTTTTTATCCCAACCAATGTTATATTGGGCTGCTTTAGTCACTGTTAGATGAGTGTTGACAGAGATTGACACTTTTATTTTATAAATGGAGGTTTTGTTACATGCTTCAATTCAAAACAAGAAATACAATGTATGATGCCCACTTTAAATGAAGATGAAAACAAAGGCAATGAATATAGGCCAGAGCACTAGTCAAAATTTGGATACTTTACTCTCAACAAAAAAACCCCAACCAAAGTGATAGAACATTAATCCATAGGGAATAAACCTCTGTTCCAGAACTCATCCAAGAGCTGGCAACTCCTGTAGCAAAGTCTCATGTTGCATTTGGGCAGTTCCTTCCTACTGCCTGACACAGAAGGGCACCATCTGGTGATTCACCAAATCCTTCCTGTAACATGAAATCTTCCCTCTGAAGTCTCTATGCAGGTATTGATTAGGATTCCAAATCCTTTAGTTTATAAGATGAGATATAAAATACCCCTTGAGGTGATAAAATTGTACATTCACTTTATAAATCAAAACTATGTGAGTAGACAAGATTAAAAAAAAATAAATCTATAAACCATCCACTAATGCCTGTAATATCCTATTTGACCACCTCTTTCCTATCCCATTTCTCTACTCAGAGTGCCATGTCTCAGATTTCACAGGCCCTACCTGTTCTTTAAAAAGTTCAGGTTCAATTTTTTCCATAAACTCTACTTCTGCCAAGATTCCCACAAGAATCAAATCACAACTTGCTTAACAGCATTTTCTGTGGCTCTGAAACCCATGTTAACATATTTGATCACTCCAGTCTTCAGCACATTTGTTTTCACAACCATTCTGTGAAATACATAAATGCTGTATTTTCATTTCCAATAGAAGAGGGGAAAAATTATATATATATATAAATATATATAAAGAGACTAAGTGAATTGCTGAGGTGTCCCAAGAAGCTGGCAAGATGTTAGCATTAGGCTCTGATAATCTGATAGTCTTAAATATTAAAAGAATCCTCAGCATTTATATGAACAGTTGATATGTTATTCCTTATATAAAGTATTTGCTGTCTAATAAGCTCACAATAATTTTCAAATGTGGAGAAATATCACATCTTTGTTTTGACCATACAAGGCACAGAAAGTTTACACTAAATGAGGAGGTGAGTATGGACTAATTGAATGAGTAAAGCAACAGCAAGAACATAAATTTGGATGGATACAAAGCACTTACTCCCCCGTGAAAACAATGAGAAATGTTAAGCAATTAGTCTACGACAAATGCAGGAACAACTCTGAAAGGTCACAGTAAAACCTGAAATCACCAGCACTTGTAAACATCCACCTGTCAGCACATTTGGAGACATTCTCCCTGACCTTGAAGAAAGGAAATGTCTTTAGAACTAGCATAACTCTGTAACAATTCAGGATAAACATGAACATTCTAATTGAGAGCATGGACTGAGTAACTTGCTCTACTGCTGAAAATCAACATCCTGAGACAGAGTTAGCCATTGAAGTTACAGTGACTTGGTTGAAATAATTTAATTACTCCTTAAAAACATAAACAGCTTGAAGATGCTGTTGAAAATGCAGTTAAGAGTGTTTTCCAAATTATACCTTCACATTTCTTAATTGTCCTTTTTTGTCAAGCTATTTTTTCTTAAAACAGCTAGAAAAAGTCTGTAAGTCATGAATTCTTTGAAATGAAAATACTGTGCTACAGATAGATCCATCATCTGAGGTGTTTCTTGAAACAAAATATATTTTGTAATGCCATTGTATGCCAATTCTCTTTCCAGTATGCATTTAATACTGTACTTCCACTAGTTTGAAAGCTCTTTGGGACAGGGGCCAGGACCTCCCTCCTGCTTTGTAGCTCCTAGCACGGTAAAGCCAGATCCTGCACAAGTGCAATTTAAATACAGGCTAACTACTGTGTGGACACACTTCCCACAAAGGACAAGATTTTCCAATCCAGGCTGCTGTCCATTAGATAGTAATAAATTAATAAAAACATAGCTGAATTCAAGCTTCAAGGCATGTCTCCAAGCTCAGGTGAAGCTGCCCCTGAAATTGCCTAGGAAGCTTTATAACTCACAGACATCTTCTGAAAGGACTGTAGATAATAAAGTCTTGGTGTTTTACCGTCACTGGTGGCAAATTCCCATCCCACACCTTACTGGCCCAGTGGCCATTGGTGAGTTGTCTGGGGTAGCTATTTCTGCTATTCCTCTGCCCAGTCCTGTATTTCCATGGGAGGAAATAAATGAGCTGCTCCGTTTACTCTGATGGTAGCTTGCACGGGACTCCAGAAGGTATGCATGTGAGACTAGGAGATGAGAAAGAGGTTCCCTTTCTTTTCTGGATGGAGATTCATAATTCTCTGTTTAATTCCCACTAGTAAAAATTTATACGGCATCAGGCTCAAAGGAATGACATGTTTGCTAGGAGCCTATTAACAGAAGAAGAACATAAATCTCAAATGCTCAAGAAGCACATCTGATGTCAACAACATTTATTGGAGGAATGCTGCAGGATACACACATGTTAAGATGTTAATACATCTTTTTTTATTTCACCTAGTTTAAGATCAAAAGTGGTTGGAGCATTATTTTCTTTCTATCATGGTGTGCATGTCCTGTCTCCTTATCTCCTCAGGGGCACAATTACACACCCAACAAAATAAGCAGCAAACCCAGGTCACCAAGAAAATTAAATAAAACTCCAGTACAATTACAGCAGGCTGACTGCGCTAGCTATTACAGTCATTATATGGCTGGATAACCACAAGATTCAAAATGCTACCTGGAGGAAGAATAGCCATAACTGTCCCTTTTGAATGATCTGTGTAACTGCAAAAATAATAATAGCAGCAATTTAGACAGGTTTCATCTGAGCACAGCATCAGGAAGCAGGTGCTTAGAAGAGAATCGCTTCCAGAGGCCTCTCCATACTCCTTTTTGATCATGATCAAACTCTTGCCTATGGGAAGTCTAAGGCGTACGGCACGCCTAAACTGGCAAAATAAATACTGCTGCCCAGGTAAGGTCAGGGGAATAAAGTACTTAAGAGTCTATTTGCAGGGAATGGTGGTAGTTTGTACAGGACAAAGTAGGAAAATATGGCAAGTAAGAAATGGAAGAATGGTTTTAAAGCAAAAAGGTTGAAGAAGCAATCAGGCAATAATTAAGCAAAGTTCTGGAATGATAATTGCTCTTCCTCTAGGCTAATTTGTATGATAGGAATATGGCAAGATGATTGCATTAGTGCAGTTAAGGTCAATTCTTTTAATAGCTTAAAAAGTTAATTTGATTATTAAATTAAAAAAAAAAAAAAGAAAAAGTGATGAGCACTATTTTAAAAGGGCAGATTTCTTGATGTAGCTCTCTGAAAATGAAGGCTTGTTCTGTAGGTATCTTTCCTAATCAGTAAATGTGAAAACTAATAAGCAGTTTATAACTTTGACTTTAAATTAAAACCTCCTTGGGAACCAACTCTTCCCTAGCAAGTCCCCATGCTCTGCTCCCATTTAACATTAATACAAAATGTGAAAGGAGTAGTAAATCTATTACTTTTTGGAAACACAGCTGCTGTTGAAGTTAGAAAAACTTCTGCATTTCCCCATCTTTTAAACTGTATTTCTTTCAACAGCAATGAAGGAAGATGAAATGAGAATGACTTGGAGAAGAACACAGAGGCTCAAATATACCAGTCATTGCATCCTGCCCTGGTCCTGCAGGAAGGAGAAAGAAAGTGTAAGTGGTGATTAAACCAGCATTAATGGGATGCAGCGTCTTGTGCTAGCAATGACGGGGCACCCCAACTTCTGCATTTGACCCAGGCCCGCGTTGAACAGTTTCACTGCTCCTGAGTGAGATGACCCATTGAAGAAGTGCCTTGGCCAAGGGAATCATTAATCTTTGTTACTCTAAGACCCACTGTTGTTGCCATAGTGACTCATAAAACCAGGTTACTCTGAAAACAGAAAATAAATTATACCATTTTACATTTTAAGCAGTTAAGATTCAGGTCCTGATCTCAAAACACTACAAACCTGACATAACTCAAAGGGGTTAGATTAACTCTTTGGTAACTCTAGCAGAGTTGTAATAAATTCCAGGGCAATTTCAGTGAAGTACGCACAATTTATTCAGCTTTAAATGAGGTCCCATTTCAAATAGGTGCATAAGCATTGCCTAACTTTAAACACATAGATAGAGCCTCCAAAATCTGCTAGGCTTATGCCCGTGAAAGGAAGCCAAACAGTATCGAATTGCCACTATTCGTATTTTATTGCTTGCTCTTGAGATACTACGGGCAAACTAGAGTTCTGGTGTGATACCAGGAATTCATATGGCACTTCAAAACATGGTTTTTTTATAGTCTCATCACCATTTCCACTCGCAAGAATCAAACCTTATCTTTACCTTTTCTGTAGCTGCTATTATGAATGCTCAGTAACTCCAAGGCCTTGCATGCCTGAAACCCCTGTTCAGAAACTGCCTTGCCAACCATGCTTTTTGTAACCAGGAAACGTAGTTAAAAAGTTCATGTTTCAGATCGTGCTTTCATAGATGCTTTACATCCAAAGTTTATTGTAAATGTTTTGTTATACTGCACAGCAACAAAATCCGATCTTTTCTGTCAAAGCCCTTCAAAATCACACAAGCCTAGTTAGTAACACTGGCTGAAACAGAATTTGCGGATACAAGACAGAGACTCTCGTGGCAGAAGATAAATAATTCATTTTCTTACAATAGAACTAGAAGATACACATCACATAAGCATTTATGAGCAACACAATTCAAAGTAGGCATGCCTTCAGGATACCCACAACCCACTCCCTTCTTGGGAGGTAAAATGAACAGGCCTCTAATTGATAAAGAGTGCAAGGAGATAAATTTGCCAGGGAGACCACTGAATCTTTGGCTGCAAGCAGTAGCCAGTGTGGAATTGAGTAGCCAGTGTGGAATTGTCAACTTCTAGCCACTGCAATTACATCTGCTCCTGGATAACGTTGTTCTGCGCAGACTGGCATGGGCAGCCCAACCCCTGGCCCGCTACCAGACCCTCCAGGAGAATTTGGTGCCAGCAACAGCACCAGGGAAGACAGAACAAACACTGAGACTCGGAAGAAAAACAA
Organism: Chionis minor; assembly: GCA_013398295.1. Taxonomy (NCBI): domain Eukaryota; kingdom Metazoa; phylum Chordata; class Aves; order Charadriiformes; family Chionidae; genus Chionis; species Chionis minor. The sequence goes on along the minus strand of VZSF01017903.1, from coordinate 2,536,487 downwards.
AACAAAAAATCCCCCCAAACCTACAACAACTCAAGGAGACTTAATAAATCCTAATCCTCTTTAATGAATTAAATGCACACCAAGTCTGATTTAAATTAAAACATAGTTTCTTTGTTGTATTCCAAATTATTGCTGAAAATAGATTTCTTTTCCCTCCTATCCCTGGCCCGGTCACAGCAGAGTAATGTCAAGTAAAGGTCTAGCTGAGAAAATGCACCAAAATACAAAGGAACTTTTCCTGCTATTATTAATGGTTTATAATAGAACCCAAAGCAGAACTCAGCCATTCTCATTTGTGGTTTTTACCTTCTACTAAAAACTGAGCTCCCTTTTTCACTTCTTTCTTCATCATAATTTTAAGCTGGTGGCAGACGTAAAGCATTTTAACAACTAGTTTTTTAAAGAAGGGAATCACACCTCACGTTTAAACTAGAAACATCATCTTTGACTCCCATGGCATTTTTTTTAATTTCAGTGACATCTATAGCTGACTCTCAAACTCAGATCTTGTTCCCACCAAAATCCACAGTAAAGTTTCAACTCACTTCAGTAAAAGTGGATCAAAGACCCCATGTTTGTAAAGTTAATAGGCAGGGGGCTAGTTGTGCATCCAGTAGAATCTGAGCCTCTGGACACACACTTGAACTCCACGTTCTATTTCCCATTAGGAACTCCTGAACAAATGGAGTTCATATAACAGCATGTCACAGGCTGCATAGGTTAATGCAGATAAGCGCACTCCTAACGTACAGATACAGCTCTGCTAAGGCAGCTCAGTAGCGGTGGAAAGGAACAGTGCCTTACTCCGTCCGCTCTCTTTGGTTAGGCATGTCAAATTATGTAAGAGCTTTAAGAAATAAGGAAAAAGCAGCAAGGATTTCATATCAAAAGTAGACTGGAATTGGAGTGACTTGGTTCATTGCCCTGCACTGCAGTTCAGCAAATGACTCAACCTCCCTGCCTCTATTCTCATTTCTAGAATGACATGAACCACGCTTACAGTCAAAACAGGCAAGGCTGACAAAGAAAGTGTTTGGGGTGAAAGCTGCCTTATACTTTTTGCAGCCTCTACCAATACATAGCTCCAAATGTGGCTGGGAATTCTATGAACCTTTTCCAATACAGGAACATACCGAAATACCATAAATAGCAAACAACGTTGTCACAGCTGTATAAAAGTGAGCAGGCAATCCATTGGAGACAAACTTTTTAGCAGCGCCTGTTGCAAAAGGACAATGGGTAATGGCTTTAAACTAAAATATTTGAACTAGATAGAAGGAAGAAATTTTTTACAATGAGGGTGGTGAAGCACTGGCACAGGTTGCCCAGAGAGATGGTAGATGCCCCATCCCTGGAAACATTCAAGGTCAGGTTGGGCTGGGCTCTGAGCAATCTGATCTAGTTGAAGATGTCCCTGCTCACTGCAGGGGGGGTTGGACTAAATGACCTTTAAAGGTCCCTTCCAAACCAAACTGTTCTATTATTATATAAATGGTAGGGCTTTAAAATCAGGCATAAGCTGCTCCAAATTCACTGCCGTATAAATGCCTAATTGCTGAGCATATAGCAGCATATCTGAAACATCATAGCTTGACCTGTCTGTGTGGTGATGACTAATTCATCTTCAGAAAATAAAACAGCCAGCCAGCCAAGTTCTTCTGTGTTTAATTCTGCTCAGATGGTCAGTCCTAAGAGTCAATTCTTTCAAACCAAATTGAGATCTAATCTGTGTATCCCACTATCACCAACCAAACAATTTGAGGTTTCTCGGTTTTGGGGTTTTGGTGGGGTTTTTTTTGTTTGTTTTGTTTTTTGTTTGTTGGGGGTTTTTTTGGGGGGGGGGGAGGGGGGGCGTTGTTCTGGGTTCTTTTTGTGTTTTTGTTTGTTTGGTTGGCTCTGGTTTTTTAAAGAAGAGGTGGAATTGGGGGAACAGAGCTACACTCATTAACACAGTCTGATGACTGGACAAGAAAGATGAATTTTGATACTTACTCAGTCCTTTCTCAAGAAAGACCTCTCTTAAAATGCTACAACAGACAACCTTCCCTGAAGTCAGTCAAAAGTTTGTCACCTCCATTTTGCCTTTCCTTTTCACCACAACTCCTCTGTGTGGTATGTTTGTACTCAGCTGTGCCTGGGTCTCTTTCAAAAGCCAGAGAACTAACGTAGCTGCTATTAAGTATGATTTTTTAATTACTCCCTGCTTTTCCCCTCCAATTGTAGTTATTCCAAATACCACCACATAATTAAAGAGGTCTTTTCAAAAAGAAAAAACACGCAGTCCCTTTTACCCTCAGAGGGAAAAGCAACCTTACAGACCTATCAGTATTTTGCTGCACAGTGAAACTAAATTAATGAGGAGAATTAAATGCAGAGCCAATTACAATATTTTAAAAAAGCTTCCTTTATTCCCTTGTCTACATTCAACCAAAAAAGGAAGTCCCCACGAAATCAAATTGTAGGTGTTTTTATGAGCTTTCTGGACATTATGTGAAAGTTTCACCTCTGCACAATTTCTCATTTTAACAACAAAAATCTAACCCCCGTAGTTAAAAAGGCCACTAGTTTGCCAAAAGCAGAACATCCACGTTCTCTGCAGCAGGGACAACCTTGCAAAGCACAGTTGATACTAGTGAACACATCTGATTAAATCATACAACTACTGAGATATGTGGGTCCACCAATTTAGAAGAGTGTCAGAAAAGTCCTCAATATGCAAAAATACATGCACATAGTCCTGTTCAGAGGCCTCAATGCTTCTAGCACCCACAGATATCCTACAAGCCCATCTGGAAACAGGACTGTAGGTGTTTGTCCAGACACGACGGTCCCTGCAGCAGGATCCTTGTTCATCAACAGCTTCTGCAGTGGAAATGACTACAGAATAACAACTCCCCCTGGCTACCCCATTCTTAGTAGCTTATATTGCAAAAGTATGCAAAACCAGTTAGTTGTGAAAGGGCTCCAAAATTAACAGTATGACTAAGTGAAGACATCCACAACATCTCCCATAGCAATAGCCTGAACACCAACAAGACTGTTGTCAAGGTTTCCAGCAGTCTCAGAAGTTCATGGTGACTTGCTGATTCAGGGCTTAGCTTGCAGTAGCATTGCTCTTCTATTCCGCACTCCCCACCAAGAGCTTTCACATTACTGTAGACCTACAGACCTTTACAATAGTCACAAATCTCCTGCCTGCTCACAGGTGTGCCACCCACCCTCCCAACATGGCTGCTCACTTCATGCCATGATGAGGTGTGCACAGCCTCCCACACAGCTGCTCCAACTTAACTCCTTACCTTTTCACAAGCTTATATGGCAAAAATAACCTTTTGTTTCCTTCCTGCAGACAGCTATTATGCATTTATACAGTTTTTCACATCTATAAACATATTACAGTGGTTTAAAACTGACATGCATTTGGAGAAGAGTGCATCCTGTCTGGTCCATCCACCTTCACTCCATGTAAAGAAAAGAGCTGATCCCAGCTGTAGTAATTTACGGAGATGCAGGATTTAGTCATGTCTCTCTCTTGCGAACAAGATGTTCATTTCATGGCTCTGGCAGAGCTGGGCAAGTGTAGGCTGGGCATCGTGAGAGCAGTATTTGCCCGTTTCCTCTGGGCACTGGCTGAGGTCATGCAGCCCCAACTTGCTCTTTCACTAAATGCTGTCATCTAGGATGCAAGCTCCTCCAAAGGGAGTGGGAATACACATGCCTCTCTTACCCTGAGAAAAAAAACTTCTTTCAACTTAGCATTGCTTTCCTTTGGTAAAGTTCCCATTAATCAAATGTATTCCACTTATCTTTCATTTTTTTGATTAAATGTTTTACTTGATAAAATTTGGCAACTGCCTCTCTAAAAACATTCCAAGTAAGAGAACAATAGACAGACAAATGAAGAACTAATGTTTCTTCCTTAATGCTTGGATTGTTACTAACGTTCCCAGAATATTGTTTTTAAAGGAAATCAAAAAAAGAAAAAAAAAATCTTCAGGTTAAAAAACTGTTGTATTCTTTAAATACTGAACTTCTTTTAGACCAAGTTTCAAAGCTGTGTGTGGGTGGAGAAGCTATAAATAACCTCATTTGTGCATGTTCCTTCTGTACAAGACATAGAAAATGTGCTCTGCATCAGCACAGAACGATGCTGCTGTGCTCTGCATGAGGCTTCTCGAGGCTGGCAGGTAGATTATTTCTTTTGCAGTTACGCTGCTGGTGTTGCTGGCGTGAGTCTTTTCTCCAACACTCAGGACTAATACCCAGTACTTAGCTATAACGTGATGAATTAGCAATACAACTAATCAGATCTGTCTGACTTATCAATGGTAATACTCAGAAATATAGAAATATTTTCTTACTTTGGGCATATAGAAGATTTTGGTTGTTTCTCTCTGTAGCACTAGTCAGAACAGTGATTTTGCTGCTTCTGAGGCTAATACACTTTCCCCAGATCTGCATTTCTCATCCCATGTTTGTCCTTTCATATTAGTTTCACAGGGTCAATCAGGGCTGGGGCCTGCTTCAGTCTTAGGTCTCCCCCCCTTCACTCTGGATTGTTTGCTTGATTGTAATCAGTTTTCTGAAAGAATATCCCAGGTCTTTCACAGCTTAACAGGATGGGAAGAACACTGTCCCCGGCAGAGCGGGCATTGAAGCAAAGGAAACCTGAAAAACTCTTGATTTTTAGCTCAAGCAAACCTTCTTTTCATTTTCCACTATGGTTGTTTCCACCACTTTAGCTTATGCTCTGGAGCTCCTAGCAAGAGAAATGCCTGAGCATAGTCAATGTCTGGCTCAGCTTCTTCCTCATGTGCACTGAAGTACGGGATCTTTACAGCTCTTGAGCACCAACAGATGAAAACACAGCCTAATTATTAGAAATCTCTTGCATGCCGAGTTAACAGTGCTCAGACTATGCTGTTACTCTGTGTACAGTGGGCTTTTTTAATTCCTCATATAATTATTTAGCATCTCATGTTTCCTCCTACCTGTAGTAACTCTATTTTGCTTCTCTGGCATCAGACTGACAGAAAAACAGCATTTGCAGACCTGATAGCAAGTAGAGACACCCTCAGGATCAGGCTGATTTAGGTTCCTGATTGGAAGCTCTGATTTAGACTTCTAAAGTGTTGACCCCCAAGCTGTTGTAACTAATGACAGCTATCATCACAGCTAATTTTCATGTTTGTGAACATAGCATCACAGTGCTGATTTTCATATTTGTGAGGAAAAGCATTCTGATCCTATACAGAAATTTGTGCATTTGAAAGTGTAGCTTTTTTTGGCTTGTGAAGTATTTTCCTTACATATGTTTGCTTCATTTTTTTTTCTCAGTGAGACTGTCCAAAATGTAAAAGGTCCCAAAGAAATACAACAAGTACACAGGAGGGAAAAAAGGAGCTATGTGAACTCTTCAGAAAAGTATGTTATCCTCAAGTATGTAAATAAAGCGACTGGTTTTAACTCTGCCAGTGACATGTGCCTACGGACATCAAGAGAGGAAACAAAACAAAACTATCAGAGAGTGGATAAAGATGCAGAAAAAAAAAAGACCGATGTTCACAGTTCCAGCCCTGATCTGCTTTATGGCCCCTTTCAGTGCCTCAGTTCCCCTGCCTGTAAAATGAAGAAAGAAATCCACTGACAGATAAATGTCAGACTAAGATGATGATATCATTACTGCTACCCTTTAATGTTCAGTGGCAACCACTAAACACTCAGGAAGAAAACTAAAAATATATTTATTATGTGTTTTTTCAGCTCCAGCTGTAACCAGAACATAACTGTGCTAGTATAAGCAGAAGAATAAAACGGTAAGTCAGATAGGCACCTACCTTCAGAAATGCACTCCTTGTCTACTCAATAGGAAAAGAGCAACCTATATGTCTGGCTCCTAATTTCAGCGCTCGGGGTCTCTGTCTGGAACTACTACCACTGCACTAACCTGAGATTGCTCTCCTAATTTAGACATTAATTAAGACAGTACCATCTACATTTTGACAGTATCAACCCACCGAAATTGCTACTAGTCTAAACAAGATGTTTAAAGGCAATTAACAATTAGAAAGGACCAATAAAGCAAGGATGAGCTTTACAGCAGAGTAGTCTTTAATGCGAGCACTATGCTCCAGACCCTCTACAGGCACTCCCCACTGTGCTTGAGGTGTCTGCTTCACCACAGAGAAAACTGCTCATTGACCGGGATATTAAATAAAGCACTGCTTTAGGTTACTGTTGGGAGCAGATGTTTTAATCATCTTGGTTTAACAAGGCTTATAATCACAGCACACAGCAAAGTCAGGTTTAGCAAGAGAACAAATTCCAACTGGGACAAATGGGTCTTGGTATATAGTCTCATCCCAGTAACAGAAAAACTCACCAGGATGGTACAATGCTGCTGTAGTCTTAAACACCCCTACCAGGGTTAGAGCCCCTTGGGACTCAGCATGATGCCAACATCTAGGAAAACACAACGTTTCCCCAATGAGGCTCTGACCTGATTTGAGACTAGAAGCAAAATATGAAAGTGTAAACCATGTGGGGAAGGAGAAGTAGGAGAACAAGGATGAAAGAAGTACCCTGAATGCCCGGAGCGGCTATTCTCCATCAGGGACTTTTCTAGGATCTCTTCTTTGCCTTTTAAAAAATAGCCTGATGCCTCAAACATTTTATCCCACAGTTCAAGTTACTCTATGTCTCAGGCTGTGCGCCGGGAGAAAGGAATGCAGTGCAAGGCTGTGTTTGACCTCCTGGCAGGGCTCCTCTGCCACTGGGTCCTGCCCAGCGATTCAGACCTGCACCACAGGATTTCTCCTGCTGCAGGGCCACAGCAGCATCTCTTCTGCTGGCGCTGCCTGTCTATCAATCACTGCTCAGGCAAAGCAGCTGTGTTTGACACATGGCGTCCAAGGGCAGAGAAGTCACAGCTTAGCACTGCGAATAAGTGGGGAAAGGGCTAAGTTGCTGTGTTGTGTGAGAAGCTTTGCGTGTAGCGTACAGACCCCATGCCGAGCTAGGCACTCAGTATGCAAGGCACAGCAGAGCTGAAATAAAAAGCCCAGGACATTTGCATCACTGTGGAATCTACCCATAACTGTATGGCTGATTTCTCCTACATGTCACAGCAGAAATGGACCCTGTGAGGGTTTTGAAAGGTGAAAGGCCAATGACCTAACAGATTCACCGAAGGAGGCCATGGATAATGGCAGTGAGAAGCTGTTTGTGGAGAGGCAAACAAATGGATGCTGAGCCCCAAGTCCCCTGGCAGATTGGCAGAAACAATGCAATAATAAACTAGGATATATGCGCAAGCAAGAACAGACTTATGAAAAGCCATTTCAACAAGGAACAACCTTGAGCTGTTTAAGAGCGAAGTGGGGCCACCTGAAAGACTCCAGGAGTGAGAGTCACGGGCAGAGTGAGGGAGAGAAGTGGTTGGGGACTTCCCCTAAGATTACCTTTTTAATGAAAATTTTACTTTCCCACAAACTGAAGTTTTCTGTGAAAAAATGGTTTCTTATGTTTTTCTCTGAGCTTGATGGCTCCCAGAACACATCATCCCCTCATCCTGAACTTCCTTCTCTTCTTGTTTCCTGACACCTCGTGCACTTTGAAATCCTGAGTAGGTAAGAAAGCAGAAACAATTCCCCAAAATACATTTTGATTGTTTAAGGTTACTTTTTGGTGGAGGGAGAGGGAAATTAAAAAAAAAAAAAAAGTTTCATTTTGTGGTGTCCCCCCCCGTCCTCTTTATTTGAGAAGGGAACTGTCTCAAGGTCAGAATGTTTTGTATGTTGCTGAAGCCAAAATAAAAGTAATTTTCTCCATCCCTAAACACACATCTCATCCAAAAAAATCCAAAAGACAGGGAAGAAACAAGTGAAGAACTATCAAAACAAAGGGAGGAGAAAGGTAAAAGACCAATGGACAGGTCTGAAATATGTTTGTTTTGCATGTTTTTACATTTGAAGGACATTTTTGTTAAAAGGAAACCATAGCGTAACATAAAAGAAAGTTTATAGCGGTAATAGTATGCAGGAGTCTGAGCCAACCAGCTCTGTCTAAATGTGCCTGAAGGGTCACCAGAGCCTAGGCAATAGCTTCCAGAACTACAATCCAAACATTACAACTTTAAAAAACAAGCAAGAAGCTTTCTGAAGAGTTCCCTATGAGGAATATGAAACAAAAGAAGTTGCTTAAAAGTCTCCTGTGAGCTAAAACACTGTGTTTAGTCCTAAATAGCGCACAACCGCTCTTCCAAGAACAGAAATACCAGAACTCTTCGGTCAAGCTGGTTAGGTAGGGCAGCTACTGAAACAAGGCACAGCAAACAGGAGATGCTAAGAAAGCCACAAGCTGCTGCAGAGCCAAGCTGTATGGAGCAGAGCTAGTAAACTAGTTTGTGGCACAGAGTAAGGTAAAGCCACTAGGTGGAGGAGAACTAGTGGGAATGACTAGCATTGAGAGGAGCAGCTAGCAGACTAGCTAGCTAGTCATGGTGCCAGATCAGCTTAACCTAAATTGGGCCTTGCTACATAGCAAGACATAATAATCTCAACTCATGAGTGCAGTTCATTACTAGAGGGGGAAAGTAACCAGCTGGCTGAACAGCTGCTCCATAGGGGAAGACAGAGTGGAATTGTTATAGTTTAGGAACTAGCTATCATTTTCCTCTTTGTTGTCTGGCTAGGTTGTTTTTTTTTTCCCCTCACTTTAATGAAAATACCTTTTGTTGGCCATCAGTCAAAAGCAATATGAAAGAGGACTGACCACTCTGAATGACAGGCAGGATCATGAAAAAGCTGTGATGCCATGTGAGGAGATAATTGGAAGGAAAGATCAAGGGAAACAAATAGAGTAGAAAAGAATGACTATTTTGGACTCCTAAACCAATGCTTAAAATAGCATATTTATTTCTTAGCATAACAGACCCTTATTTCATTTTTAGATAGTCCCAATAAATCCTATAAGACCTTTTCATAAGGGGTAAAACCAGAGTAGCAATGACTTAGAGGGTTTAGAGTAGTGATTTGTGAATCAGACATCCTGACATGATGAGTGCTAGTCATGAAGCTTTCAGTGACCTTTGGCAAGTCACTCAACATCAACTTTTTAGAAAACCCATAATCCTGAGATGAAAGAAACTACAATAAGCAAGAAGTACTACTGTTATTGTTACTTCTTAAAGTTACAGGGGAGAAAGCCTGGCATTCCAGCCTACGTTTATTCAAAGACCTTATTTTTCTCCATGTCCTTGGTGACTATTACTCATTCTAGCAACTGCTTTCAAAAATATACATATTTTTGGAGAAAACTCTACTTTATTTCTCTTCCTTCACCACTGCGGCCCTACTATTTTTGTAGGCCTAATCAGTAACAGACAAGCCTGATTCTTTCTCCTCCTTTGCCATGACAATGAGAGCCAATGATTCCTTTCAGAAACAATAAACTACACATCATATTTTCAGGGATGCTGACATGCAAACAATCCTGGGATAGAAATAGACAACGAGGATATGCTATATAAGGAGGACAATTCTTCTTAAGCATAAAAGCAAATTTTAGCAGTTTGCCTAGGACTGACTTCCTTGCAGTTTGCTGCAAAGCACATGCTGGATCAGAAAGGCACTGAGTAGTCTGGCATGATGGCTAGAGGTGCTCCACAGCACACAGGACTGGGCTCTTGCAACCTAATACATCTCACCCAACATTAGGTAATAAACTGAAGGTCTTGTCTGAAGACACCACCTTATTGTTATTTCCCTGACAGTCACCAGTAAGAGAGGGAAGTATCCAGGGTACAAATCAGACCTTAGACAGACTGAGTCATTCTCTGAAGATGCCAGAGTCTCTCCATTGGCTATAAAAGGAGGCTATGCGTTAGGTTCCTGACTTGGATGATTCAGTTAGACACCTACAGACCGGCAGGATAAACCCAGACCATGGATAGTTGCATCTACTTACAGAGCACTAACGGTATCTTTTTATCACCTTCTCCATTTCTTCATACTACCAATTATGTCCTCTTCGCTCACCATTGGTAGACTGAAAACCAAAAAGAGTCAGTAGGATTTCAGAGGATTTTCAGAATGCCTTCTTAGAGGTTCCTAAGCTCAGCTCTCAGAATACAAAAATTTGCGGTTCATGAAATAGCAAAACAAACCATCTGAAAGGACTAGCTCTTGAAGGACAGACAGCACTCTAAACAAGAAAAACGCTTTTTGGGGCACAAAAGAATTTAAGATCCTCTTTTCACTTCAGTAGGTTCAGAGATCAAGCTGGCTGGTTCAGATTTCTTCAGATCCTATTTCCCAAGACAGCTGTGGAGCTCATCAAAGTGTTCTCACACTGCTCGTACATCAATGCTAAGTAAACTTCAGTTGGTAACTGAAGCTGGCCCCTGAAGTTTGATATCCCTAGCACTACTGCTCTATGTGTAAATTAAAAAGTGATCATTATTATTTTTTAATCAGTGACTCTTTAAAATCACAAAGAACAGTTGTCTGCTTGGCTTAATAACTATATAGAGGAAGAAAGACACAAAGGTTGTTTCCAGATAATTTCAAGTTACACTTTAAATCAAATTATGAAGAGGATAGAATACTGTTAATCAGCAACCCTTAAGGAATTTCCAGAATAAATATCATTAAATGAAAATGTAATAATTTAAATCCGTAGTTCTTTGTAAAGAGTTTTGTCACAAAACCCCCAAGATAATCCTGATCTATGTTTAAAGAGCATTGTTGGAAGTTTAGAACAGAACTCCATCTCTCACATGAGTTTGAAGTATTTAAAGCAATTAACCTCTTAGGGTGATAGCCTGAGACATCTCTGAGGTGTTCTTATACCATCACTGATTACAGCGTGAAATGTGACTGCTTGGACAGAAACAGAGCCTAGATCTACACCAACAGCAATTGTCTGGACAAGCTCAAATATGAAAGTGCCACGTATTTGCACTCCTTACTCAGGCAGCTATGTGCTGTGGCCCTGCAAAGGGCCGATTTCTATGCCAGAGTCACTGGTAAAGAGAAAAAAATGCATGTTATGTGTTCTTTTTCCAAGAACCCTATCCTGTTCAGTTTGGACAACCCTGAACACACTGTCCATAAATGCTCCGTGTCTTTGCAAGCTGAAGGAACTAGAGAAACATCCATATGAAATCACTAGACCCTAAAGAAACATGTATACAATATTCTCCTTCCTAACACGGTTGCCTTGTGGGACAAACCCAACACAATCTGGTCATTGAGTAACAGGGATTATATAGCTGTGCAGGCAGCTCTTACTCTGCTACTCTCTCTGCTGCCACCAGAGCTTAGAGATACATACATAGCCAGGAGAAATCATCTGAAACTCCTGCATAATCCCATGCCGCTGTGGGTTCAAATTAAGGAATGACAGTCCTTTTTTGACAGTTCAAAACAAGCAACTAAGTCACTCGGCAACCCTTGTGTTATTTAAATGGCCATGTCATTATTAATGCATTTTTTAATATCTGCAGGATACTAATAATCACAAATATACCACCACTTTACTTTCAAATCAGTGTCAGTGTTGGTTAGTTGTTAGTCCTCTTCAGAAGATGAGTGGGGCCACAAATCTCTTCATTGCCTAGACTTGCACTTACATGGCCTGAAAACGTGCCAGTTCCTTTGGCAGGAACAAAAGCAATGGAATGAAAATTGCTGTAAAGAAGCAGTTGCCAAAATGTTTTACTGGCATGGTCTGTGACAAAGAGTGAATGGAAAGAAAGAAACAAAAAATTCTTTTGCTGCAAATGTACCATCCTTTACTGCATAAATAATAAAGCAGACAAATAGTAAATAACAGGCTGTTAGGAACATGACATGGGTTTGGAAACATGCACATCTTATTGAGTTAGTCCTTTAGAACTATGTAGGTAAAAGTTGTATCATCAATACAGAAAAAAAGTGGTACGGTCAATCAGAATTGTGTGGTGAGATAATTGTAACAGATAATAAACCAGGTGTGGACACTCTGGCCTCAACAATTCCTGGAAGGATGGGGTTAGTGAAAACAGAGGTACTTATCTCTCAGTCACGGACGACAAAAGGTTGTTTTCTCTCCTGCTACATCCCATTGGGAGAAGGCTGCCAAATAGTTTCACCAGGTTTGACTCCCAAGTTCCTTTTTCATTAATTTTTGGGGACAATACAACCACAGAACCTCTACTCGCTATCAAGTAATACTTCAACCTTATGGCTGGTAAGGTCACACATACCTTCTACACTCAGAGAAAGTACAGCAGTAGTGCTTTGAAAATGTAAACATACAAGTGACAAACATTTAAGTGCATCTCATTACTTGATAAATTTACCAAAGGGGCTGTGAAAATTCTCTAAGATGCCTTGAATTGTAATGTTTTAATTACTGATCTGTGGTAGCTATTTACAGGCTAAATCAAATCTGCTCAGATGGCACACAGAGTATGCAATGCATTTTTGCAGGGTGCTGTGCCTGAAGTCATATGGTAGTAAATATAATCTTGACTTGATTATAAATTTCTTTTTTCTTAGCTATTGTTTACAAATAAATCTCTTGATTTATAAGACCCAGTGAAGGTACTATTGTAAACAAAGCCTAAAAGGAGATATATAGTCCAATTTCTTCTGTCTTTGAAACAAACTAGGACAAGTGGGAGAACTATAGAATTTTGGAGAGCCCTTCATTGCGTTGATTGGATCAAAACAACTGAGTGTATGCATGCATGGCGGGGGCAGGGCGGGGGGGGGATGTACAGACCTAATCCTATAAAATCTTGTGTGAGAGCTAAATGAATCATGAACTGCCTGGAATATCCTAGCATTCTTCTGCAAATGGTCGACATAGATCACATGCATCACACGAAGTGTTCAGTATTCTCAGATAGTGTATGGAGACAGATAGATGTTGGCAGGACATTCTTCCATACAAGCGATGTCAGGATCATTTTCTTGGCCAGTAAAAGCCAGACACATTGCAAGTTAAAGTGCTTGGTTATGAAGAGAGACAGCCTTTCCTCCGCAGTACTCCGCAGTCTCCCACAACAACAGCAGCTGGTAAATGTAATGATATCAGTGTGGCCACATGGCCTTTTTATCCATCACCAGAGCCAGATAACCACACAAGGAAACCAAAGCTATGTCCATTAATGTATCTGGGCATGAAGCCAACAGAATGCAGATCCACAAATTTAGAGAAATCCAGGTGAACCTGACACTGGTCTAGCTTGACCCTTTCAATAACAAAGAGGATTTGAGACATCACTACAGCTGGTATGGCAACAGTCCTAGCTTTCGTACTACATGTTATTTACCACTGGTCTTCATCTGGCAAGAGGGGCCTGTTTCATGCTGCCATGCAGAGGCGCCCCAGATAACTCAAGGCTTTGTACATAGCCAAGACACTCCACCAGCACGCACAGTACTTCTACATCCATCTATTTTCCAGCTCTTCCTTTACAGGCAACCTTCACAACCAAAGTGAAGTAAGAAGGAAGCAGCACCAGCAATGACCCTGAAAGTATCATGTGAATCTGCGGAGAAAAAGGCTGCCTGTGTCAGGCTAAGTGTTGGTGTATATGCATGGAAATGATGGAAAGACCAAGAATTTCCATGAGAAGGAATGAAGCCTGCAGAATAACAGTAGGAGTTTGGCTATTATGCCATGAAAGTGCTTTAAAATACCAAGTTCAAGGCTTGCATAGACCATTTTGAAAATGCATCTGATGGGTTTCCATTTTCCTTCTACTTTTAATAGGTATGCTTCAGGCTTTACAGCTTCACTTGAATGAGTTTAGGAAGCAACAGTTATTAGGCAAAATTCTAGCCCATATGGTGTGAGAGGCAATGGGGAGAACAACAGCATTATAAACTCACTTCAGGTATTTCTAGGGCTGCTTGGTAACATTTGCTCATGGCACAACCCTTATGCTACCCTTGCTGTTTCACAGTGTTGCTGTTCAGGATGCAACAGTGGAAAACAGTGGAAATTTGAGACAACATGAGAACAATTTCAAATCTCAACAGAAATGAAAATGGTGTTAATTTGCCTGTAAATAGTCTGCAGAAGGGGAAGACCCAGAGTCAGGAGGGGCAAAAAGGAAAAGCTACCAAAAATGGGTTGAAGCAGCAATTACAGCCTATCAATACGAATGTCAAAAGGATTTTTCTTCTCCCTTGCAGGACAGAATCTCAGCACCTCCTCTCACAGCTGTCTTCTAAAAGGGTCAAATAGCACAGTTCTTCCCTATCTGAAATGATAGACAGCTTCTAAAAAACAACTGGAGCAATGAAGTATTTTACACACTCAGCAACCCAACATTTTTGTAATGATCCTAAATACTTTTGGTGTTAAAAGAGTTCCTTGTCAGTTCCTGCCTGCATAGAGCCTCATAACAGCTCACAAATTGTCTTATCTGTTATCCCTTCTGTGTGAATGGTGCTCCATTTCCTGCAAAGGCTGCAAATGCAGTTTCACACCATGTATTTTCTTTCCGTCTTTAAAATTCTGTATATTCATAACTCATTGTCCTTAGTACACCATTATTTACCTTAGTTCACATGTTCAACTTGATGTATCAATACATAGATGTAATAGCAAATAATCTCATAAAATGTCTGGTGGTATGAGGTAGTGATTACTTGTAATGACATTTTATAGCATAACATTTCTTCCATTAATATTGTAACTTGGCAATCCACGGTGTTTAAACTTTTTTTTTTTTCTTTCTAAAGCACAACTTGTATTTTGGTTATGACAGGACTGTAAGGATGCCTGACTTTCTATCTCAGAATAAAAATTACTTTTATATCTTTTAATCCATCACTTTCAAGGTTTTCAAGTTTTGTGCAGTTCAAACTGAAACCCAGCCAGAATCAAAAACATCTCCTTAACTCTGTGAGCTATCTGAAAACATAGCCCTCACCTGCCAGTAATGTATACAGTGTGTACTGTGGCCCTGCAGAGAGTACGGAATGGTGCAGAATACAGCAGGAATGATATGAACAAGCCCTGTTTAACACAGCTTAACTCAAATCCAGTCCAAAAGGCACACACTTGGCCTGCATAAAGCCTTCATCCAGCTAACCAGTTTTGCAAGACTGCCCTATGAACACTTGATATTGTATGCCTGGATACTTGATCCCTCTGGCAAGACTAGAGTAGTCAGGTAAGGAATAATTGATCTCACAAGATTCATAAGGATCTCTTCTTGGAGATGACTCTTTACCAAAAGCTATTAATGCCATTAATGGCAAAATAATCCTGGAGTCTGTATTAAGAATGTGCAACACAAAAAAACCTGTCCCTATTCACATCTACTTTTAAGACAAGATGGATGCAGAACAGCTGACACAAGGAGAAAGGTATAGATGAACAAGTGAGGGAGCGTAAGCTCTGACACAAAGATCATCTTTCACCAGAATTTTTACTGCAATGGCCAACAGCTGGAGAGGGTGAGCCATGGCACATCCTGACACAAAAACTGCATCTGTGAGAACACGCTCAATTCTGAGCTGGGTGGAAAGGGAAGAGGAGAATCTTCCTTAGAGAAACTACACTGTATTGTTACTTGTCTAGAAAACAGTGAAGTTTCAAACTCGGGGCTCTCCTGTCAGGATTTGTTCTCCCACATCTTTTCGTTTTAGACCTACACCAGGAAGAACTTAGTTAAAAGTTATTAAATTTTGACAAGGCACCAAATTATTAGAGATAAACTTTACTTATGATTAATGACAACATGCAGGTGGACAGCTTCACCTGCCAACTCATGGGCATTTAACAGAATAAGCATAATAGGAATTGTACAGCAGGTATATAGGAGGTGATTATTTTCAAAAAAAACCCCATCAACATACTCATATCTTCCTCCTCTCCATGGAATCTACACTTCATATTTCTGTTTAGCTGATAATTTCATTTATGAGTTACAAAGCATTTATCTTGAATAGTACAGATGTTTAGTGAACAGAATGATTCATCTCTTCCTCTCTACTTTCCAAGTAGGATAAAGAGATGCCTCCAGGAAGTGTGTGCTAGGACAGAAACATGCCTGTCATTAAGCTGTTGCTTCCCAAATAATAACTACCCTTTTAGAGAAAAATTTGGAAAGATTGCTGCCAACAGAACTCACACAGAGTGATGTTCTCTAAATTGATTGTACTCCAGTGACTCTTAGTGCTTGTTTCTTTTCCTCTCACCAAAAGCCATAGTATGGACAAAAGACCTGCTCCTTTTGAAAACCAGTGACACAGCCTCATTGCATTGCGTATGTGGAAAGGAAAAGTCTGAATGGGTTTCATGAATGAATCTCGTATAAACACTTCTACTGATTTCAGAAGATGTAAGAGAAAGTTTTGAGTTGGAAAGATTGAACAAAAGTGTAAATTACCCTAGGGGAGGAAGAATACCTAAGACAATATGGATTCTTATTGACATTATATACCACAAATGAAAAAAGCATAACAACATCAGAATTTATAACCCTTGATTTTTGAGATTTTAACCCCAAAATTGTACTAAGATAATATGTCAACCTTCATATAGTTTTGCAGAGTATTCTAACTGAATTCCAAGTACATGCTCTATTTAATATATAGCTTATGAATTTCATTACCATGCAGTATGTTTGCTGACACATAACGAAAATGAAGTTGCTTAAATTAAACATCTGTTACATATGGCATGAATATTTGTGTGGTTTTATAGGAAAAACTGAGCAGGTAGAAGTTCTGGCAAACTTTTCAAAACTGCCAAAGAAATGGTCATGCATATTTGCAAAGCATGTCTACAGCTGCAGTTCTGTCTGTGCTAGCGCACTTCAACTGTGGCACTATCAGGACCACAAATCTGCATGTTGAACAGAAGTTGCCAGTCTCCTGTCCTTGCTGGTTCATGTCTATTTTCCATGTGACAGCTCTGTAGCTCCATCTCCACCTCATTTTTCACTTGGAGGAAGGCAATGACATAAAGAACCCCAGGGACATTAGAATGCTCCATAAACATGATTAGAGCATTCAGCCTCTTCATTTAAAGCAAGTACCAGATTGCTACCAACATCTGCTTTGGGCTGTAATGGGGTCCTTAAACAACCACACCATCCTGAAAGAGCAGAGTCCTGTAACATCTGTTGATTACGCTTGCATATTTGGCAGCTACAAACATGGCATCTCATACTTACTGTCAGTTATGCTGTCGTGCGGGTATTCAAATGGATTCCTTCGGGAGAGAAAAGTTACTCACCTGGAGGCTGAGTTCTCAGAGGTGAGCCTGTACTCTACGAATTGTATTTCTGGGAGGTGGGTTCTGCACATTGGGGTGTGCAGTTCATTTGGGACAGCAAACTCATAGCACAACTATGTGGACTACTACATCTTTGCAATAATGCAAAGATCATCTAAACACCACCGCTACAAGGTCTGTGTCTGTATTGGTTCCACATAAGAAGGTGAAATACATCATAATTCAATTGCTTTTTACGCTTGAAATTCTTTTTTCTATTAAACATAATTTTCTCTAGAACAGTAGAGTACCTAGAGCTAATTGCTCTCTTGTGAAAAATTAACCACTGACAATATTGACACATTCTTGTGGGGAATAGATGGATCAATAATCAATGTACTGATTAATGTTTTCCAACATGAAACTGAGAGGTACTGAAAGGCACATTAGGACTTCAGCATATTTCTAGCATAATGCTGCATGAAAATCTTGGTTATGGCAATATCCTCTAGATGATTCACCAAACAATCTTTATGGCTGCAAAGAAAGGACAGTTCTTTATCTCCCTTAGCAATGACATTACCTGTTGAACATCCTGCTGGAAAACGCAGAGCTGCAGCCTTTGATGTAGCCGGACCTTTCTGTGTTGCCAGATGCTCTCTAGGCGCCGCTGGTGATGCAGGACTTCATGTACCACATCCAACACCTGGTGAACAGCCTTAGAGTAATTTGCAGTAGCAGTGAGGGATTCAGAATTCCCAGGGCTCAAGGGACGCTGTAGGACATCCAGCAAGGCTTTTCCATCCTGGCTCACCTGGGTGAAGAAACAGGTCTACTTCACTGCACTGATACTTAAACATTCAATAGCTGGCACAGAACAGTCTAGCTGATCTTTTTCCCCCTGTGTGTTTTCCTTATTTTAGTCAAAAAGGAATAAAGACCTCATAACGTCTCTTTTTGACTTGTCCTTACACATTCAGCGCTCGCCTTCACTTCCTAGTGGGCCTGCTGTGTCACTCAGCAGGAGCGCAGAGACTGCACTGCTGGGACTGCATACAGAAAGACAGAGATCCCAAGACTCTATTACGTTCTGATACTCAGGCACTGAAAAGCCTTGACATACACTAGTTGATGACAGGTGGCATTTGCTATAGCGGGCCTATTTTTGCGAGGAGGTGGCATTTTAAGAAAACCACAGATGGCAGAGTCATTCATATTCTGTATGATAAGGGGGAGTCCTTTCTTCATAGGATTACTAAGTATGTATGTAAGTTGAGACGTGTGACATTCTGATTCTGTATTTCATTCAGTGGCAGTGAAAAATAAATTAGTATGAGATAGTGATTCTCTCCTTCCCAGGAAAAGCTCAGACAGAGCTATAGTCTCCATTTTCAGTGGGCTACAAGGTTTGTTGGCAAATGCAAAGCCCTCTGCATACGTGTAACCTTTTCTGAGCATATTAAAACACACTTGCAGATGCAGAGGCATTTGGGCATAAAAAACCCCCCAGAATACCAGATTTTTTAATGCCAGATTTTTTTCCTGGAACATTCCTGAAGCATTTTCATGGTGCAGGGGCAAAATGAAAAATGGAACCATAAAAACCAAGTGTGCATGCACTAGTTCTCTACAAATGGCTTTTTGAAATATTTTTCAGTTGCAGATCACAAATTTAAAACATTTTGTTAAACAGAAATGGTAAACAAGGACAGTATTGGAATCCCTCTCTTGTTCCCAGCCCACTTTTCTCTTTTCCTTCTGAAACAAACTGCAGTGAAAATGACAAGATTTTCTGAAAAGTGGTTTTATTTCTATGCAATCACAATCACCAATCTTACTAGAAAATGGCTTAATGAATGTTTTTTTATCCAGTTTGAATTTTGAACGTTATCAGTCAAAGTTAAAACACAGCTCAAGGATTTCCAAGTCTCATTTATTCTGTATTTTAAGTTGCTTGTTCAAATATAGCAAATATCCTTTAATACACAAACCTGTGTCTTTTGGCAAGCCATGCCAAATCCCAGTCTGTTGCAGCAGTGTGTATCTGATGCATTTTCAGAGAAACCAAGAGTGCCTTTGAGATTTATACTGGCAAAAGTGGGAGTCAAATCTCATTGTATTATGTGACTATTAGGTGAGCTTAGGCCGGCTTAGGCAGATCCTTGGAGGTTTTTTAAATATTCAGGGCAATTTGGAATTAGATTGGGAAATAACCGGAGAGTCTGTAGGGAGTGGCTTTCCATACTCAAATTCAGTTGCTGCTGAAGACCAGCTGGAACACTCTGCACATGCTAGAGCCTGCTGGGGTCATAGAGGGAATAAATGTACTCGCCAGCAGCAGCAGACAGTGGCAATATGGGGGAGATTTAGGTGGAAACACTGAGGCACAGGCATTACCTTGGTAACATTATGGAGGTGGCAATAGCTGCTAGGCAGGAAGAAGCAGCCTCTAGACAGGGAAGGAGACATGGCATACTACATCCTATTTTATCTGTGGGAAGATAATCAGCAACAATTTAATCACTGGGAACAGGAAATCAAGGCTATACACACACTTGGGAGCAGCTTATTACACCAGAAACTCACTCTGCGCTGTCTAAATTCAATGTGAATTCACTACGTTCCTGTTAGCAGCCTTTGGCTTACAGATGGTCTGAATCTGTCCCTGGGTGGCGTTACAATGCTTTTAGTATAGTCCCTGCTGATTTAAACTGACAGAAATCACAGCAGAAACAGGTATAACAATAAAGGTTCAAAAGTTTACCAGTAAGAGATATGTGATTGCATAGATAATATGACAGACATGCTTTACTCAAGACAACTTTCCCGGGAACTTTGTGCCATAACATAGAGCCATTCATACCCGCACCATCTCCCAAGTCCAGGCCCTGCATGTCAGTTTTTTGTCTCCCAGGGGTATAATCCTGCAGTTCTTCCATTTTGAGAGGTCAGATCCTTGGGTGAAATATTCACTAATTATGGCTGATCAAAACACCAGACTAAATTCAGTCATCTTACAAAAAAGGCTCTTCCAGAGCTGACTAGTGGGTGAATATGGCCAACAAGGCCTTTACAATAAAAAAATCTCCATGGCAGGAGCAATGCAGAAACAAAAGATTGTTTCAAAGGCAAAAGCTTATATATCCCTGCTTCATCTGAAGCTGAGACAGGACAACGTTCTCCCAGATTTGTGGTGTGAGGTAATGACCAAATGCCCTTCTGCATTCTCTCTTACTCCTTTTTCTTCCATAGGATTTAGGATTTTATCTGTTGCTTGATAACTTGTTCCTGTTGTCTGTCTAAAAAGTCTCGGAGATTACAAGTTATGATTTTTTCCTGATGGGCATAGACTTCCAGTTATTCTCTGCACAGCCAGAGATAAATGCCAGACTTCAAGTGCTTTTGTGGTCCTGCTAATAACCATGAACACAAATCAGAGGCTATTAGAAGCGTTCTCCTGCTCTCCAATGCTTATCTGATCCTGTTGGAGTAAAGCACAATGCCAGTCAGGTAACCAATGGTACTCTCAATTCACAAGGATTACACAGGTATTGCAGGATTTCGTATCTTCTGAAGCTCTTAAGTTCTTTTGCTTAAAAAATTTCTTTTCTCAAAGTATTGTTGTTGTGACTATTACTGCACATGCAGTCAATTGACACAAAAGATTTGTGCTCTCAGAGTTCACCAATGACGAGATTTCAGAAAGAAAGGGAACACCTTCACAAATAGAGAAGCTACCTACTGTGCTCTTTCAGTCATTTCCGCGTTCTCCTTTTAACTGCAAAAATAAATTGCCAAGTCTCTTTTCATGTGAACCTTTGGAATTTTTCAAGGGCTGTGCAAGGAGATAAGCATCAACAACCCAGCTTAGTTGCACCCCTTCACTTACGTCTCACAATATACTTTTAAGACGTACTGCAAAAGTCTTAAGCTGAATGGACCTGCACCCAACGTGGCTTGCAGTCCCTGTAAGGTGTAAGTGCCAGTGCTGCATTTGTCAAAGCAAATTTGAATATTTCTCACTTATTTTGCAAAGTGCAGAATTGCTGCTGGACTCTCTGGGAAGGTTTAACTTGCCACCTGACACAACACACATATACACTCCTGTCATATCACGATATTCCTGCATTTTGGCTTCACGGTAGGAGAAGGGCTAGGATGGACAGTATGTAAACGCCTCTGTAAGAAGTTATGCAACCTTGGGTGAACCAAAAAATAGATTTTGTTGTGCTAGTAAACTAATTGTCATGGTTGCAGCATACATAGCGATGGAGTAAGTTAAAATCTCTAGATATCCTATATAGTGGGTCAGAAAGACCTCTGAAGACTTGCAAGTGACTAGACTAATGGTGCCATCTGTTAAACAGCTACAATTTGCACTAAGAAAAAAAAAACAGTCTTTAGAGCAAATATATCATGCCTCTGGGAACAGACAGCAAAGTGCAGTTAATCACGTCACACTGAACAAGATGCTCTTACCATCAACCAGGCTTAAGCCTGACTGGAGAAAACCTCTCTCTCCCTCTCTTTCTCGCGCCTCATCTTTACCAAACCAGTACAGTCATCAGTAGCGGTATCCCAAGTTTGTCTCCTGCTGTTCATCCCCTAGAAACACTGCTGGAGCAACATAAACACACCCTGACTAGAAACATCTAGAAGAACTCTTTTTGCAAGCGGAGAATCTGCAAAGGCATACTTCTCATGTATTTCCTCCCTCCAGCACAGTTCTAACCAAAAGAAAAACAAGAGCACCACTTGATTCTCAGAAGGAAGAAGGCCTGTTCTGCCAGGAGGTCAGCTTAGCACAGCAGAGGGTTGCTTAGCTGTGGATTGTGTATCAGGCCCACGATCTCTGCCTCCACTATTTCTGAGCTTCACTCAAGTGCAATAAAGGAAAGAAGACCAATAATTACGCCTACAACTGTGGCAAGATGGAAAACAAGAGCCTCCCTAAGATTCTTTGGTTCCTGCAGTGAACGTGAACTGCTTTGTTATACCCTGTAACAGAACAGAATAGGCCCATATGTCCTATTAGATGTTAATTAATATCTTATTAATATCAATATTAAATGGTTACCACAAGGAACGTTCATTCTATTCCAAATCTCTTACAATTACAGAAATAGAAACAGAAATTTTCAGTGACTCTGCAGGAAAAGAAAGGAAAGAAAAAGCTACAATTTTCATCTTACCACAGAGAGCTCTGAGGGAAGAAACATTATTTTCTATGGGCAAGGGGCATTATCTAGCCTGGAGAAATAGGCATGTGGATAGGAGGCAAGACTCCTTAGTCTAATCCAGGCTTTTCAGCTCACCATGAAGCTGTGGGGAAAGGGATGAACATTTCCAAAATAAAAAACTGCAACCTTCCTGGCAATTCAACTAGAGTTTAAAAATGCATTTATTACTAAAATAATATAGAAATGCTTTAAACAGCTGTCTGCAACAAGTTATAGCTTTCTGAGGAAGCATCAGCAAAAGCAGTATGCACGTTAAAGGTTGCTTTTGGTAGTGAGTTTCAAATGAATTTTCATTTCACAAAAACTAAGCTTGCGGCTGATAAACAAAATACCAGTTTTAAATATTTTTATTTTTTACTTAATCCCAATTTAACTTAATTTTTAGAAATAACCTTAAAATGCAATAAAGAAACCTTAGTTTCACCTGACTAGGCACTTGTATAACATTCACAGCTGCAACCAGAGATCAAACCAGACTGTTCTGTTTGCTCATGCACCCTGCTGTTCCTAAGAAGCCCGAGTATTGAATAAGGAATTGCTCTTTGTGATCGCAGCCCAGATTTCCTAATTGACCAACTCTCAAATTCTTGCAGGTGTTCAGAAAACCTTCCTTACATTCATCACCAAGGTATCTGCACAACTTCACTGTCACTGTGTAGGCATGAGTGCCTACCACAAAGCCTAAATTAGCAAATCCGTTTCTCTTCTATTTTATAGTATCGATTCTTCCAAGACCAGGATGACCAGAGCAAGGGCTGGGTATGGAGGAGAGCGGTTATGTTCTTTTGTCTTCACTGGGTAATTTGTTAAGCATAGCAAGCGCTACCACAGGCCTCTGGTCCAGCTTGGAGAACCTTGCAAGGAGCAAAATACCTTGATATCCAGAAAGACAGCCAAGCACAGCACGGGACAGGGAAATTAAAAATACAACTAAACCCAAGCACTCAGGTGATCTTTGGATTACTTTCCAACAAGCTTGAGTCCTGGAGACATGAATAGCAGAATAGAACGGATAATACACTTGGTTTCCCACTCCCAAGGTAATTTGCAGGTTGGCCCATGCCTGGGGTGAACATCTAGACTAGCCTCATTCCTAAAGGACTCTTCCCAGATGCCAGGGAGGTCCTTCAGCCCTCTTGCAAAACGAACTGGACTGAACACAGACCCTGACCTGCACCAATGTCACATTTTGGTAGCTGGGGGAAAAAGCAAGTGAAGAACTTTTCTTTTTTCTTTTTTTTCCAAAATGACAGAGAGTATGTTTTAGTCTTAGCATCCTTAGCACCCTCTTTTAAAGGAAAAAAACCACGTACCCTATTTAGGTCTGAGATATTTGATAACNTAGCGGTATCCCAAGTTTGTCTCCTGCTGTTCATCCCCTAGAAACACTGCTGGAGCAACATAAACACACCCTGACTAGAAACATCTAGAAGAACTCTTTTTGCAAGCGGAGAATCTGCAAAGGCATACTTCTCATGTATTTCCTCCCTCCAGCACAGTTCTAACCAAAAGAAAAACAAGAGCACCACTTGATTCTCAGAAGGAAGAAGGCCTGTTCTGCCAGGAGGTCAGCTTAGCACAGCAGAGGGTTGCTTAGCTGTGGATTGTGTATCAGGCCCACGATCTCTGCCTCCACTATTTCTGAGCTTCACTCAAGTGCAATAAAGGAAAGAAGACCAATAATTACGCCTACAACTGTGGCAAGATGGAAAACAAGAGCCTCCCTAAGATTCTTTGGTTCCTGCAGTGAACGTGAACTGCTTTGTTATACCCTGTAACAGAACAGAATAGGCCCATATGTCCTATTAGATGTTAATTAATATCTTATTAATATCAATATTAAATGGTTACCACAAGGAACGTTCATTCTATTCCAAATCTCTTACAATTACAGAAATAGAAACAGAAATTTTCAGTGACTCTGCAGGAAAAGAAAGGAAAGAAAAAGCTACAATTTTCATCTTACCACAGAGAGCTCTGAGGGAAGAAACATTATTTTCTATGGGCAAGGGGCATTATCTAGCCTGGAGAAATAGGCATGTGGATAGGAGGCAAGACTCCTTAGTCTAATCCAGGCTTTTCAGCTCACCATGAAGCTGTGGGGAAAGGGATGAACATTTCCAAAATAAAAAACTGCAACCTTCCTGGCAATTCAACTAGAGTTTAAAAATGCATTTATTACTAAAATAATATAGAAATGCTTTAAACAGCTGTCTGCAACAAGTTATAGCTTTCTGAGGAAGCATCAGCAAAAGCAGTATGCACGTTAAAGGTTGCTTTTGGTAGTGAGTTTCAAATGAATTTTCATTTCACAAAAACTAAGCTTGCGGCTGATAAACAAAATACCAGTTTTAAATATTTTTATTTTTTACTTAATCCCAATTTAACTTAATTTTTAGAAATAACCTTAAAATGCAATAAAGAAACCTTAGTTTCACCTGACTAGGCACTTGTATAACATTCACAGCTGCAACCAGAGATCAAACCAGACTGTTCTGTTTGCTCATGCACCCTGCTGTTCCTAAGAAGCCCGAGTATTGAATAAGGAATTGCTCTTTGTGATCGCAGCCCAGATTTCCTAATTGACCAACTCTCAAATTCTTGCAGGTGTTCAGAAAACCTTCCTTACATTCATCACCAAGGTATCTGCACAACTTCACTGTCACTGTGTAGGCATGAGTGCCTACCACAAAGCCTAAATTAGCAAATCCGTTTCTCTTCTATTTTATAGTATCGATTCTTCCAAGACCAGGATGACCAGAGCAAGGGCTGGGTATGGAGGAGAGCGGTTATGTTCTTTTGTCTTCACTGGGTAATTTGTTAAGCATAGCAAGCGCTACCACAGGCCTCTGGTCCAGCTTGGAGAACCTTGCAAGGAGCAAAATACCTTGATATCCAGAAAGACAGCCAAGCACAGCACGGGACAGGGAAATTAAAAATACAACTAAACCCAAGCACTCAGGTGATCTTTGGATTACTTTCCAACAAGCTTGAGTCCTGGAGACATGAATAGCAGAATAGAACGGATAATACACTTGGTTTCCCACTCCCAAGGGAATTTGCAGGTTGGCCCATGCCTGGGGTGAACATCTAGACTAGCCTCATTCCTAAAGGACTCTTCCCAGATGCCAGGGAGGTCCTTCAGCCCTCTTGCAAAACGAACTGGACTGAACACAGACCCTGACCTGCACCAATGTCACATTTTGGTAGCTGGGGGAAAAAGCAAGTGAAGAACTTTTCTTTTTTCTTTTTTTTCCAAAATGACAGAGAGTATGTTTTAGTCTTAGCATCCTTAGCACCCTCTTTTAAAGGAAAAAAACCACGTACCCTATTTAGGTCTGAGATATTTGATAACAGTACAATACAAATGCATCCAACATGGCACTTGGGGACACAGTTTAGTGGTAGACTTGGTAGTGTTAGGTTAATTGTTGGACTGGATGATCTCAAGGGTCTTTTCCAATCTAAATGATTCTAGATCCTATGATTCTATCTAAAGCACAGTCTCTTGCAGCATTCATTGTAATGAGGACCTGACATCTCTGTGATTTTTTCTAAAGGAAAAAACCTTTGGCATCCTCTGTTCCCATTAGCATACCTGTGCTAGAGCCAGGATTCATTCACAGAAGGAAAGCAACAGGAGTAAAGCTACTCGGGGCTTAAAGGAGTTTCCTGTTCAGGAAAGGCAGTGAAGTGGCTCTTCTTTGGGGTGCCAACACTAGGCCTAGATTTTATTTCAGTATGGGGTTTGTCCCCCAGATTGTCTTGTTATGCCCTTACAAGTAAATTGCTAGGAGTCATCTCCTACAGCCTGGGATTAGATCTGACTCCTTTGAAAAAGCTGCGGAAATAGAAAGCAGAACCTATCTCATTTAGAAAGGTTAGGCTCCATAATGCAGTCAAATATCTGTTATTGCTTAACAGATACTCACATTCTTCTCTGGGAAGCACATACCTCTGTGTAGGCCTGTGTTACTTGTTCATACAGGGTCTGATGATGATGGATAGCCAGTTCCAGGTCTTGCATTTCTGAGGGGAGGCCTCCTTCACTGCACATTTTGCACCAGGCGTCCACACCTGAAAGGAACTGAAACAATTCCAGGAACAATGAGCAACAGTGACACAGAACAACATCTCATCAACATTAGAAAACTTTGAAGAGCACCACAAATGACTGCAGCGTGGACTGAGGAAAACATAATAGTTATAAAGAAGTTCTTTTGGAATCCCTGGAACAGCACATTCCTGCCACCTCCTCAGTACTTGAAGAACACCTAGATCCAAAGGAATGTTTTCTGTTTCTTCTGGATTAAAAATAAATGCTTTTTTAACCAGGCTCAGAAAGCACCCATTCTAAGAGTCTTTGCATACCACTGAGGAACACCACAGCATTGCATTCCAAAAAGGGAGGCTGCGATATGTTTAGAACAAAACATCAGCGTGAAGCACAAAAGGATACAGTTAAACTCCAGCTGTATTTGGCATTGTCTTAGCTGTCAGTCTTCCCTCGGTCGCTTACCTGTCCTTAACACTACTAATTTGGGTAATAGAAAACTCCCATTAAAATCAATGCTGACATTCATTTCAGTGAAAGGCAGACAGTCTGTATTCAAGCAATTCCCAACCCAGACACAGCTCAGTGGGATTGATAATAGGATACCAAGGCTTTAAAACCCTGGGTCACACATTTGACTCTGGTCCAGGTCAGCAGTGAGCAGATACCGTTACCAGCTGATGGCTGCTAAAGCAGCCAATGCAAAATGAGCTGCTGGTCTCAGTCCAGGTCCTGGTGGGCAGACATCCATGAAAAGGGAGAAAAAAAAATCATTGCCATTGCAATTGATATGGTTTAGCACCTTGGTTGGGAACCTTAACAGACAGCCAGAAACTGAATGGCTTTGGGGAGCAGAGGGATGGAAAAAAGTATTTTTCCACTCCTAAAGGCCTCCAGAGCAGTGCTGATGCACTTTGGCAGAACAAATTGGGGAAGCTCTCCTGGGTGCTGCCTGTTCTGCAAAAGAAAAGAGGAATTAATTCTCTTAGGTTCCCATCCTGTTTTTCTTTTAAGGAGGGCTTACTTCAGTGACACAGCTCACATGTTCAAATTTTGTCCATACTAACTGCCTCATGCCACCTCATTACTTCTCATTAATATTTTCTCTTCCTCCATCTTTCTGTTAAACCAGCCTGCCATACTTCGGGGCTATTTATAAAAAAAAGAACAGCTAGTTATACAACAGATGCAGTGCCCTGTAGCGTGAATGTATAATACCACAACACGACCCCCAGGATCACAGCTTTATCCACTCCTGAAGTGTTCACCTGTGGCTTGTCAGTAAGGCGCTCATTCACAGCATGAAGGGCAGTGAGATTCAAAGCAAAGAATTTCAATTCAACTCTGGCATCAGCATCCTTTTTTATTAGCAATATAAAGCTATTCATCATGCTGCTGTGTAATGAAGGCTATAAAGTGTTTGCATTGTAAACACTTCTTTTCAGTGCACAAAGATTCAGTGACAAAGATGAATTCCTAAACATTCACGTCTACAAAGTACAAATCTACCAGTGAAAACTGTGCTTTCTAGAAGACTGGAGGCAAGGATGCCAGGTTCTCTTGTCTTGGTTTGATTCCTGATCTGTTGAATCTCTTCAGACAAAATCCCCAAACACCTTGCATAAAGCTGAGGTCATCATATTTTGTGCCAAGGCAGTAGAATTCACATCATTTCCTATGCAGTTTTAAGAACATGGAGTTGAGATCAATCCCTTTCAGGGCTGTTACATTAATCTCTTGGTCAAAACAGTGAGCAAAAGACATTTACACCTTATAGTCCACTGTTCCTGCCACTAGAATCGCACTGTTATGGGTCTTACCAAAACTGTTGAATTCTACTAATTTTAGTACAAGTTCTTATAGTCTTGTTACTCATATACTGCCATATCCCCAGGCTGTGATTTGCACAGCAGGTGGGAGCAGTCTCAAGAAGATCCTATGCACATAACCACCTTTCCACCTTCTTGTCTTCCATCTATCTTTTGAATATCTATTGTATATAGACAACGTCACATCAACAATTACATCAGTAATTTCACTTCTGCCACCAGCAGGAGCAGTTGACATCATCTGTTTTAAAAAGTTTTAAGAAATGCAGCCTGTCAGTGTTTTACTCTGATACCCTGAAGCAGCACATGGTGGTCTGTCCTGTGTTTGTAGGGAGAACAAATGTTTTTTTAAGGATTTTTGCAAAGTGTTAAGTCATACCGTAGGACTATTGATTTGGGTATTTTGAAAAAGGCAGACACGACAAATGTTATTAAATGTAACCCTTCATGCTAGAAACAGATTCATATCACAAAAATCACCATTTGACTGAGTTGAAAAAAGATGCCTTCAGAATTGTAAATCGCTAACTGTTAGGTTGGAACAGGAGCTGTTACTGTCCACTGGATACTCAATACCATTTAAATTAATAGCTTAACTTTCTAGTTAGCCCATAGGCTAGAATAGCTCCTACTGGGACCATAAAAGCTGCTTAAATAGGATTTGAAATGACAGGCTCCAATCTATGTTTTTCAAGACTTCAGGAAAGATTAAGAAAAATCTCTCCCAAAAAATAAAGTCCCTAAGGTACCTTTGTGCCTCTGAACCAATCCACAAGTAACTTTAAAGTAATGACCTACACTTAGTCCTGACTCACAACCTATTGACCTAAGTTGCAAATTCTGTATTAGGTTGGGTAATAATGTATTCCCAGACCACTTCTTACTAGCTTTCCTCAGGGACTGCTATGCTGTATCACATAGTTGCTCCAAAACACAGCTCAGACATTTTATAGTCCATTTTTCTCCACATTTTTTGCACAGCCCTTGCTTATGGCTTGCTAGGCCTCTATACGGAAGCTGCAGGATAACCAGTGTGGTTCCCCTAGGCCCCACAGAAATCAAAACCAAACCCTAGTGTACTTTCATGCTTCAGAATGGCTGCGCGGAAAGATGGGAAGAAGGCCATGAAACTGTATTCCTCAGTGACCTATAATATCTCTTGATGCTCTGAATTCTTTGTTTGAGGCTAATTGTATATTTCCTGTTATTGTTTCGGGAATTTCCCTATCTAATGCAGAAGTTATCTTGGTCTTACCCCTGCATCTTATAGATATCAACTGGCTTTTCCTTTCCTCCCTTTCCTCAAATTCTTCTTCCTTTTTTTCTTTTCCTCTCCTTTTCATTTCCTTTCCTCAAATAGAGGAGTTCAGGACATGCTCAGAGGGACCCAGGCAGAGCTGAGAACAGTAGTCTTCCTGGTTGGGGAGTAAGGAAATACGAAACAAATGGTCAGGGGTCAGTCTTCAGAGAATTGGCATAAATATCTAGTGTGTGCAACTAACACCTACTGCCCTAAATAGTAATTCTACCTGTGCACTTCTGAGGGTAGGCTCTGACCCAGCATTAATTCGTTGAGATCTCTCAGCTGATTGAAGACAGTAATTTGTTCATTCTGACAGGATCTGTAGATTGAGGATCTTATGAATACTTTAGCACACTTTCAGAGATTACATCCAAGAAAGGGAGGATACCTGGTATGCCTGCTTCCCCCATCTGGCAGTTAGTGAGCCAGAATCTCATCTGGTGTAAATCAGCACAGTTCTCTTGACATCACAGTAAGATAAGGCATGTTCTCTTATATTCTTTTGCAACTTTGAATAGTCTCAGACATACCTAAAGATACAGAAAGCAGATTCTCCTTTGCACTAGAATGCCTCTATGTTAGCATGAAAAAGGGAGGGGAAAAAAACAGAAGGGAAAACAAGGAAAAAAAACCCCAAACATGAAGAGATTTGTAGCAGGTGGGATTAAGGGACATTTGGGAAACACCTCCACTGAATATCCTCAGTTGCACCTTGACCTGTACATAGTGGTCATTCGGAGTTTAGTTTACTGGCTTTTGATCAAACACATATGCTGAAGGAAGCCTGTCTGGAGGCTAAGTTGGCAAGATGTGTCCTTTCTTTCCTTTTTTTTCCTTTTATTTGCTCTTTTCTTGATGATGGTTTAGCATATAGAAATTGTGTTTAAAAAAATTAAGGAAGACACTTGTGTGCACACAGACACACACACACAAAAAGAAGAAAAAGAAAGAAACAAAGCAAAAAACCCCAAATCAAACCTAAACAACAAAAAAAAAGAGCTTTGATCCAGGAACTCATTCAGCCAAGTTCCATTCAACATGCCACATGCATCTGCTATAAGAGCCAGGAGAGCAATGTGATTCTAAGGCACGTGAAGACAGATGTGAGGTTCAATTCCCAGCAGGGTTGACTCAGCCTGTCATCCTTCCAAGCCAGACAAATTATATTCTGTGCAGTTTTCTGTGTGGGGTCTTTAGGAAGAGACCTTGAAAAACAAGTTGCTTCCTGCTCAGCTTGCACATTATAGAGATCGTAGAGCTTTTCGTAAATCTCTGTCCCAAGCCAACAACTTCCTTGCAGGCTGGGGTGTGCCAAAGGCTGAAAGATTACGGTCCTAATAGACTCGCTTCCTGTTGGCATCACAGAGAACTTCAATCAATAGGAAGGAATGAACAAAGAGACTGTAGCAGCTTATCACACTGGAGAAGGAAAGACAATCTGCATATCAAATCGGTATGAGGGAAGCAGGGGTACACTGTGGGAGAAACGGTTGGATGTGCGACAAGACTACCTTTACTGACAGAACAAAAGGAGCAAAAAAGAAAGAAGAAATAGTGGGTTTATGTACATCTTTGCTTCAGAGATTTAAGCCTTATTTATTGTAAAATAATGAAGCCTTGGTTTGAGTGCAAAAACCCCAACCCTGGGTGATGCCAAATAATAGTCACATTTCGAATGAATGTGTGATAGACGACAGACTCAGTTATACACGAAATCCCAAACATCTAATTTTTTATACTATATAGAGGTCGAATGACTAAATTATTAGCATTCAAGTCATTGGTTTATCCTACCAGAGTTACTAAAGCAAGGTCGAAATTTTAGTCTTGGCTAATGGGCACACTGACTCCCACATTTTTTTCTGCAGTAGTCTGAGTTTACAGGCTTCACATCAGCACTTATCTTCCATCGAGTTGTCTCTTTTTGCAAGTGAAGAGCAACCACTACTCACAATTAGCAAATTCTCTTGTCTGCTTAGTAATCAGAGACTAGCGGTCTGTCAGGCAGCACAGACTTCAGTTCCTTATGAAGAGGTGCCAAGGCAGGACTGGCATTTTTCAGACCCATCCATACAATTGTAAGGAAAAAAGACCCAGAGCTGAAAGTGACATCTGTGTAGCTTTTTTCCAAGTTAAGGCTGAGGCAAAATACCCACTTTGACAGTGTTCAAAAGGTAGGAAGACAAAAAATTAAAAAAAAAAAATCACCTCTAGCTTGACAGGCAGTCCAATACAGGTTTCTGGTTTATGGCCTTTCATGCTATACAATACCTCAGCAACTCCTCATAAATTGCAAACAAGACTGACACTTCAGAAAAATAAGGGATTGCTTTAAAAAAAAAAAAAAAAAGAAAAAACCCACAATCCCAAACACCAAGCAAACCAAATCAAACAAGAAAGAATTAATTCATTAATAAACCTTAAACATTCTCATTGTGACATAATAGATTGGAAAGAATTTTTCCTTACTTTTCTTTATGAATATATGATGACTGACAGTTATTATCATGAAGACTACACCTAAACACTACAATGCCCATTGTACAGAGATGAAACTACTTGTACTGGGCATCTTCTTAGTGTACCAGTCCCATCAGAGCCACTGAGTGTGCTTACAGGAGTAAGTGCCCAGTAGGGTGAGTAATTGCTCTATGCTATGGCCTGTTGTCAATAAGAAACACAAAATAAAGAAAAAGTCCATTATAATTCCACGGCCAAAACCAAACAATAAAGAAAATCTTTACTTTTTGAGCTAAACTTTTCAATTCAGATATTCTGGCTTACGAGGTACAGTTTATGGCTTATAATTTCTTCTTCAGATACTTGAAGTATGGGTCATTTTATAAACATCAAGCTCACCCACTTAATAGCTTTGATATTAACTACTTGGAAAAACAAGCACACAACAATACCGAAGAGAGCCCCAAAGCAGTGTTTGTCACTGGAAAATTAATGTAAACAACATATGATCAAAGCTGAACAATCCCTGTTAAGTGGACCGGGTGTAAAAAAAGCAGAACGTTTATTCACTGATATATATTAAATCTTCTATAGCTATGAAATTATGGAACAATTTTGGTAGCTGTTAAAGACACAAACCAGAGTTCAGGGACATGGAAAAATTTCTTGGATGTTCCTAGCTGTCTCTGAAGTCTCTACTTAGTGAGGTCTAACAAAGTTTGGGGCTATAGAGAGCACTGCAAGCGTAGGGAGTGGAATGAATTCCCTAAGTTTCATTAACAATAATGTGCTTTGGCTCCTAAAAGTTGTCTGCTGGTGTGGGTCTGCATCAAATGCGTGCATATTCCTGTGCACATAGCACATATGAGTGCAGATATATACTGTTTGCCTGACCATAATAACCCTGAATTTATCCACAGCACTGGTGAAATATTAAACAATAGAAATAAGGCAGCTTGTTACTGCACCAAGTGTGCTTCACTTACGATCAGATTCTTTCTCATCAGTCAGGCATAAGCTTATTTTCTTACCCACTCAGGCAACGTGTGCCAGTTTTTTTGGGGAAATTTTACTATTTGTTTTTGAGGCACTGATCCAACTAGGAACAAGGCTCTTAACCTCACTGCACACAAGCCAAAAGTCATCAGGTAATAATTGCAGCATGATCATTATCAAAGTAGCAGTGGATCATTTTGCCAGTCACAAAAACAGCTCACCTGTTCAGCTTTCTGGTGAAAGACAGCAGACATGGCTAAGATGGTGCTGCGCTCATCCAGAGCTGCCGCAAAACTCTTCCACTCTTGATCCAGCTGGCTAGATATTTGTTTAATTTGCTGGGAAGCATAATGGCCTGCCTCGGAAAGCCTTGACGCAACAGACATGATCCGATTGATGTTGACATAGGCATTCTGAAAATTAAAAAGCACACATAAATAAAGAGAAGGAAGAACCGTGACCACCCTCTGCCTTCATTACACATTCCAAACACCATCAGTTGGAGTAAAGCCGAGCGGTTCAGTGAAAGCAATCAACCACCCGCTTAAATATGCATGAATAGCAGGCATACTACCTTCCACTCTAAAAATACATCCCTCAGGAATCTTTTTGCACATCTATGCCATTATCTAACACTGTTATCTCCCCCTCTCCCCTTGAAATTATGTAAAACTAATCTGTCATACTTTAGCTATTTACTCACCTTTTAGGGTCTACTTATTGCTTCTATTTTATTCTTGATATTTCTGTTGCATTACTTCACATTTCTGGATGCTATATCCACATATTCCTAACTGAAATGTTTGCTTTCTGTCTTTTGAGAACTCTCTGACAATCCTTTATAGACATGCAGTGTCAACAAATGGAAAAGACTTACAGAATTTAAAAGAGCTCATAAGTATCTTCTATAGAAATACAAGAGTTTCCATAGAAATGTCTATTAAATTATATTCTTTAGTTAAAATGTTATCTTTTCTGCAGGTTATTTTAAGCTGTTCTCCGGCAGAGATATCATTTAACTACATTCTGAATTTAGAAGGATTCAAAAAGCCTATTAAAAGGGTAATATTTTCTTTCATAAGAATTTTCCATGATGGTTTTTATACAGCCTTGAAGCTGTGGAAGAATTGCTTTTTCTCAAAGTGACCTGTGGACAGCAATGTAATTGCATTACAATATCCCCGTTCCGCATAGGAACATAAACCTGAAAATAATTAGCCATCATGACAACATCTTACAAAGATGCACCATCAAAAGACATTGACAGCGGTCTTGCAGATTTCTGGAATGTCATTTGTTGTAAACACTTCTCCTTTCTCTTTCCTCCTCACTACTGGAAAGGCACATCCCAGAATTTGAGATGTTTTGCTAATGTTGACTCATTGCTTTCTTGTCCCACTAAAGGGCTTTAGGAATTTCAGAGAATGGAATCTGTAAGACCCTTATGCGCAAGGACAGACACGACCCTGATGATTTTAACAGTATTACTCATGGGCAAATAATAAATCAGAGGTGGAAGTGTTTGTTGGAGCAGGATCTCGTCATAGTGAGTGGGAGCACAATGTGGAAATATATCTGCCAATCCAAACATGAAACACAACAGAGCACTGCCAAGGCAGGCAGAGGTCCAAACTAAGTTGTGAAGCAGGGCAAAGTACGTCTGCGAAGTGTGTGGGATAACGAGGAAGTACACTCATCATACCTGCAGGTGATACAGAAAAGAAGGATGGGGCCACAGCCCTTACAGCCTCTCTGCTCTCCCAGGTAGAGTATGACTGTGGTACCCACTGCATAGATAACACAGAGCTAAAGCAATACCCAGCCTTCAGTTTTGTTTTTTCCTCCCTTATCACACAGCCTTTTCTTAAAAATTGAATTTGGCTCAAAATCATCAGATTAATTTTAAAGAAATACATTTTCTTTTTTTTTGGTACAGTTAGAGAAACTGATCAAAATTGTTCTGGAGTTTAAAGTACGCTAAAAAAGATATTATGATTTGGAATTTTTTCAACCAGTCACTGTCAAACACTTCTTTGTGTCCCTCTAGGTTAGAAACTGGGATTTAGACTAAATATTTAAGCCTTTCTGCCAAAAGTCTTCATGACTGAGTGTCAGCCACAGTCATTTTGCAGTATTTCAGGTCAGCTCTTTTGGTGGAAAGCAGTGTAGCATCACTACAGTTGTTAGCGCTTGGACGAGTGCACCAAGTGATGACATGGAACTTTGCTGTGTTTGAAGGAAGAGTTGCTGAAGAAGTTTTGATTTCATGTAAAAAATAGTTGCTTTCATCTTGCTTTTATTTAATTATTTTCCTGCAGAATTATCTCAGCCCTTGCAATCCAATGAGCATAGAAGAAATCAACTTTGAATTCCTTTGTTCCCTGTAGCTACAGTATATAGATGTGTTAACTAGTAGAAGGGTAAAGGTAAGATTAGTTGAAATACAGCAGATGTTCTTAGAGTCTGTTTTATAAGTTAGGGAGATTTATATATTGTTATGTCTATTTGTTATATTTTTTACACAAAGATGAGGATTTTCATGGATGAAATTTCACTTTCCTAGATGAGGATTTTTCATGGAAGAGTACCAACCTGTCCTGTAGCCAGCCCAGTAACTCCATACCTTTTCCAGCACAAAGCAAGGAGCAGTTTGGGAGTCACCTGCTCACACCTCCGTTCTTTGTGCACCAAGGGGAACTGGCTCAGGAAACAGACTGCTGAGCTTCCCCTGTTGCTTTCTGAGCCATAAATGGATTAAAGTGCAATATCACATGTGATGTGGTCTTCTGTATAGCTCCAACAGGTATAGCAATGGGGATACCTCCTACTTCTGGACACAGGTACTCTTCACCTGTCCCATCTCAGTGAAGCAGAGACACTGAAGTGGGGCTTAACCACATAAGACCTGTCCAAGGTCTCTCAGAAAAACAAGACAGAGCAAACCCTTGGCTAAAGATCTGGAACTCAGGATAGCACATCCTACCAGACATAACACACTTTGCAATCTCAGGACCATTACACTGTGTCACTGTTATTGGTAAAGATGGGATCTCAGGGAAAAACTGGGTAAGATGGGACCTCTGTTGTGGATTGAGATAAAATGCAATATATCTTCAAGGCACTTCAGAATTTAGTTTCAGGAGAAAAAGCATTTAGTTGACCACAATCCAAGAAATGCAAGACATTTATCTTACACCTTGAAGTAGAAAAAATTCTGAGCAACTTTTTTTCATCTTTATCTGCCAATATGTAATGTTCTGACTAAAACTGAACAAAAATCCATGCTGCCAGAAGTCAACTGTTGACATTTCACAAAGTTAAACCTTTCTTTCCCTCTGGTTTGTTCACCTTTAAACCCATATTTTTTTTAAAAATAGAGATATTTCTCTCTCAGACACAGTGACTGAGGAAATTAAATAGAGCAACTAGTGTCTGTGACTTCATTTTTCCTTTAGGCTGGAAAATCCACTGCTAGAAGGTTCACAGGGAGTCTCACTTTAAATATAACTTAAAGCCTTTCCCCCCCACCTTTTCAAAACAGAGAGGTGTCCCCAAAGAGGACTGCAAGGGACCACTGATTTACGGCTATATAGGACTACAATAGGCCAAACAGTATGTTAATATCTAGAAGTAAGGGTAAAAGCACTTCAGTTGACATTCTGTTGTAGTGACACTAGGATACACTCAAGTTTTGGCTAATATATTTCATTTGGCTTTGAGAAACCTTTATTGTACATATATTTGCAGACTTTCCAAAACCACTCCCCATGTTAGAGTTAATTTTTCATTGACTTTATTTCAACTTTGAAATTCTAGTCAAAAAAGGGGATTTTTGACTTCTAAAGATCACTTGACCAGCAAACAAAAGAAAAGTTTCCCCCCATGTATATCAGCATCATGACATGCAAGAATTTCTTTTACAGTTTAGGAAAACCTTGTGCAATGCCTTGCAAGTGCACATACCTCTCTCTGTCCACCAGTAGTTATTCCGTTTTTGTCACCTAAATAAGCCCTTGATTCTGGTCATCAATGTTGATAACATAGCTGTTCCTTCCAGCCTAAGTGATCACTACTAAGGTTCCTAACACTTGGTAGAATAACAGCCCTCATTCTCAACGATAAGCGCTGACAGCATTGGAGTTTCAATTGTGGAATGATCTCCCACAGGGAAATACGTTAATTCAGCCCTGATCATCTAGTGGGCATGCTGGGAGACCTTCCCTCTTAATTAAACCCTCCAACTCTAGCTGCAACAATACTTTCTTCTAATACAGGTATAAAAAGAATACCTTACACTCACAAAAGAAAAATGAGCAGTGAAAAGCACTAAATCTGCAAGGAACTTGGCTGTGTTCATCTCATTTCCTAGAGAACGAGTTGAGATATTATGACGGCAAGCAGTGAAGGTGGGCTGCAAGAGAAGGGTTTTGCAGATTAATTGAGGGTGAAATTTGATTGTCGAACAGTTCTTCTTTAAAATAAAATAAAAAACATAACCAGCTCACACTGTGTTACTGTGAATTTATAAACCATCTGTGAAATGAACCTAACACATAAATCCAAAGCAGAATGTTTCAGTGACAAAATAAACTCATGAGATATCTTTAAGACCTTTAAGTTTCTATAACAAGGCAAACTATATGTAGCCTGTTGCAGAATAATATTGGATGGCATTTTAGCTCAGCCTACATACAGAAAAATATCGTTCGTTTTACATAAATGTCAGGAATTTTCAACAGACATCATTAGCCTTTACATGATAATTGTAACGTGTTTGAAATATATTGCGACTTTCTTAGGACAATGTGCATCTCCATCTAGTGTCAGACAGCTAATTCGCTGACAGCAGGATAGGCCGCAATGCCAGCACTGAACACTGCCATTTTTATGCATGTCCCACAGAAAGTGATAACTCATCCTTTAAGGAGGTTAGCGGATCGAGACATCAAAAAGTCCTGGCAAAGCAAATACGAATAACTTCAGTTGGAACAAATGGCATGTATACCACGTATCCAAGTACAGAGCTATAGCCAGTATGCTGTGTGTCATATTGAAACACTAGCGTTTTTCTCTAGTGAATTTACTACATTATTGAGATTACTCACAAAATGTTGGAGCTAAATATTCATCTTTGTGAAAAGTATTATTGCTTCAGCATAAACATTATACAGCTGTGACAAAGACTAACATAATTTATTTTGAGACTGAAGTGAAAACAAGCACTGACTTGAATGACAGAAAAAAAAAATAAATCTATGGTCCCTATTTGAAATAAAAATACCACACTACTGTTTATTAATTCAATTCCACGGCGTCTCCACATCGCTAATTTAAAAGGAAGAATTATTACTGTAAAAAACAGAGTAACAAATTGTTTTTCCAAGAAGGAGCTTTGGTCACAGCATGCCTATAGAGATGTATAGGAAGAGCATGTGACAAAAGGCATTATGCAATAAACATTTGGAAAGTGTTTTTTCTAGAGGAACTATAGAGAATATTTTAACTAGTATTAGTTATGTCAGGCTCAAAGGACATGAGGCATAGTGTAAGAGAAAAAAAAAATCAAAATAAAACACCTTAGAGATCCAAGATCTGATCCAACTTCCACTGAAGGTTTTCCCTGCAAAACATATAGCCAACCTCAGCTACATTGTCCCTCTCCATATCTTCTCTAAATACTAATTTTAATGTATTGACGAAACAAATCAAACGCCAACAGCCATAAATGATTCTAAGCCCTACAACTAATGGAACAATTCAAGTTTTCGTTATTTTGTTACTCAGATTCACAATAGCCGAACTATTCTCAATCCAACATTTGCTGGGACTAATATATTGCATTAAAAAAGATCTAGCTAAATTTTAAAGCAAATTGCCTAGCAAAATCACAATTATAAAGCAAATTCACAGAAAAAAAGTTTATAGTGTGATCCAGTTCACCCTTGAGACTCAGAAAACAAAAGATATATAAAAAAAAAAAGCAGCGCCATTTTACTGGGTTTGAAAAGTCATTCTTCTTGAACAAATCTCCATGTCTTGAGCCCAAAGCATGTTAACTAAATATTTGAGTTTTGTAATTATCATGGCAGAGCTTGAAGGCTTATCAGATAGGAACGACATGGAATTATTATTTATTATATTAATTTATTTAAACTCAGCAGCATCTTAAGTTTTCAGACTTGGGTGGGTCACAATACTCTACCTGGGACTGCAAACAGATCTGAGGGTAATAACCTCCCCATTCTCTGTACAGAAACAGGAAAGGATTCCTGTCATTTTCTTTTTGCAGCCAAGGGAATTACTTGAAGAGATTAAGGAATACTGAATGATAAACACAAATGAGTACATACCTAATAATAAATTCACCACAGATACAGTTTTCTAACATCTTCTGCATTATTTTACTTAATCCTAATCCTTAACTTCACAGATATTTATCAGTGGGCAACTTAAGGCAAGAAGATTCTTTATGCGCAAAAGTAATTTATGCATATAAATATTGTAGCAGCATAGCCTTTGGCAACAGCCTGCAAAGCAAAGACCATTTCTTCCTTTGAAGTGTATAGCACCTAGAACAGTGAACTAAACCTCCTACTCCTACTGCATTATATTGCAGTATTATGTTAGCAAATAATAAGCACTGGCCATTTTCCAACACTCTCCAACAGAAGTCAAATGGTAGCACAAACAACTGAACTAAGATGTTGCCATAAAAGTAAGAGAGCTGAATGAAGGTAGCTGTGCAGTAGCAATGCATGATTATGTATCTCTAACATCACTAACTGTAATTAGACTATATTATATTAAAAAATCCCCAACCCCCCCAAAATCAGACTGTGTATGAGAAAACCTGGCAAAACATACAGACATCTTGCCTGAAGAAGTTACAGTTAGCTGCGGTGGTTCTTTGCCACTGGTTTCTCTGTTATCACCAAGACTCTCCTGCACTAAAGGGTTGTTAGACATGAAACAGACCTGATCCATATTTCTAGCCCCACTTCTCTGACAATCGAAGTATGGCTCAGATTGCTGTGTAGGCTTGGGGTATGTAGTGTCCTACCACTACGTTCAGAGTCATCACCCAGCTCTCTCTGGTTTTGCTTCATTCAGGTAAGTCTGTCTGGAGTTCACTGCTGACCATCGCTGGCTCTTGCCTTGAACAAATACAGGGGCTCTA
Organism: Chionis minor; assembly: GCA_013398295.1. Classification (NCBI taxonomy): domain Eukaryota; kingdom Metazoa; phylum Chordata; class Aves; order Charadriiformes; family Chionidae; genus Chionis; species Chionis minor. The sequence continues at coordinate 2,496,202 of VZSF01017903.1, read as the reverse complement.
TCCTTACTACAGAGTCTCTTCACACAGGTGTGTGCAGAGTTCTCATGCCAGGGGAAAAAACTGATGTCTACCCCAGCAGCTGGGCTGCGGCCAGGAAAGGGTCATTTTTGTTTCAATCTCCTCTTGCTCTTCCTGCATGCTTTACCACAAATGGAGTGAGTAGCGTGCAGCCCAACACCCTTAGGCAGCAAGCTGATGTCTCCTGTACTCTAACACCCTCATATTCACCATAGTGACTTCTGGGGACACCAGGAGTCACTCCACATTTTTCTAGCAAAGAATCTGCTCCATCTAAAAAAAAGAGCATCACTGCTGGCAGCAGCACTATACTGACATAAGAACAGCATCTCCAGGTTAGTTCAGATAGCCTGCAGCTTATTACCCTTTTCCCACTATTTTCCAAATGTCCTTTCAGTTTGATATACTCCTATGTCCGCTATTCAAAAAAAATAGCATGCCCAGCCCTCTGCAAGACAAGCAGCCCTGTTTAAATCCACAAACCGTCCTCACCAGGCTGTAAAACTCACCTTATTTGCCAGCCTGTGCAATCCTCACCTTGAACTCCCTTCCGGAAAGGCTATTGTGCAGATACGTAACCCAAATACAGTCTTTCCAGCAATATGGAATGTCTTGAGAAACCTAGTTGATCATGAGGAATTTCAAGCACTGAGTAAAACCCTGATATTTCTGATAAGTACCATGGAGGCCTCATTTTGATTAAAAAAAAAAAGAGAGAGAGAAAAAAAGTGTAGTCCCGAGTTGCACCTGAATCCTGCAATATTTCTACAGTCTTTTTTATCGTGATTTGGCCATACTGTCAATAACGATACCAACACTCCTTACGTACTCTCTGTTCAACAACTGAAATGTCTTGAAGAACTTTTAAAAAAAGTTCCTACCAACGGAGTATCACAAGAATATCTTAAAATAGAAATCAAAGTTGGATGAACTGTGCTTGCTTGCTGTATGAATCCATGCTGGTCCAAAACAAAAGGAAGACATCACCCCATCATCAGAGGGGATTCTAGGTCTAAAATTCAGCTGAAGCTAAAAGAAATATAGCATATGGAAAACGACATACAGGTGTACCGCTCTGAGTTATATTTCTATAAGGAGGATTATCTGAGAACACATATATTGTTTGGCATATTTGTTATACTGTGGGGTTCCTCCATAGAACCATTTATTTCAGTCGAATTAATCAGAGCAGAATTGCGCGCCATCTCTCACTGTACTTAGAGGTTGAAAGCTAAAGATGTCCAGTATTCACGCCCTTCCACATAGATCCTCTATGCTAAAGAGATGGAGGAGAAAATCTTCTCCATAGATTGATTCATGCTGACTGTCTGGGCTTCCATATGGCTATACATGTGTGGGGGTTATACTGGAGACAGCACAAAATGGGAGACGCATTGTTTGTTGCACTCTTTCCCCTCAGCAGAAGAGGTCTCTCCCTGGGGCAGCGCTATTAGACAGGACTTTGGCAGCACTGCAATGGTGAGATGGCACAGCAGGGAGCCACAGCGCAGCCACTGAGAAGTCCCCGGCCCCACAAGTTCCCCAAGATCTTTGCAAATGTCTCACTTCCTTGCATTCCTCATTCCCAAAAGTTCACTTGGGGACAGATGGAAGAAGAATGGAGGAAAATAATTTTTCTTCCATTAGGTGGCACCCTCTCTGTCACTCATTAATTTTCAATTAACAACAATTATTTTTTTCTAAGTTTAGCTCCCAGTTATTTTAAGAAAATAACACCATACAGTAGCACATAAGGATAAAGGGATGTCCTGAAGGTGTTTTCTGAAGAATTATGACTGACTTTGCATCTTTAATAAGCCAAATGAGTTTTAATGCACTAACCTCCGGGACACATTTATTTGTTAGGACTCTGCGAGGAGCAGCATTATATGGAGGCCATGCTATCCTGTATTTTGCTATATGGCATTGTGATGGCAACCAGGTGCCTGGAGACTGTTTTTCAGTGCTCCTTTCAATCATAACCACAATAAATACATTAACAGACATTATAGACATTTCTCATCTTGCACTTTTATGCAATGGCCTAGTGAGGCACAAGTGCTTTAGTGAGGAATAGCTAGGTAAGTCAAAATGGCAGGTGAAATTTAGGTCAGAGAAGTTAATTACCTGATCCGGAATTTGGCCAGAATACCAGGGTTAACACCTGTGATCTTATGAAAGCGGTGTGGGGTCTTTAATGACCTCAGATAGTAAGGACCACTTTTTCACATTTCAGACAGCTGCTCTCAAGTACCTTGCCCTTTGGTGGCAGGGGCAGGTGTGGCTCTCTAGTGACTTACACCATCAACTTCAATGTCAACCATCACCTCTGAGGTCTCAGCCCGAGTGCAACTGTAGCCTGACCATGCGCAGCATGAAGAGGTACACCTGACAGAGCTGCTTTACTCAGGGCTAGCTTTTGGGTAGTCGACAGAAAGCATTCAGGGAGGGTTCATCTCCGCATTGTACAATTGCGGCAGGGGGTACGGATGCATTTTTCTAACCCAGTGCAACAATCAAAACATCAATACATTCTGTCCTCATTTCTGTGCCGAAAGCAGAGCAGCTTCCAGAACAAATACCTTATGCCTGGAAAGGATATGAAAGTGAGCAAAGCACTTATAAATGTATAATGATGTTTTTTGGTTTGTTTTTTTGGTGGTGTGTTTTGTTTTTTTTTTTTAATTAAATCTAAGGTAAACTGAGTTGCATTCAAAAAGACTGACCAATTAACTAGAGAAAAAGCCAAAATCCCACTGTGGCCGCAACTGACAGCTTGATTAACATCTCTTTTTTCAAGGTTTTGAGAAGTACCTTAGCAGGGTGTGGGGGGAAAAGCATAAATTATTAAGGTGCCACCTACAGCTCTCATTCATTCCCAGTCACAGAAATGTCAAAAACTTAAAAAATATTGTATTTGGTCTTCAAAATGTAAACAGACTCCACAGGACTGTGCTGCTCTTAAGTGAAGGAAATAATCATCTATCAGTGTCTGGGGTGGACAGGGCAACACTCCGCTTTCCAGCGAGAGGGCTGCTGTCGCGGCCCAGCCAGACCTTCCTCACTTCACCTCCCACAGGTCTGTAGTGCTCTCTGAACTAGAGGTGGCCTCACAGGCTGGTCCTTTCCTCACTCGCACGCACAGCCCCACTGTTCACAGCGTGCCCTCAACTCACCATGGAATTCATGGCAAAGTGATTGTGCTGCGTCTGTAGGTCAAGGGCATGTTGGTAGCTCACGCCAATCTCCGTGTGACTCTGCAGGAACAATTCTTTGTTGTGGCTGATCCAGTCAAACATCTAGAACAGGACAGAAGTAAAAAAAAAAAAAGTGTTAGAGGAAAAAAAATAAAGAGACAGTGCAAAATAGAAAGATCCACAGTTCCCATACAGATGTATACGCAACACAAACCAAAAAGCCTCATCTATGTTCCCCATCAAAATAAGCTGTTGTTGAGCAATGGAAGCATTTAAGTTATCACCATATTTCGTTATGAACAGAATGATGGGTCAGGAAAGATAATTCATAAAGCATGTTCCTCAGTAAGCTGCTCGCATAGTCTTTTCCTATAAGTAATAGGAATTTCATATATATAAAGATGGCAGCAGAGGAATTGCTTCACTGACCAAAGATCTAGTAGTTCATAAAGTACCCTTAATCCAGAAATGGACCAAAAATTCCATAAATATTATTGATGGGATTTTCTTGCCCCCCTTTTTTTTCCTCTATACATAAAGTTTCCAAATGTTACATCCAAATAGCCAGTTGACTTCCTACACTTATATTTCCTGGATCTTTCCAATTCCAAAGCCAGAAGCCAGTCTATCTTCCACTTATTATTTTTGGGATGAAGAGAGAAAAAGAAAAAGTAGTATTTTATTAATATCTATAAAAACTACACATTTCAACTTCTCCCACTTCCAAATGTATTTCCAAGCAAAATGGATAGTTCAGTACTTCAGACACAGATAGAACTATATTGAATAAAGCTGCTGAAACTCATTCCTTATTTTGTAGCACGTTAATGTGACACTTCAATCTGCAGCACGTTCATTCATTATAAGCTTTCACAAGTCAGCTAGGAGATAGTGTGTTTACGTTTTGGCTTGTTCTGTGTTGCGTTAGAGACTAAATGTATTTAAAGTGAGAACCGTTCATTCTTTACTCCTGCCTGCAACTCTGCAGGCACTACAGTCTCAGATTTCTTCCTTTCTTCAAACATTTTTGTTACAGAATCCCTTCAAACCATGTTCCCTGATCTCCATCCAAGCAAGCTGGGGAACTGTCCATTAATAAGGACGCTTTCATAAAACCCCAACTTACTAATTCATTATAAGGAAAGAAAAACTAATTACAGAGGCAGTGGAGATCAGGTCAATACAGTCCATAGTACTAAGGAAAGTGTTTTAGGGTGAAAAGGCAAGCAACACAGCTTCTAGGAAACCACCTTACAGTTAAAGGAGCAGTGCAGATCTTTGTTATAACATTTACATGTTCTCCAGTCAAGAGCTGTTTTGTTCTTTAGCACTGAATAACAATTTTTGACCTGTGACAGCTGAAGAACACTCAGACCCCACTGCTCAGGCACTGTATGTTGCTGTAGTTTCTCAGGGTCAGTTACCCATTCCCTGTAGAGACGGTGCTCCTCAGAGTAGAGAAAAGGTCCTGTATGGGTCACCTAAATTCCTGCAATAAACTCAGCGTTTCATGCTGAGGACTCAACTCAGCATGGGAGTGAGCTGCTTTATGCAGGGGATTTGCTGAAATAATATTGAATCTCCCTTTCACCAAAAGGCAAAACATTGCAAGTGCTCCAGTGCCACCAGACACGCTACGCTGCCCTGGTCTCAAAAATCCATCACATATACCCAACTTCATAATTTTATTTATGAAAATACACGTGCAACTACAGAGTCTATACTAGCTTATTTTGTGTTGATGAATAGTCTTAAAGGCTAAACTTGGTTCAAATTACAACAATGCAAGTCCAAAATAATATCACTGACACAGTTACTTTCTCATTTGTACCCATGGAGCTGATCAAAATCAGGCCTACCACCATTTTTTCAGAAAGTATAAATAACAAGATTTTTGCAAGGATGAGGTCAGGGTTTGCAAATATTACTGCCAATTAAACAGCATGAAACAACATACTATAACCTAAAGAGACACCTAAAGCTTTCTCATTGGATTCCTTTTTCTCACTTTATTAAGATTTAATAAGCAACATAAGCACAAAATATTTTGCCACTCTTGTAGGGTTAAAAAAAAAAAAGAAAGAAAAATTCCATAACAGCAAAGTTCATGTCCCAGCAACACATTTCTACTTACAGCAACAAGAAACCAACATAGATTTCTTGTAAGTAGATATATGTTTGTTGTGAACATTTTTTAATGTTTTAAACAATCTAAAGACATTCAGGGAGAAGAAAACTGGCAGAAATCCACTAAAAATAAACAGTAAATCTAATATTTCATGCTCAGCAAAGCCAAATCAGGATCTTTTTAAGACAAGCAATTTAAAGTAGTAATCTATTATTCTGTGGATAGGGAGCATTTCCTCCATCTAATCTATACACATATTATTGGATGAGAGTCTAGGTTAAGTTACACCACGCTTTTGCCTTTTAAAATACAATAATAAACTATCAAGGAAAATAAAAGGAAGTTTAAAAGATGATTAATCTTTTTGTCTTGTTTAATCAACTGAAATACACAGTAGCAGTTGAAAGGATGACCTTCAGGAATTCTGAGCAACAGACCTCAATGATGAGATTTGTATCACCTTCACCTTCCAAACCAGTATGTTTTTTAAACTTCTATTCCTGGACAATAGCAGATTTTGGAGACTCAATTTCAGTTTAGACTTTGAATCTTTCTATTATGCTCTTTATAAAAAATTACCTTGGTTTCAGCTGGCCTATGCCTGTAGCAAATTATCTCCCATCAATATGGTCTGGAGTCTCTCCCCGACTCTCTCACATCTCACTTGAAACCCCAGAAAATGAAGGGATTTGAGTTTCATGTGGTTTAGAGAAGGGAGAAAATAAAGCAAGATGCCTAGGAATGACTACGGAGTAAAAAGATGCAGATTCACTATCGTCTGAGGTAGGGTTAATGATGCGCTTTGCTCTGTCAAATATTTCATTGCTCTTGAGTCTTAATGAATAATGAGCAGCATTTACATGGCTCTTGCTTTACAGAGCAACCAGGGCTTTGCAAGACTGCAGACATACCTACCTTCCGCAGCGCATTGCTATACCTGAGGTACCCAAACAAGTTCCAGATGACTTGGTGCCTCTGCATAGCACAGTCCAGTGCTCTGTGGAATCACTACCTTGACTCCCCAAAACAGCACAACCTGGGCATGCAGTACTGCTTGGATTTAACTATAGTACTTTTGTTTCCAGGGCTGGTTCATTCAGAGACTTCTCAAGCATTTCTGCTTAATGCTTACTTAACTGTAGACATTTCCCCAAGTACCCAGAAAATTGTACTAGGTTTTCTTTATTGCACATGTCTGGCATTATGGAAAACTTTGTACTTTTACCCTCCTAGTCAAGAACGCATGGAAATGATGAGTATCACACAGTTACACAGATTTGCTTAACAATAATGGGATTTAGATAAATAAATACATAAAAAGGGGGTCTTATTTGCTTTTAAGATCTAATGGATTGCATTTTCAAACTTTTCTCCACCACCGCAAAGTCTACAAATGGACTTAAACAATTTTCTCATAACGACAAGACTTGAAGTTGGGGCTTTAAAAATACCAGATGTTGGGTGACTCATGAGGATGCTGTGAGGGTTTGCAACGTGTGGCCAGGAGGTTTCAATATGAAGGTCTGTCAACATTGTCTGGCCTGGCTCACCTTACTACCAACATCTCCTGGAAGCTTTCAAGTTAAACTTGTTTTCCACATGAGAAACATTGATGCTTCCTGTGTTCCTGAAGTGAGTGTGCTGCCTAGTTTGCTTAATTAGAGCACACTATCTACGATTCTGTGATTAAGGATGTGAGCAGGGCAATAACCCAACAATTACTATTTTACTCAACCCTGCAAGGACCAGCCTAGTTTCAAAGGGCTAACTTGGGCTCCTGGAAAAATGTTCACCATCCTATGTTAAGTTAGTTTCCCTGTCAAAGGAATGAGTTTTTAATGCAGTAAATAGCAGAGTCTGGAGAATGTGCCCTGTGAGATCAGCCTAAACAAGATACAGTATCTCAGCTGAGATTTTCTGTGTCATTATAACATTGCTATGCAGCACTGTAACAATTGACCTCATCCCATTTATGAAAAAGACTCCCCTAACAAACCTAGCCTAGTGATTATCATAGAATTAATGGATCTTTAATTATTCCTTTGACTTACTACTTAGTTGGAGCCACACTGACTGCCAATGAGTTAATTCTTCTCTTAAGTCTGCTAATCATTCCTGCAGTCCCGATTCACACTAAACAGGAGCACAGAATACCTAAGATTGGACATTGCATCACTTAAAATATGTGAACCGACTGTCCTCAACGTCTCCCAGACTGACACTTCTCCATATCGCTGTAGATAATCTGAAGAGCAAGTAGTTAAAGAGTTTTCCACTGACTGAGTTGCTGGGGGGAGGGGTTAAGCATACTTAAAAGTGAAGATAAACTTTCAATGTTATTATCTCTTGTTGATCCGGTTGTAACGATGCATAATGGAAAGTGAATGCCTATTCTGAAGAACGTTAATTGCTACATTTAATTAAGAAAATTAATCTCTTATGAGAGAGTCACAAAAACTAAGAATGATCCATAGGATCTCCGCCCAATGCTTTGCTAAAGCATCTACCCTGTCATTAATGATCATATATGTGCCAGTAATTATTACACACGTGGTCTTGAGGCCACTTCACTTGAGAGTTAGAGTATCAGATCATATCTCCAATGTCAGTATTGTTGGCAACAATGAGTTCTTAATCTCATGTTTTGTCATCATAGTTGATGAGTTACTAGAAAATCCAGGTTAAGTGTTAGACCAAACAGCAGGTCTCAAGCTGGTCATGAATAAGTCCTACGGAGGGAGAATGTGACTCCGTACTTTCCCTGGATTTGTAACATCTGGCAGACTAGTGAGTACATGGCGAGAACAGCTGTTTGAGAACAGAGAAGAAACACACGGATATGGAACAGCATGTATGCAGACTGTGTGCAGTCCAGCCCGACCTCAGATAAAATGAGATTTATAACATCATTTCAAATAATAACCTCTGCTCTCTGGGTTTTGTCAGAGCTCGCTGAGGAGCATTAGCACTGGATTCTGAAACAGCGGTGCAGGGCACCACAGGATGATGTTCCCATCATGCAGCTGGCAGCACACCCTCTGCCAAGCGGTATTGATGGGAGGATTACAGCCCTCGTGGTTTTGGCAGCCAGTGAACTGAATATATTTATTAATGAAATTGTTTATACATGCTAGAAATAATAAATCTCAAATCTATCTAATGCTACTCTAGGGCTGGAATTAATTATGAACCTGCTTGTAGCAAATCATCTTCTCCGTATGTTTGGAGCCATAAATACCAAACTCATATGGGTAAGTAAGGGCAGAATGATAACCATTAGAAACACACCATCTTGAAGAACTATCTAGGATACATATCAAAAAAACAGCCCCAAAGGGACATTCAGGTCAAGTCCAATCACTGCTTTTGGCAGCTAACCACCCTTTCATAAAGGGATGAAACTCCACCTGAAAACTAGTTAAATGCCATAGCTCCTATGAAAAGCAGTTCCAGAAACATTCTGCTCCTGTTACTGAACTCTTCATGTGCTCTCTGACCTAAATCAGACTCATGGCCAATTTATACACATTTGCTCTTAGGTCAACACTGTCCTGTAAGTTAAAAAAGTTCTTCTCCCAGGCGTTTAACCTTTTCCAGTGTGGACAGGGAGGGCCTATTGTCTCTCCTGCCATCTGTTTTACCAGAGCCCAGCTCTTTTATTTCTTCATAAGATACACAGCCTCTCTCCGTACTTGTTCTAGTTCATGATTATCTTTCTATCCACACTGAGGTCCTAACAGGACTTCATGGAATGTTGATTTTTTGCTGGAAATACTCCAGCTGACATCATCTAGGATCACCTGTGCAGTGCTTCTGGCATCAACTTTAGAAAAGATGATACAAAAATGGGAGAGCAGCAGCTACTGAATCAACATCAGTACCTTCTGCACTACCTCACTATCTTTCTCTTGGTAGCCTCCTGCATAAATATTGACATAGACCGGCAGTGTTTACTGGATTTGCTCTGACAAGCACAACTCGAGTTATGTTCCAAATAGGAAGAGCAAGTTTAAGAGCATGTAGAAAAAATACAAGGCAAGGTTTTGTAATAAACTCCAGTCAGTCTCACACGTAACACACCAGGCATAAATGTATTCTTCCACTATGCCCTCATATGCTTCTAACAAAGGCAGAAAAAAAATGTTAATCTAAAAGAATGTCTTGTCGGTAGTTGAGTAGAGTGTAGATGAGTATTTATATGCCAGATGAAATGCCTATTAGATCAGCGCTTTCTAATCTTTTCCAGTTTGTGGACCCCATAAAGTTTTTCAAGGCAAGTGCTATAGCAAATTAAAGTCTATAGACAATAAATCTGTTTTATGGAATGCCTTTACCAGCCACTAAGGAACTTAATATCCATGATGCACAGGTTGGAAAACACTGGAGATAAGCACTCATTGCTTATTAAAGAGAGATCCATATAAAAGTCCATGTGCATTTTGGATTTTCCAAACTATCCAGCCAGTGTTTAATTGACTAATCTACAACAGAAAAAGGAAAGTTCCACTCTAAGGGCATCTACAGCTAAGCAAGTTCATTTTCATATGTTTCCACAATATAAACAAAATAATAACATACATAGAGCAGTAACTGCTAGAGTCCCTCTCTTGAAGTTTACTAAGTTTCCAGCTACAAGGTCTATTCCTATCTCACTAAGCAAGTTGAAGTATTCACAACAATTCAATTAAAGATAAATCAAGCTACACGCCTTACATCTCTTGCAATTGAATTTAGCCAGTATAAGAACAAAAAGAATACCACACAACAGATTTGTGGTACATATGCAGTCTATAATAATATGTGAGGGCCTGATCCCAGAAAGATTTGCATGTGAACTACCTTTATAAAATCCAATCAATCAAGAACTGTGCCTAGTGCTTTCAGACGAGGACCATAACTACAGTTTAATTAGAACCAGCCATACCTAGGTCACCTGGACACCTGGAAAAGGCCAACAGACATGCAACACCTCCACAAAGAAGCACGCGAGAAGAACCAACGGTCTAAAGAATCAGGACATTTACCTGGAATACAGAAGAATCCCTCTGCTCAAGCCCCTGAGCTAAATTCAGCAGAAGAGAAGGCTGATGCTGGCCGTCCAGGCTAGCTGCTTCCTCAGGCACCAGGAAACACAAAGACCCAGCAGGCAGGACAGGGGCATCATTAGTCAGAGCCTGCCCCACATCACCTGAGGGCTGATAGCAACTGAGTTTAATCAAGAAATCATCAGGCAAGCTGTGGTGACAAGACAAGTCCAAGTTTAAGCTAGGAAGTCCATCAGCAGGTTAGGATCAGGTCCCGTGAGGGTAACCAGGCTCAGACACAGCCCCATGATTCCAGCACAAGTCCGCAGGGGCAAGACAGGTCCCAGCTCATGCCGCAAAATCAGTCAATGGATCAGCCCCTGGCTCAGCAGGGTCCGTGGCCAGGCAGGGCAGGGCTGTAGCAAAGTTGGAGGCTGATGTCCCACAGCTGAGCTGTAACGGGGCTCCTGGCCCATGGGTGAGGCTGGTCAGAGCCGTTAACACCCATCAGTGCCCACAGGGCCCTGACATTGGGCTGGTTACATGGGGGGTCACGAGGAAAATGTCTGTTCTCAGACAGGAGCATACTAGCCCCAGAATAAATTTTGGACTTAAATAAAACTTTGGATAGCACATTTAATTTTTTCATGAATCAACAAATTTGATGAATACTGCTTCAACAGAAAAAAATCACAAGCTGCTGTAATTCCTATCGCTGCTTTATAAACACAGCTTTAATTAAATCAAAGTACTTGCAGGTTTAAAATAGAATTCAGCGTATATCTAAACGCTTTGCTAAGCCAGGGCCTAAATACAAAGTTGTGTTTGTTTTTGTGTTTGTCTCTTGTTTACAGACGGTGATGGACAAGCCGTTACTTCTGCCAGATCTTTCCCTTTCACATGTGTTCGGCAGGGTCCACAGCCAGGGTAAATTGGTGTCATTCCAATTAAGCCAATTTACACCAGCTGAAGATTCAGACCCACAGCTGTATTTGCGTAACCTCAATGCTACACGAACACTGTTTTTCCATTATAAATATCTGTGTATATGATTCATAGAGTACAGTAAGTTTAAGCTACAGCACACTAAATTATTCCAGACAATGGGCCCAACTGTCAACCCACTAGAAAATTAGCTAGATGTGTGACATGACAAATAGCTTTGTATTAATATCAGAGCACCATTTCCAACATACTCATGCTGAATGTTCCTACTAAATGCCAGTGTAAGAGATCTGTGTTTTTTCCTGACAGATATCAAGCCACAGCCACGTACAAAGGCATGTGATTCCTATAACGCTGAACAGAGAAGCCATAATTTTATTGTTGAAGGTGGGAGAAAATTACAGATACTGAACACATAAATATGACTAATGATATCTGGGTGTATTTTATGTATCTGCATGTTTGCTTTGCTTTTTTGAAATCTTGTACCTTTCCGCCGCACTTAGTGACATCAAACACTCACTTTCTTGGAAAGGATTTTCTGCTCCTTAAAATGGAAACGGCCTTTCCTAGGCAGAGATCATCTACAGGGGACTGCTTGCTGTCTAAGTGCAAATTAATTCACTGGCTGGATAGGAAATGTAATACTAAAAGAGATAAATAGACAACAGCCTTATGAATGGAAAACCCAGCATAAATTATGAAAAGATCAGAGTGGGTCCCCAGATGAAGAAGCTTCCTCTCAGTTTTTCAGAGTCTGTGAGAGGCAATTTCATTCAGTTGAAAATGCTGTATGAGTTTGGTGACTTTATTACAGACCCTTGTTCTATTCCTAGCTTCATGTGCAACATTCCTGTGACTACAAATAGCTGCCATTAAAAACAAAAAAGCCAGACAGATGTTTACTGTTTTGTATCAGAAGTGTAGCATTTTCCCTACCAAATCTAAAAGAGGATAAGTTTAGACTAGGTAGAAGGAAGACATTTTTTACAATGAGGGTGGTGAAGCACTGGCCCAGGTTGCCTAGAGAGGTGGTAGATGCCCCATCCCTGGAAACCTTCAAGGCCAGGTTGGACTGGGCTCTGAGCAACCTGATCCAGTTGAAGATGCCTCTGCTCATTGCAGGGGGGTTGGACTAGATGACCTTTAAAGGCCCCTTCCAACCCAAGCTATTCTGTGATTCTGTGAAAATCACCAGTGCCTGAGACTCAGCGATACAGCTGTGGAATAACCATAGGTTTAAACTCATAGAATCATAGAATCATAGAATCATAGAATCACTTGGGTTAGAACAGACCTTCAAGATCATCGAGTCCAACCATAACCTACACTACCAAAAACACCCCTAAACCATGTCCCTCAAAACCACATCTACCCGTCTTTTAAACACCTCCAGGGATGGTGATTCCACCACCTCCCTGGGCAGCCTGTTCCAATGCCTGATAATCCTTTCGGTAAAGAAGTTTTTCCTAATATCCAATCTAAACCTCCCCTGGCACAACTTGAGGCCATTTCCTCTTGTCCTGTCGCTTGTTACTTGGGAGAAGAGACTGACCCCCACCTCGCTACAACCTCCTTTCAGGAGGTTACTCCTGACATGCCATGATGACTCAGGGCCAGAGCTGGCATTTCCGCACAGACAGAAAGCAAAGGATGTCAGCTTTCTGCTGGATTTGTGCCCTGGCTACTTCCTCACCCCTTGAAATCAACTGCTTCAATGTTTTCCCTCAACACTGGCAGACGTGGCAAGCTGGGAGGGTGGACAGTGTCCCCACCTGGGTGCATGGGCTCCACAGGTGGCCTCCACCTCACCGCCCCCTCAGGAGCACCCCTGGCTCTCACAGGACCACCTCAGGGCCCACCTCAGTCAGCAGACTGCGTGGTAAAAACCTTAAAATCCAACTCACCCCTCACGGTGGCTTCCCATTCCCCAGGGCTGAAAGGACTGTGAACGCTAATCTGGCTGGGTTAAGGGGACTTGCCCGTTCCCCTGTGCAACCATCCCGAGAGACAGGCTGCGCAGCGGGGCGGCCTGTCAGGGCGCCGTGAGCCGCCCCGAGCCGGTCCCGGCCAGTTCCCGCCAGCCCTGGTGCCGAGGGGGCACCCAGCGGGGAAAACCACCACACACCAGGGCCCGGCCGTCACCACAAAATGTCCCTCAGCCGGAGAAGCACCTGGGTACAAGGTGTTAGGGAAAGAAAATGGCGGCTGCCGAGGGCTGGAGACGCTCTGTGGGGCCTGGGTGGCCAAGGGGGCAGGGACACCCCCGAGGGTGGCCCATGTCAGGGCAGGGACACTGAGGAATAGCAGTAGAAAAGTTATAAGAATCAGAAAATAGCTGTAAGAGCAGCAGAAAGAAACTCACACAAATATTATCCTCAACATCCCCCACTGCCTGTCACCCCACCAGGAGAATTTTGAGGGACTGGGTATAAACCATGGCAAAAATCAGGGAAATTGAGTCTGGGGAAGAATAGGTGTTTATTGGGAGTGTGTTTTACTTTTTCCTCTCCCCAGCCAAATTGAGATCAGAAGTTTGTGTTGATTAGCAATAAATTGAGCAGAATTCCTCAACTCGAGACTGTTTTGCTTGCGACACCTTTTCAGCACCTGTGTACGGTGTGAGGCATCCAGGATTTCGATGCCAAGTAATATGGAGGGGCCTTGCAATACATGAAGCTTCAAGAAAATATTTCTGAATTAGTTTCCATTACATGCACGATACATAAGAAAAGACAGTGACCTGGTTTAAAATGACACTAGATACTAGAAACGATCCACAGACCATGCTCCTGGCTTCACCTCTTAAACCAGCCGCAGCTCCTGAGGAGGCAACCTCTCGACTGCACACCCACTCTCATGTGTTCCCTATAAATAGATATGAAGGCTAATTTAAGATCCAGTTTTAAGACCCCAAGCTCTGCCAAGTGCGGGCCATTTAAAGCATTTCAGCCAGGCCAGGAAGACATTCATTTAGGAATAATCACATAGCTACATCTGAAAGATGCTGCACAATAAGTCTGTGAACCTCATGCAGGGTTTAATTATATTATTTCCTGACAGCTAGGCTCTTATCACCTAACCTTCTTCAGGATCAAAGCAATAAACTAAAAAAGCAGCTTCCTTCTCTTTTTCTAGATGTGTGGGCCTCTTTCTTCTCTTTTTCTAGATGTGTGGGCTTTTTTGCCCTTTAGAGCATTTGGGTCTTCTTGTCTTCATTAGTTAAAGCAGAACTTTGCGATTATAATACGCTATATTCATCCTTAAAAATGAGGTATAAGTCTGTATGCAGATGCCAAAACATTTTCTCTTGCCATACTGATGAGTGGAGCATTCCTGTGCCTCCCAGCGGTGCCAAGTTGGAGAAGCTGAACCAGCCTCGAAATGCTCTCTATCAAAATTGGCAAGCGAAATAAAGAGGAAATTTGTGCAAATGCAAAAATATTCCAAGAGAACATACTGCCTTCAATTATTTTTGGACCCATTCTAATGTTCATGGAGGAAGCAAGAGGAATAGTAACTGCGTATCCAGTGTCGGCAGCAGGAAACTACAAATAGCAGAGCACACCATGTTCCAGCTTCAGCAGAGGCATGCTTCAGAGCCATTTCCTTACAGTCAGGAGCGGACGGACTACAAGGCGACTGTTCCCAGAGTCTGGGAACATAAAGCAGGAACTACGCCATCACTCGGGTAAAGTTCTGCCCTCTTGCACTGAAAGGTCACAAATGTGTTGGATGATCCAGCACAAATCGGATAGAAAGTGGCCCCAGACTGCTGTAACTATGCTATAGGGCGCACTTAGCACGAAGGAAATGCGCAAGTTTTCCTCATCCCTAGCTGCGGCAGTAGAGTGAGGAATTGTTATGTTTTTATGTTCCCATCAAAAATATCAGGTTCAATTCCAAAGGCTGTGGAGGCAGCATATTTAGCTGCCTGAAAAAAAAAAAAAAAAAAAAAAAAAAAAAAAAAAGCACAGATTTTGCAGCAAGGGGCAGGATGAATTGATAAAGAAAGACAGAAAGCACCGAGATATCTATTTTATGCATCAGATCAGGACTCCCACTGCAGGACAGGCTTCCTGTGTGACAGGAGGCAAGGCAGTTAACCCCTGTGGTTTTTAATTTCCAATTTTTAGCTTTGAACTTTGCATCCTTTGTACTTTCATTTCACTGCTCCAAAGCCAATCCAGGTCAACAGCAATCAGTCTCTGGCAGATGATTACCCTTCCCGATGGACAGCTGCCCACATATGAAAAATCAGCACCCCGAATGCCTTTATTATATTAAGTGATTATATAAAAGTGATTGTTATATGCTTTGCTTTTGGAGTCTGAGCTCAGGTCATGGAAGTGTTACGGGAGGAAGTTTGTATCCTCAGAGCTGTCAAAGCAGCAATGGTCTCGCTGCAGCAGAAATGTCAATGGTAGGCTCCAAAAGGAGTCCTGCCCCCTCCTCCACAGCGAAAGAAACGATGGTTGCAACAAGGGCAGGTGACATTCACCACTAGAGTAACATCCACCAGGAAGAGGATTTCTGATATATATTTATCCAGTTCCCTGTACTGCTCTGCTCAGCTGGCAAGGCAATCCCACACTTCCTCAAACCAGATGGCAAAACTGGGTTTGTAGCTGCTTTCAGTTGTAGAAGCAGCACAAAGGAGTTGGTGTGCACTTGTGAATTTGTCCTGTTGTTATTAGATTTGTCTCCAACCGTTCTACTGGTGGATGGAAAGACAGAAAAGCTATTGGTACATAGGGGAAGACACCCTGTGGCCTTGACTAATAAATAAGAAAATAGCAGGATACGAGCTTGACATTGTCAAAAAGCTGCAAGCTCCTCTGGAGCATCACCAATAATTAAGATATTTTGATTTTACAGTCCAATTAGTAGAAATGAGCTTTGTTTGTGCTTTGAGGGAAGTTAAAAACTTCTATAATGATCTCCTGGTCTTGCAAAAATCTGTTTTTTCCTACAGATACCAAGAATAGGATCTTATTAAGTGTGACCAGCAGTGGTCCAAGTAATGAACAGTTCCCACAGAGCCCCCCTGTGATTACTTCCCACTCCGGTAACTCTTCACTTTAGATTGGAGGCAACAAATTGTAGATGGCATTAGCAACCTGTCAGAAGCCTACTTCATATTAAACAGAGCAGATGTCAGCTAGTTGCACCTTTAATTCAGAGCTACAGCCTGCAAAGCCTGCAAGTCCCAGCATAAAGGTTCCTAAACTAAGAGATATAGGCTATGCGGGAGTCATCTTCCTGTTCAAGATGATGGTTTTTGCAAGTAATTTATCCGTATATATGCTGATGAGGACTGACCCCACAGTTCCCCAATAATTCTTTCACATTCATGGCTAGGTGAGGGGAATTGTAGATTTGACACAGTTTAGCTGCCACTCTCAGAGCCTTCCAAAGTGGAATGTGCTGATCCCACTCTGAAATCTCTTTATCACATGACATGTGCATTCACAGCATCACAAGGAACTGTCAACACACACTCTAGGCACAACCACCGCTTGTTATAACATTTTTTTTCTGCTTCTAGGCAAACTTTGTTCTTTTTCTGAGATGAGGTAAACCCAGTAATTTAGGGAATCCATAAGCCGAAGCCCTGTTTTGCTGCCACTGAGCTTCAGAAAAAAAAATCAGCAAAGATGCATTCAGAGCATTATATCGTTTATTCAGCTGCATCAGAACACCTCATAGTGGCTTATGCATGACAGAAAGCACCAATATGCTTCAAGACAAAAGCAGAAGCAGTACTCATCAGTAGCAAAAATTCAATTATTTTAAAATGCAAAAAAAAAGAAATATGACAGAGAACACATTTGAATACACACTGAAAATGAATGAAAAACTGCTGTTACAACAGAATTATTGCTACGTGCCTTCAATTCTCACCTGTTTTATTAGAGCCTCCTTTTTTCTAAGATGTGTGAAGTAATTAAATAAAAGTGATTAGAGCTGGCATAGGTTCATTTGGGGAAACATACAGATTTTTAAGAATGGATATACAGTTTCTCCCTTTGCTATGAATTTCCTGTGTTGGTCCTTTGTCCTTGATTGATGCTATTAGAAAGGCCTTACACAAAACATCTTAAGTGAAGTAGAATCTAAGTGAAGTAGAACAATCCCAGTACTCTAATAAAGCAACCCAAGTCATGTGTGCATACATACCTGTATTCAGTAGGAATGTTTCCATACCCTTACATATTCAAGAGCATTTTCCAACTGCAAATCTGCATTTCTTTGTTTGAAACACCCAATACCCCAGCCAGATTCAGCACCTTACTGTGCTAGGTGCCATATGAACGTGCACTTAGCGATTGTTTATGCACCCAGCTCAGTCTCAATTTAAGCCTCCTTTCTATATCATCTATATAATTCTCTTTCTGACATTTTAAGATCCGATGTTGTAAGATGGTGTCTACCAGTTCAACAATTTAGGGACATAGCTGCATCCATTTTCTGCATTCTACCTGGTACTAGAAATTCCATGTCAGAGCAAACACTTCATGTTGAACATGGGACTTGTCCTCTCTGTTGTCATTTTAGTTTCAGAGTGGGCTTAAGTACAAAGGATGGCACATGATGCCGATCTTCTATTCACATGGCAGCTTATTTAGACTGATAGCTGAGTTTCCTTCCTAGCATTGGCATCCCAAGTCTGATTTTATTAATGGGGAAGAACAGTCGCCTAGTGAGAATCTCTATACCAAAAAAGGCACCATATGCCAAGGGAGATTCAGATTATAAAAGAAAACATTTTTCACTGCCAGTATGAGAGAGTAAAACGCCAGAAATGGAAACAAGGTTTCAGGAGAGAACAGACAGTATGTGCTCTCTCTGTGCAAGAGTCCATATGCATGACAAAACCCAGAGAAAAAGACCCTAAAGCAACTTAAAGTACTTTGACTAAATGTTGCTCTTGAGTAACATCTATTCCACATCCTGAGAGATCTACAGATGTAGATCTGTATATATACAGAAATATTCAGAGATCTGTATATTTCTTCTATAGCTTAAAAAAGAGAACCAATTGTGTCAGGAACATTTTCAAAGCTTGTTTCTCTTATATTAGGACAAGCCCTGGCAAATCAGGCTGCCCATAATGTTGCAGATGTGCGCTAACCTAACTGGAATACTTGGGAGGGGGGGGGAGGGAGAGGACAGACACCAGCACAAACAGCTGGAAATAAGGTCCCATTTCTGTAAGTGGGTGGCAAAGTTGGTAACCCTGCCATCAGGAATGCTGGAGCCAGAGACAGTAGATGGTGGCTGCACAGCTCCTGGATGTAGGGCTGTAAGAGCACTGGCTCACTGAATACCTGTTGGGGGAACACTTACAGAAACCGTGAGTCTTTCACTAACTTCAACAGAAGTTGAGATTCACCCTGCTTTACAGGACCAGGCCCCTGTCCTTTTAGCAGACACCCCAGGGAGACCTCAAGCACCAAACTGCAGTCACGTCAGGGGTGGCAGCTAAAACTAGCCTGAAACTGAGTTGTTTCACCTGATGGAGAGAGAAGCAGCTGCTTTGGGCTGAAAGGGCTAGGTACCAATAATAAATTACGCCCTTGTGATCTCTGAGAACTCTTTTTTCTGGGACTATGGGTAAGGAATTTCATTTAAGCTTTGCACCGAATTCTTGGTCACTCTTCTTATAAAGCTCTTGTGTATTTCACAAACACAGACTCCAGTTCAGTGCCTTTCCCAGTCAGGATCTGGACCCCAAGGCCTGGGTTCTTCTTTGTCTGCACCGGCATTTGGGACGGGCGGAAGGCGAAAGTAACATGCTTAAATGAGCCTCACTTAGACCCTCAGTCAAATGTCTGCAGAAGACACTAAGCTTATTGGCTCCTTTTATTGTGGAAGTCTTATGGAGCTTACCTCAAGTCTAACAGCACCCCCCGTGTTCAAAATCTCCAGGAAAGCTCCTTACTGTGCTGCCCACTTACTGTGCTGTTGTGATATCCATGGTGTAAGTACTTAGATGGAAAATCCAGGGCATGCTGAGTTCTGTAAGCCAATGCTGTGTTCATGTAACTTAAATGAAATCTAAATCCTATGCAAAAATCCACGGCTAATCCATGCTTATTATGCCAGTATGATTATTACTGTTAACTGTTAAATACCATTCATTCAGTAACAAATCCTTTCGCAGTGAAGCAGCACATAGGGCATATATACTTCTCCTTGGTGCAAGACACTAAGGACATGCTCTTGTTATTAATCCTGATTTTGGTTCTTTCCCCTCTTGATACGCTTCCTGCCTCCTCCCCGGTCCTAATTAACCACCTCCCCAGAACTCATTCGCTTTGTATTCATTTCACATATGACAGCTCCCACTGTCAGCTTCTCAATACTGTCCTCATTGGTCTCCCAGCCTCATTTACTGGGATACATACCTCTTACAGTAATTTCGAGCCAACGTTTCACATGAAATCTTGGAGGCAATTCTATACATGGCATGTAGAACAGATCAAAGAAAGCGAGTGCTTCCAGCAGTGAAATAAGAGGGGAAATGGTCCTTCACTAAGTGGATTTTATCCCAGTCAGAGGAGTCTGTCCCAGGTGCCATACCTTTTGGCACTGCACAAATCCTTAAGGATTAACACGACATGTTGTAAACGGGAAAACTCTTATCTTTTGCTTTTGTATCAGTTCCAGGGTCTTTTGACACTGCTGGAAGAAGAAAATGTAGAGGTGATGGGAAATAAAGAGTGAAGATGTAGCTGATCTTTTTAATCTTTCTTATGGTGCTTTTCCAGAAAGTCAGCTAATACCCGTTTCTAGGAAATGCTTCCCCACACAGCATCACTTGACTGAAGGAGCAGCTACAATTGCTCTACTTAATGGACTGTAATAAAATAAACTGCCTCCTATTAGCAAGAAGGATCATGTCATCAGATTTGTAATGCATTTTATTACAGAACATACAACATCAGAATTTTTAAGTGCAGTATAAGGGAAGTAACGTATGAAATGGTTAAAGTGGATATGTATTATACAATCACAAATGCACTGATAGTTTCCCTTCTCGCAAAGAGCAAGATATCCATATCTCTTTCTTAAAAACATCTTTTTCCCCTGTAAACCACAGGGTAAATTCCCACATTTTGCATTCTATTATTCCATCAAAGTTATGCTGTATCTTTTTAGACAAACAGTAGCTTGCAGAGCATTCCTTCCTTCTGAGGAACATACACCCTTGGCAGGTGTTAATACTCCAGTAATGGCATGACCATGGTTCAAATACTCAGATTATATACTTCTTGGATAATCTTCTCTCCCATTGACTTTGCAGTGGAGCTACAGCTTCCCTGTATTTTTCTAGACTAACTCTGTATAGTGTTAAGTTAGATTCTAAACCAGCAGCTCCTAAATTTCATCTGTCACTTCAGAATAAGTGTTAATGTGTATAATTGTGCTTCTGCTGAAAATCAGTAGGAGCCTTCCCAATACTTTCATCAGGAGTGGGAATATGACACTGGATGGGAGTCTAGTACAGCTGGTGTACCTGCGATTTTCCTCCTTCAGAAACCAAACGCCCCATTATCTATTTCACGAAATGGAGGCTGAGTCTAATAGCGCTTATCCAGTAGAATAACACACCGGTTCGCTTATGGAAGGAGACCAGACCAAGGAAGAGGCCAGAAGCAGCGCTGTGTGTGAGAAGAGAGGGATGCAGTGTGTGCTCCTTGGTGCCATGGTCTCAGTGCCCACACCTGCACAGGCAGTGGGATGTGGGATGCAAGACAATTGTGGCAACTATTACCCCATCCTATTCCACCACAACCATTTTGTTTACCCACCCTCCCCAAACTTGTTTTGTATCATATGAACTTCGTATTGTTAGCACATTGTGATCACTCTTGCATTCACTGAAATCTTTCTGACATTCCAGGCTGGTCACAGCACCTGGGAAATGGGAGGAAGAGCTGCAGTGGGGCAGGAGCAGCCACTAGCAGCCAGTACAGCTTCCCATAGCCTGCTCCACAGGCAAAATCACAGAGAGAGCTTGTTTTTCAAAGACAAGCTTTAGTATAGATGAGGCAGATGGTTTAAACTGCAAGCCCGCTTCTTCACTGCTCCTTGAAGACTAGATGTGGCCTGTGGTTTGCCACTAGACTTTCTACAAAGCTGGCCCCATCCAAATAAAATGTTTCTCCCACCGCAAACTTCCAGTGAGTTTTGCTCATGGCATTTTCTAACTACCATTGCCATTGGTGTTTTCCGTTGTGTGGCGGAGTCTGTAGAAAGTCAGGAAGGAGAAGGGGAGGTGAGGACAGAGAGAACATGCAAAGTCTCCTCTGCCTCCTGTTCGAGGCTGATATTACAGCAGCTCGCTCTTTCTTTGGTCCAGTGTTACAAGTTTACAGTAGAGATCCTTGGTTTAGTCCAGCTGATGACTATTGTTTATACTTAACGTGGACAACACTGACTACATCATGCTAGCTGTTTTTCATTCACATACATGCCAGGGTAGTAAAACTGATATGGAACCAACCCAGAATGATGGGGAAATTCCTACAAAAGTCAAGTTGGGTGCCAGTTACAAATGATTTCCAGAAGAGCTGGAAAGTGCAGAGTGTAAGTATCATTTTTTGTCTTTTTTGGTATTTATTCAAGTGCAAAGCATGTGGACTTTTGCCTGAATTCTTCTCCCGGTCCAGATTTCAACCAACCAATTAACATTTCTCAGATAGTTCTAATAGTTGGATCTCTGCTGATTGTGGGGTTTTTGTTTTAAACAACATTCAATTTAGACTGGACTGTGTTTTTTCATGTTACTGATGGCTAAAAATATTTTCCCTGTTACCCAATAAAAACACAGTGAAGCCTCAGTTCTAGTTTCAAAATTTCATATATATGTATCTACATTCGTACGTATGTATGTGTTGGTGAGGAATGAATTTGTTGAACAGTGAGGGTCAGGGCTACACCAGCAGCTGAAATGTGTTATTTATCAGCAGATCGTTACAGTCAGCACTGCACAGCATGTGAACTTCCTCACACCGCTCTGCCAAAGCTCCCCACATGGCTGACCTGACTGCTGACTTGAGCTTCAAGGAGCTTCCAGTCTCCATCTGGGGATTCGATCTCACTGCACTCCTTGTGCCTATGTGATAGCCCAACTTTTCTTCTCCCCCAGCCCCAGCACAGGAAAATAAACCCCAAAAGGCCTGACTTGGAGACAAAGTTTCTCCACAGACAGCTCTGCTCTCTCCCACTGATTTGAGTGGGAGAAGCCCAGGGTGGGACTGCCACCCCCTCCTTATATTTTGTCAAGAATACGAGTTGCTCAGCACACAACTATACAGACCTCCTGTAAGTTGTGATACCTGCAATTTGAGTAATTCGTGAGTCCAGGCAGTGACTGTCATTTATAAACATTCCAATAGACAGGATCTATAGGAGGGAAAAAAGTGAATTGATTTACTTTGAACATCTGGGGTATTTTAATACCAAGGGGTTCAAAAATTAACCTACCTTAAAATACTGGGTGTTTTTCCACCTTGTGTCCCCCTTTTTTTTTTTTTCCTATCCCATCTCTAAGAACTTTTCAGGCAATGAGGACTGAAATCTTTAAAATCAGAGGTGTCCAGAAAATGGAAAGTCCTTGTCCATTTTCTCCTTATTAGAACAAGTTTCCTAAAATATCACCCAATGAGTATACAGAGGTATTTTAAAAGGCCCTAAAACCTTATTTATACTCAGAATTTTATGTTGGAGCCTGAGCTTTCACAGGGTATTAGAGTTGTCATTTGATTAGCACTAAATGACATATCCAGGTTATACGGAAAGAGCTGTGCCTCTCCCCAGGAGATGAAGACCATCCTGACTCCGCTACCATACCTAATTGTAGAGGGTAGAGTTCAACTGAGCAAATGGAGGTACCAGGAAACTTTAAAATTCAATACACAGACACACTGTGGTGGCTATTTATACAGCGGAGACAGTGCTCAGACTGGATTTAGCTCTGAACATTTTATGAGACAAGTACTTTCCAGTCTGAGATGGTCCAACTACTTCAAAGAGATCTGCAAAAGGCAGCTAAGGAGAATAAGCACATCAATATTTTACATCAGATTACATGTGTGATATGTGAAGTAAAAGGGTCTGCAACCTTTCCTGGAAGAATTTTAGGGACTCACAAACCAAAAAGATAAAAACCACTGATTTGAGAGTATAAAAAACCAATAAATTTTCTATTCTTTGAGAAAATGTAGTAGTCAAGAAAAGGCAAGCAGAGCTACTCAGAGAAGCCAAAGCAAGACTGTGTGTTTGGTTAACGTGAGGTAGATGAATAAGAGATAACCAAGAAGATCAAAAGGCTGGTTTTATCAAAAAGGAATTGCTTGAGACAGCCAGTGTTAAAAAAGCAGGAATCATATTCTCACTGCTTCTATCTTCACCTCAAAAGTTTCATTGATCTGCTGACTTGCCTAAACCTTAGGCTTAACAACCTCAGAATAACACATGCAAAGAACCTAGCCATCACAATGCTCAGACTTGTATCACACCATCCTTTTATTCCTGTTCAAGAGACAGAAAGGAAAAATATATTGAATTCCTTCAACACTACCCCTTCAACACGTGTGATCCACAAGGAGAAGGGAGAAGAAGAAGAAATAGGAGCATTTGGAAGAAAAACTCTGCCCTTGTGCATTCTTGAGTGATGCTGCAGTGACCCTCATTTTAGAGGGACTCATCTGAATTCAAGGTTTTCCCAATAAGAGGGTTGATTATACAATGATGGAACCTTTTTTGTCCTAGCATCCCTCAGAGATATTTAGTACATGCATTGCAAACCAATGTCTTGTGTCTTGCTCTGCACTACCAAAGATTATAGTTGTTTCAGCAATGTGCTTCTCCCTGATGTTTTAAAAATAATATTAATTTGCAGCTGATTAAAAAAAATCGTCTTCAGTGAGATCCCCCTGCAGATGAGGTCTGCATTTCTTTTGCTATTCCTCCTGGGTCCAGGCAGACACATTAGTGGAACAACTGGATCATACATTAAGTGGAGAAGATTCAGAGATTGGTGCTTTTGATGGATATACAGTCTAGTTAAACATGAATCCGATAGCTCAGTCAGTACCTTCCACTGAGAATACCCTACTTTTGTGGCCTAGAATTTTAAATGTGCAGCAAAGACTTCTCACAAAACCACCTAACAAGATGTGAAGCACTTCTGCGTTAAGAAAGTGAGACTGCCAAGACTCCAGCACAACACAGTTTTCTAAAATAAATTCACCAAAATCAGTACCTGAATATGCTTCCAGAGGCAAAGAATAGATGAAAACTAGAAGTAGTAAGAAGCCTGCTCTATTGTGTATTGCTGAAATTTGTAGGTGTTGTTGTGTACGGGATCTGGTTAGGGCACTCTTGTTGGTTTTTAGCCAGTCTTTTCAACAAACATGTCAGGCTGCTATGCTTTGCTTGCTGGGGGCTTCCCTAACTACTACAGGCTCCTGAATGAGTATCTCCTGGAGAGGTAAGGAATGGGAATGCAACTCCACAGCAGTACTGCACACATGTGCAACTACAGCTTCCTAGAGCCTCGTTACTTACCTGTGCTTCTGCTGCGCTCAATACTTTTGTACACTTTATTTCGCTTCGAGACACCCTATGTGCTTTTCAGGCTGATACGCTACATTACAGATGTCTAAGAAATATGAAGTTGCAATGCAATCTCCATGGAATAATTTACTGTTAAATATTTCTCAAATAAGGTCTTGTGCTGGTGAACAGGAATTTTGGCCACAAACTCAGTGTCAGGTATGAATTCAAATGCCAACCTTATGTGCTTTTTAATGCGAAACAGCCACACTGAGCTTTCCATGCTGCTGTCATTTCAGAATACTTTCTCTTGATCTGTTTATATGTTTAACCTAAACACAGTCTCAGATCTCTTGCTGTGGGAACTAAGTGGCCATGTCCTCGGTCAAAGCCATTACTGAAGATTTTACCAGTTGCAAATCCTGTTGTGATTTCCTAGGAAAGGGAAACTGAAAATGTTGTTTGAGATAACAATTAGGAGGATTTAAACGACAAACTTCCCGTAGACTCACAAGAAGTGCAAGCAATAATTATAGTGAATCAAACCCTGAAATCATTCTTCTTTAGGTGCTGTGACATGTAGATAAATATATTCCTAAGATTAGTAAAAGAAACTAAAAAAAAAAACTGGTTCTCATGCTAATGTCTACGAAGTGTACCCATTATGACACAAAAAAGGAGATTAACTCTCATCAAAAGTGACACAGACAAGTTATTCTTGGATATCATTATGCCTGCTACATCCAACAATTAGTTCAGTGAATGTGGTTTACAAGTCACATAAAGTACATCCGGTGGCAACATGAGATTTACACCTGTGATGAATACCTCATGTTGCTAATTATGGAAAAAATGGTCACAGTATCCTTGCAACAAAAGATTAGTTAATGTATGAAAAGAACAGATTATTCCCTACCTTCTCAGCATCTTGCTCAAAAAGCCGGAGTTGAAAGCACTGGTCCAGTTTCAACTTGCGGACATGCCACATCTGATGCAAGTGTTGCCGGGTAGAATGCAGCTTGTCTAAAAGGCTGGTGATCTTTGGCACAAGACTTTGAAAATCTGCACTTCCAGGAATGCAGTTCCTACCAGAAAAACCATCACTGCATCTTATGCATTGTAACAACCTCTGACCCTCACGATCCAGTTCTTCCACAGGAGCTTTAATCACTTTTTTCTTAAGCTGTGTGTGCTCATCAATCAGCCTTCTTGAGCCCTCAACATCAACTGGAAACTCCTTCCTAGCCAACATTTCCTGGAGATCCTCCAGCCTTGATAATAAATGGATGGCACTGTTGAAAAATTCTTCCAAGGAGACACGCAACTCTATCCATTCATCGTGGTTGTAATCCAAGGATCCTTCAAACTCATCCGTCAGTTGAGAAGGATCTACGAGTTTTGCCAGGCCTTCAACAGATACCATACTTGTCTAGGGAAGGGAAAATGACAGCATTTGAATCAGTGGCTTTCTAATCAGAAATAACAATGCAATCCATAAATAGCATGAAGGAATTATTTTCCTCATCAATACATAATTGAAGGAGCATTGTAAAAGATGCTGAGGACTATGTTTGATTTTGCTGAATTAATTGGATTGAAACCTTTTTTATTAATGGCACTGTGTTCTTTATTTATTAAAAGACATGACATTTACTGGAATAACATCTATCTTTTTCAGCTGGCGTGACTATCAAAAACCTATAATGACAATGCTTCTGCCATAGATTAACCTAGTTGGACACTGAAGGCTTCTTACTGCAGCTGTTCGGTATCTGGACATGATTGTTCACTTAACAGGTATATGGTATTACAGGGATTCTCCTAATTGTGTTACACTCAGGCTAGTGGCTATACAGCAGCAAAAGTTTTAGGTATATAAACTGAAGTAGGCATTGTGACCTGCCAAAATATGAAATATGCTTTTTTTTTCTTCCAGATGATTCCAGTTGGCTTTTGCCACGGGCAGATCTCTTTCATGTTAGTAATTTCTAACGTAATTAAGCCAAAATCAATGTAAAAGTGAAACGTCATTGGAGTAGTAACATTTAGAATTTATTGCTAATAGAAAGTACTGCTCATGAATCATGCACAGTCATTGAGAGATGGTTTTAATTCATTCAGACTCAGTAATCAGTGACAGGGAAATGCACTGGGTGCCTGGAAAGCAGATTGAAGTTTAAGGACGCAACAACTGATGGCTATTACCATTTTTTTTAGACAAATTATTTTTTTCTGAAATATGAGCAGAGGGTTTCATATGTTAGTAGAGATTTTCAGTGCTGTCATGTTAACACCCAAGTTGGCAGCCCTTAAAGGCTTGTGATGTTCATCAGTGACTGCACATCTATCCCCTAAAGAACAGGCCTCTAAAGAATGTCAGACTTTGTGCTCTTCAGAAGTGGAGGCACCCAATAATCACAGCAATCTTGTAAAAGTCATCTACAAAGAAAAAAGAACACAAGTCCTGTCCATTAGCCTGAATTATGTCAAAAATAGCAGGCTGTCCACTGGTTTAAAGTTAATAATAGGCTTTTCTTCCAATTTGTATCCATCTAAAAATATCAGGCATTCTGCAATGTATTAGAATTGGGACTGTATTGAACTTATGCTCAGCAGAAAGATAATTTTAAAACTTTTTTGCAATGTTCCTTGCTTTAGGGAATGGGGAAGACATAAGGAAAAGCTAACAAGCAATGGGAAGGTAAGTATGTAGCTTCAGAGGGATTTCAGATTTCTAAACCGCTTGACCTGGACACTGACCGATTGAAGATAATTCAATTTAGAGTTTAACTGTCTGTCAAGAAAAGACTTCTCTTCATGACTAATAGCTGGGCTTTTTCCCTGCAGTGTGTTAAGCTAATGCAAGCACTGCTCTTATCATGAACAGAATTTGACATGATGATATAGCAGAGAAGCTTTTCATTCCATGAATTCTGCAGCAAATTTCTTTATTCAGATTTGTTTCTTCAAGGGGTTCTCAAAACTCTCATGAAAACAACCTTAGTTAGACAGGTAGGTGGTAAGATAAAGTAACTGTCTCTCAGGCAGCACCCATCTTTCTTTTAGAAATCACTTTAAAAAGCACTACCCACTATTTAAATCCTTTCAGCAGGAGAAAGAAAACAATCTTGAAGGCGCCTCTGAATTAATACTAACTAAGCTGCCGAGTCCACTCCTCAAAGTGACAGGAAGCTTTGGAGTCCACATACGTCAACCAATTCCTTTTTTTCCCCTCTTTTCTTTGTGTGATCATCTGTGGGCATGTTTCACTCTCTGGACTGTGACACAGAACCCTTCTGCCAGAGTCTCACAACACAAAATCCAGATCATTAGCCTCCACTAAGGGTCATACACTGCCCTGGCACATGCATAATGCTTCCATTAAGCTCAAAAGCAGAATCTGGCCTTAAAACTGACATTGGTTACTGCTGAGTTTGTAGATGGGATAATTCAACAGAGACTTCGATTGCCTTCCCCTGCAGTCTGTTTCTGCCAAGAACCTCCTGTTTGATCACAGCTGTGGGAAATCACCGTGATGGTTCGGTGCAGAGAGGGCACCTGTGTGCTGCCCCACATAAATCAAATAAATGTGAGTCATATTGGCCTGTGATACTTATTTGATATTCCCAGTTCTTATGAGAGAGCATGAGCTGTGCCAGAGCCTGAGCCTACCGATAAGCAGCAGCATCCACAAGAATCCTTTAGAACAGAAGTTCCTGGGCTGTGGTCTGTATATTGCAGGAGGACTACTGTACAGTGGACCATGGCTTAAGAAATCTTTTTAAAATCATAGACTTGAAGGACTCATCAGTTCTGAGTGTCCGCAGGTGGTCCAACAGACAATGGAAGCACTGACTCTCCTACTCCAGTCCAAAAATTCGTGAACCATTACAGACACCCATGTGAACAGCCCAGCAGACAGACTAAGGCTCAAAGGCACACACACAAAATGAAAATACCATTAATGTGTGCCAGCATGTACAGCAAACGAGTCCAGAACTTTTAACACAATAGAGACCCAGAGCTGTAACTACGAAGAATGGTTCGAGCAGTTTACTCTTCACTATTATCATACCAACTCCACACAATTTAAAAAAAAGTCAAACCTCTAGAAAGTATTAATTCATTTTAAAAGCAAACAAATGTCCTAAAAATACATATTTGAACTCTGTTACTTTGCTTCTAGGTTTTGAAGCTTTAGGAAGACATAACTTTTTTTTTCTAAAGCTCTAGAGGATTGAAATTCAGCATTGGATATACATGCATAAGCTGTCTTTTTCTTGGGCTACTGTGGGACTGCCCCTTAGTACCCATGTATAAACAGAAGCTCCCCACCTCAAAAGCTATTCTGTTCTAGCCTCTGCAGGCTCCCTCCTGCTCCACGTTCTGTACCCATACATCTCCTTTCCCCTTCCCACTGCCCTGATCCCTCTCATTCCCCGCAGGCAGCATTGCCAATCTCGTTGCACTGCAACGGCAGCCACTTCTGCCAGGAGCGGTGATTTCGGTAAGTGTGAGGAATCTCTGGAGGTGACATAAACCAATACTGAAGGCAGCCTTGCTTTCAAAGGCACATAGGGGATTGCAAGTGGAAGTTACTTTGACGTCTGAGTCCTCACAGGTAGCCAAGGAAGGCAAAGACCCATTTAAACAAAGCAAAATTTATGAGTTGACTGTTTTTTGCAATACAGGGGAAAAAAATGTACAAATACTTAAATTGTAATAATAATGTAAAAGTTTGTTAATGCTTAACACCAATCTAGTTGCCCATTGCAATTCTAGAGTGCTTTTAAGAAGAGCTTGAAAATAAGGATATATTTCTATCACACCAACTTCAACAGATCTTAAATATATAATTGAATATAGTCTTCCATTGCAGTCAACATTAAGAACTATAGCCAAATTCTCTTCTGAGTTCCAGAGATGCAAAATTTGAGTGTCTCTCTGAAATTAATGGATTGGTAGGTAAAACAGCCAATGATAGAATTATTTCTCAGCAAATTAAAAAACAAACCAACATATAGTAACTCATGGCTGGCCATCACCGATGTATGAGTACTTCATGCACCTGAGCTTTGCTTCCCTTGGGTAAGAAGCTGAAATTCACAGAAAACCAAAGTGTGCTAAGAGAACACAGTTGCTTTGTCTTCACCAATGACAAAGTTAGTAAAATTGTCTTTAATTATGCAGTTGTTGTATATTGGTTACTTCTCAAAGAACCCTCCTGAGGCATCTTATCCTTTATATCAGTTGTTAATGTTACCCCTGAATTGTAAATCTCAGTTAAAGTGCTGACAATATATAGGTAAATTTAGGACAAATGTCTTTATAATTATAAAGGCCACTACCTGAAGCTGGGTAGAGGTCAACTAACAAACGCATACATTACCATCTAAAGAACTCTGTCTTTAGTATATTGACTGACTTGGTGGGGTTTTTTTCTAAGAGAAACAAAGGAAAGACTGAATGCAACGCTACCAAAAATAAATACCACAAAACACCCTTACCAAAGTGAACTATATACATGAACCTCTGAGATGAAACACACATCCTGTCCCACTAGCATGCTCAGAAGGCAACCTGATGCCAGAGCATCAGCCCACTACTGCAAACAGTCCTCAGATGTCTGATTTTCTCTCAAGCACAGGGCTTGGGACTTCATTTGCCCCCTAAAGAAAACTTCTTATCAGAGATAATGCTTTACTGTATATCCCTCATGTGGTTCTCACCTCAAAGATGAACTTGGAACTGCCAAAGTTTGTTTTCTGCTTCTGCCAGAAATTATCAGGTTTTATAATCAGGGCAACATGAATTTCGGCAGGAAAGGCTTCTTGAAGGGTCTTTAGGAGAGGCTTGATCAAATCCCATTTGGATCCCCGCATGTCGATTATAACAGTGAATCCTCGTTTACAAACATCTTCGCTGTAGGAATAGAAGTATATCAAGATAATTAATATTGTGGACAGTCACACCAAGACTCAACTTTTGTTGCTAGCACTCAGTGCTTCAGAGCAAAGCAAGAATTTATATACTTCAAAATAAAAAGGCAAAAGATAGTATACTAACAGGAAAACTACATGAAAGGCTGGGTGAGTTTTACCATAGTCTAATTTATATGAATACTCAAGTGTATACATTACCGTTTAATCTCTAATTTCCCAAATACACGCAAATGAAGTTTTCACTGAAAACATACATACTTTCACACAGTTGCAAACAGCATCAAACATATCCGTATGGAGTCTATATATGCGCACATAGAACAGATTCTGCTTTCAACATATTGAATTCAATCCGCAACCAAAGCCAACAAGCAGGGTCCTGTGCCTTAACATTCCTGGCAACTCCTAAATTTGGGTGCCTTCATTTTTAGGGGCCCCTTTAGGGGCCCCTTTAGGGGCTTTTTAAAAGTATCATTTCCAGAAAAGTGCCTGGCAATCATTCCCTGAAAGCAAGGTCCTTGTGACTCAGTATGTGCCCTGTTAAAATTTGGGCCCTCTTCCCTCCTGATTGATCTTCCAAATGTTGCAGGATCTTTTCAAATCTGCAGTCACACTTTTCCGCCAGCCTGTGCTCCTCCCTTCTCAAAAGTTCAAGACGGTTTTCTGGCTTGGTTGTTGGCAATGCATGGGGACCAAGAGCACCGCAGCATTAGCTTGCAAACATGCCTTCCCTTTTTCATCAGAAGCGAAGAGAAAGGATAAAGGGACATGTTGATTCAAGTCAAATCCAGACAGCTTTCAGCATAGCTTTTCCAGGGACTCACAAAAAGGTGTATGACTCAAAAGTGTCATCCTCCACCTGCAGCGTCCAAGCATTTGATGTGATCTGGGGAGTGTCTGCTCCTCTGACTGATGGGCTAACGTATCTGCCATGCATGGTGTTGAACTCTGAGAGCTATGGTTTGTGGTTTAGGCCTCCAGCACTTGCATAAAATGTAAAAATCCCCACCCCCAGTAATACTATAGGTATGGTAATGAGTAAAAATTCATTGGTGATGCACTAAAAATGCCAGAATGGCCTACCTACTGATCTAATTTTTTATTTATTTTTTTTAAGGTGGAATGGAGGTCACAGCCTTCTCCACACAAGGAGAAGCTGTTGGAAGAAAGGAAGTGTAGAAAGAAGAAAGGAAGATGAAAACAGAAAGAACAGTTGAGAAATAAGAGAAACATGGCAGAACACAAACATATTTTGTATAATAAACGCAACAGTGAGGTACAGAACAAGAAATCCTTTTTAATACATGAATATAGCCCCCTGGGCTTTCCGCAAACTGGCCATCAACATAAAAAGGATCAATATTGCAGACATAAAGGCGTATGTAAAGGTAATTTAAAATAGCAAGTTTTGATATCACTGGAATGAATCTGAAAAATGCTGACAACAGATTTTATTGAGTATGGCTATAATGCAGAAATTGTAAGACTGTTTAGCCTCCACACATATATCTCAGTGCACAAACATGCAGGATGATTATCACTATACCACTCTAAATCCTTAAAGCACTCTTTCTGATAATGAGATCCATGTCTTACATCTCTCACTGAGAACAGCTCTGTAAAGCTTACAACTAGGTTTATGGGCTGGAACAAGGATGGGGGTATCCTTCATAGGAGGTACACAGGATAAACATATGTAACTGAAAAATAAACGTCCTTGGTGACCTTACCAGTATATAGAAAGATTTGTGCACAGATGAACCACCCCATGGCAAAGGGGATTTTACCATGTTAAGAGTCTTCACTAACTTGAACTGTCTCAGCTTAGTGCCAGGAAGGAGCAGTCAAAGCCAACAAGCTTGGTCCTCTGCTTTAACATTATTGGCCCATCCAGAGCACGCTGCATACACCACTCAGTGCAAAGAAAAACTAAGGAGACCAGGCATTTCCAAACACTGTCACGAATATAGACCTCTTTATTCTCCTTTTACCTACTGCTGAAAGGTCTGACATCTGATCCTTCCATAACTAATGCCAAAAAAGGCTGTAAAAGAAGCTTTGTTGGTGGTGCTACTTGCCTCTTGCCCTTTGGAACGAAAGCTGAGACAAAGAATCAAATCAATAAGGCATGAATAGAAGGAGGGTTGTGTTTTGTTTTGTTTTTCATTGCACAGCTTTATGGAGTCTTCAGTAACTTCTGCCAAGTCACTGATCCCTGTTACACTGAACCGACTTCTCCAAGGATTGATTTTTCTTCAAACACTTGACAAAGAGACCCAGGAGCCATATGGGCACACGGAGAGCCCCAACAGCAGACATAGTAACAGGTAAGTACAATCTATCTTTTCTTGTATAAATAAATAATTAAAACCCCCTACAATGCGACCACAGCAAGGCGTAACCAATATCAACTTCATTCAAGCTCCCCATGGCTGCTGCCAACCTGACAACTTACCAAATCTGATCTAAAACAATAACTTAATTTAGTACTTCCTGATCAATAGCAGAAAAAACTGTTGCAGTAAGCATAAGAAGAAGGTCCTGAGGAACTGAAGTCTTCATTTATGAACCTGAACTAAAGTCTTAGACCCAAACACCCCCAAATCTGACCCTGTGCCCAACTATAGAATGTAGGTAATGTGATGGTGATACCACCATGACTGGAAGCTCAGCCTGTAGTAAGATAGACGTTCCAGATAGGGAGCCAAGAGCTGTAACTCTGGGCTGAATCCTGTGTTTACTGAAGGTTTATAGCCTCCCTGGACCTTGAAGGTGCAGAGAAGCCTGGATTTCTTAGGTTCAAAACACATTGACAAGTAACAACTATTGCACTAACAATACAAAACTCAATACAATGCTCTTAATTAGAAAGAGGATTTCCCTACTTGAATCATAGAGTCATAGAATAGTTTGGTTTGGAAGGGACCTTTAAAGGTCATCTAGTCCAACCCCCCTGCAATAAGCAGGGACATCTTCAACTAGATCAAGTTGCTCAGAGCCCTGTCCAGCCTGACCTTGAAGGTTTCCAGGGATGGGCCATCTACCATCTCTCTGGGCAACCTGTGCCAGTGCTTCACCACCCTCATTGTAAAAAACGTCTTCCTTCTACCTAGTCTAAACTTATCCTCTTTTAGTTTAAAGCCATTGCCTCTTGTCCTATTGCAACAGGCCCTGCTAAAAATTTGTCCCCATCTTTCCTGTAGGCCCCCTTAAGTACTGAAAGGCCACAGTAAGGTCTCCCCTTGACTGGTCACGTAGACTTGTATGTTCCTGTTTAAAAAAAAAAAGTAAGTGAAAAGATGGGTACCCCTTTTCAAATATGGTGCAGCTAATGTACATATGGATGGTATTTCTCCTTTTGAGCAAATCTGTTTCAAGAGTCTTGCTCACAGAATTGCAGAAGTGGCTCTGCTTGCGATTTTTTCTTTAATGAGATGAATGGTACTAACCTGTAACAAGACCTGTGGGTCTGTACACTCATCTACAGAATTTGATCTCCTCGGCACAGTGAAAATTCCACAGGCCTTTGTCTGACTCTTTGCACAAAATCAGCACCTGATTTCTAAACCTGCTTGTCAAAAACTATTATTAACAGTGTTTAAAATGTTGCAAGCCAGAAAGCTGTCCGCTCATTATTTCTACTTTCAGTTGCCGAGCGTGTTGTGGAGAGGCGTGCCTTTGAGAGCACTTATATGATACAAGCAGGCAACCAGATACTAATCAGATACTAATATCTTAGAGAAAGAAGAGAGAGAAAAGAAAATTATTTAGATTATAAGCTCTTCATGGCAGGGACCATCTGCTGTGCTGTCTTTGTTTAAGAAGCCTGCCTTGTGGAGGTATCCAGGTTCCTATACTCATACTACAGTCTTCAGCTGTCTGGAATGAATTCCAAAAAATTACTCTTCAGGAAACTACAGATGCAAATCCAAAGAATTAAAAATAATAATGGTTTGCAAAACCACAATTGAACACGTACAAAAGGTTTGCATAACTGTGGGGACACCTCATAGGCAATTTAGTTAAAAGAACCTAAAAAGGGCCAGAATTTAAGTTGCAATATCCAAATACTAACAGCTATTGATAGGGTCCTAAAAAGGCTGGCCTTGTGTAGACATAATGAAGCACTCATAAACTGGTGAGACAGCAATTTGTGAACATTTGTCATCTTTGACAGTCAGTCATTTTTCTTCAGTTACCTCAACATGTATTGAGGAAATAACCCTAGGTTCCTATTGAATAGTCTGGCCATGCTTATTAAATTTATTGTTTAAAAGCATCAACTCAAACCCTTCCCAGTTTAGCAATTGATTGGGAAAAACATCAATAGCGATCAAGCTTCCTCCACACTGTCGGAGCAAGACACACCTTCTCCCTGGCTTTCAAGATGCTACATCAATCCACATATCTATTATGCACAAGTAATCATTTTAGGATGGCAATTAATGTTGATTGCGTGCTTAACTTTTTCCGGTATTGATATTTGACCAGAAACTGGAGAAAACGCTCAGATCAAGGTATTTGAATAATCCATCAGCCTTTTGGCTGTGCTCATCTGGACTGGATTTGCAACGGTGAGCACAAAATATTTGATAGCTGATAAGTCATTTCAGTTGTTACACTGCTTTTAAGCAAAGACAAAGACCAGCTTCTAAGTTTAATAAAAATACCCTAGAATATTTGTGAAAACAGTACTTACGATCTGAATTTTTTTGAAAAAAAAGCATAAAATTCAAACTCAGAAGCAGATGTGGTGATTTTATCAAAATAAATGCCTCTATTTTGGTTTCTAGGGTACTTTCATAGGTTATTTTCTCAAATTTCCTCTTTAATTCAGGCACAGTCTAAATTGTATTTTCTTTGGCAAAAGCTGGCTTTCTGGGTACCAAATGAGTTTAAGGACTTCATGCTTTCTGATTAATCTTTCAAATACCTATCATCGATTATGTGTATTTTTCATCCTTACGGTTTGGCAGAAGCTTCTGGCTTTTAGAAGCTTCAGCACTTGATTAGCTGAAATAACATAATATCTCCATTCCCATTTTGCAGTCATAAGTTAATGACAAAGAAGCACATTTAGCATGCTTGTTGGACCACTAAAAGTGCAGATCTGACATGTATGGCATCTCATTCAAAATATGATTTGTTAACAGTGAAAGCAAGATCTCCTTTAAGGAGGGTCAGTGTAACCTTGTCAGGAGACACTCTCAGCATAACAAGTAGCTCTACAAGCATCAGTTTGTAAGCACAAAATCTGCAGGAACTTAATTATTTTTGAGCTCACCATGCCTTTGACAAATGTGGCTGTAGTCAGACAATTGATTTGCAAGCTGAGGGTGGAAAAGGGAGAGGAAAAGGAGAAAAATGGGTATGTGAAAGCCTCCAAGCACAGACTGTTATCCCAAAGGTCTCGTTTCATATTGAGGCCAAACTAACTCCCCTGCCTAGTTTCCATATCAAAATGTGCCAAGGATCACTTCAGTAACTTACGTCTTAATATTTTTTATCTGTTGTTGTTTTTTATTGAAGTTGTCTGCAGTTTGTTTACTCGACTTGAAAATAAAGCTAGATAGAAGGTTTATAATCAGCATCACTTACTGACTTTTATACTTTGGTTCTACACTATCATGTTGAGCCTGAAGATCATCTCATCAATAGAAATAGTCAGTCATCCATATTCATAATATACTTTCCAATACATTTAGAGGATCAGATAAAGTCCTTCCTAATAAAATTGTTTGTCAAGCATTTTTATTTTATGTCAAGCATGTCAATTTATTAAGCACTGTCAGCATTATTTATTAAAATACCTTACTCCATTTAATACGTCTCAGCAAAACGTACCTTGCTCATTACCCTAATTACCAGGTATGTTCCTGAACTACAACGTCAGTCTGAGTTGTCACCCACATCCCCTAGAGACCGTGGCTCTTCGGTGTGATGGGGCACTTAGTCTTCTCAAAGATCCCAGGACACCTGTGACTGCTAATCCTCACATCTCCCTCACGTGTTGGTTTATCAGTGACCAGCGGAGGAAGTTAGTGATGCACATCCAAGAGCACCATTGCTCGGGAATAATAATTCACAGAAAGTTCCCACCAGAGAACTTCAGCTACCTAAAAGACTGTAGGTAGGCAGACTTTATCCTAAATTTTCCTTCTTATGTTTTCTAACTTCATTTCACTATGCTTTTCTGTAATTACAGGAGAAAGAGTCATCCAGCCTCCATTTCCAATTAATCCTTTCTTCTTTTTTGTGACCTAAATTAGATTCTTCTCTTTCAGCACTGAAAAGGAATCACTCATTCTCACTTTTCTTTTTTAAAAAGAGAAAGAAAGAAAACTAAGCCAGTTTCACACTGGCTGGAGCTGGACATAAAGCAGTGATCTAGAGAAATTTCAGTGACGTGTTGTAAAAAGACTTGGAGCCAGCGAGGTCCGGTCAGAGACAAACCTCCTGTCTCTGGTTTCCAGCCACTGCTCTTAGGGGACATGAGGTGTGATTGCGAACGGCACAAGAATGCAGATGCAAGGGCTGCACAATGTCCATATTCAACCCCGCCTCTGGCCCCATGTCAACAGGAGGGAACAGAAAGACAGAAAAAAATCCAAATATTTTGGCAGAAGCTAACTGGTGCCAGAACGGGTGCTCCTGCTATTCTCAAGCAACTAACTTATTTTGCTATTCAATTTTAACTCGAAAAATGGCTCTGAAGTCAAAGCAATTGTGTTGTAAAATGGTGTAAGCTAGAAAGAACTCAGACACCAGCTAGGTGTATGAAAACCTTTTCCCAATACATAACCATGATCCTGTGCGCTCCTGAGAGTTGTTGTGAGAGGTGCAGATCCCAGATGGTATTTCTGTCAGGATTCAGCACGGTTGTGTTGTGCTGTCGTCTACCCAGGTGAAAATCCTGATCTACATCATTTCACCCCAGAACACAACTGGGACCCAGAGCTCTGCAGGCATTTGTCCTCCTATTTAATTGAGCAAATAAACACTATTTGAGAAGCTTCCTGTCTTCATTCAAATAGCAAAGATACAAAACACAGCTGTGTCCAAGAATGTATGATTGCAGCTATTAAAGCCAAATCTGGAGAACGAATATTATAATTTTTCACATTCCTATTAAGTTTCTGCTTGTAAATGATGCCTTCATATAAACCCATTTACCCTCTTCCCCTTTTGTTGTTGCACATCTACTATATTTGGATCAATATCTGGCAAGGTCTTCCTTGAAACAGCTGCTGAGATAAACATGAAATTAATCAGGGCTTTGTTTTTGTTGAAGCAGGGCTACATTTAAAGATTTGTTACTACAACAAAGAAATATTTGAACAGTAAGTACCATTCAACTATCTCTTGAGCATTTAAAGTCTTGTATTTGAGATGATTTAGCAGAAACAAAACAAAAATGCTTTACTAAATGAAAATTATACGTTATTGACATTTGCTGGAAAAAATAAATATTAGAGTTGTGTTGAAATATAAACACACTATTCTTGAAAAGGTTTGGATGAGCAGAGGCTATTTAGAATATGTTTGGAGATTCAAATCCATTGGATTCCAGGTAAGAAATAAATATATATGGTCGCGCTTAGCACAGACGAACTAGTAAGATTTAAAAAAGAGGTATATGTTTTTGATTGCACTTTAAGCATGTTCTGTAGTTCAGGCAAGGAGACCATGAGGTCCATTTCACATGAAGCTGCTATCAAGTTTAGTCTACAGTCAGCACTGTCAGATTTTCATCTGGACAATGCCTGCTTGGGGCTCTTAGACTTGGGGTCCTGATTTATCAGTTCAAGGCATCAGTTGCTTAAAAAGGGAGTGAATGGAGCATGGTGAACTGCTCCAGGAATTCCAGTCATCATAGTAAAACACAGTCATCCCAGAACGGGAAGTCTCCAGTTTGCAAATACATGTATTTCACTGAAATGCATTGTGGGAGGCAGTTACCCATAGTAGAAAGACCTTTTATAGCATAAATAAGCCTGCCAACATGTTCGGCTCAGGCAAAGAATGATTAATGTGGGTTTCGACAACAGACAGCAGCACCTGGTGAAATCCATTATATGTCCGGAGGCAGACACCATGCCAAATTCAGTCCTGATGTAAGCAGGTACAACTGCTCTGGGACTAGCACACTTGATCCAGGGCTCAAGTGGGCTTGTAGATGAAGATAGGAAAAAACACTCTTCAAAGATGCCAAAATCACTTTTTCTAAGTAGTATTGACATTTCTTGCAGTAAGCACTCGTCAGTTTTCATATGCTGCTCCTGGCAGTACAGGGGAGCAATGTACATCCATGCACAGAACAGCTGTAATTAAAATAAGGAACTAAAAGGGGATGAGAAATTACACATTAATTCAAAATAAGATGTTTCATGATGAGTGCAGGTTCTCGTGAAAATGTATACTGAACTAAAAACTGAAAAAAGGCTTTTATAACAGCAAAATATTTGGCTTAGGCCTTTTCAGATGAAATCTCTTTTTTTTGATTTGTTCCTATTTTTTGATCAGACAACATAAAAAAAAGAACAAAAACTTTGAATTTTATCAGAACAAAATATTTTGATCAACTGTTGTGGGTTTGGGCCGGATCGGCCCAAGCAAGCCGAGCGACAGATGTTCCCTCTCTCCTGCCGAGCAGGAGAGAGAGAAGAAGAGAGACTAGTTTAGTAAGAACTAAACTACTTTAATGAAATATAAAGAATAAAATAACAAAAGAAAATAATGAAATATATACAAAACCGTATCAAGCTCCCAGGATGACAATCACGTCACCAGCAGGCAGGGAAGTCCCAGACCGGACTCAGCGACGGAAGGGAACTGGATCCAGGAACACACGGGTCAGGATCAAAGGCAGACGAACCGATGGAGTCCTCCTCGGACGCTGGCCATTGAAGAAGGAAAGCAAGAGTCCCAGCAAGAGCAAAAGCCCAAGCAAGTCGGAGAAGAAGGTGAAGCCGTAAAACGGGAAACGGATAAAACCGGAACAACTGAAACAACGGAACCACGGAACCACGGAACAACGGAATGGAAACGCTGAGCCTTTGATCCCTCGGCTTTTATACTAAGCATGATGCAGATGGGATGGAATACACTGGTCAGTTTTGGGTCACCTGTGCTGTCTGCCCCTCCCCACAGATGGGACCCCTCAACGCCTCTCTGCTTCCAGCCCTCCAACAGGGCAAATAACAAGGTGTCTGGCCTTGGTCATTATCGCAGTAAGTCTAAGCAAGGGCCTCTCTGCATACCGTGCCTTGGCATCAGCTATAAACATGGGTCTTATCACTCTGAGAAAGAGCAGTTTTCTGCACAATATGCTGTTAATTTCAGCAGTTAGAAGAGGCCTAGTTAGAAAGCAGAGTTACGGAACAAAATTGGTCCTGTTTTACCTCAAACCAGGACATTAACACAACATTTTAAAGGTATCTTTGGTGAGAAATTTCTAAAGTTTTTGAATTTTTCCTCATTTAAAAATCTGCATGTCAAAATAGCAGATTCTTCCACAAATAAGTAACTTAGCTTCTGCTGATTTGCAGTGCAGAGTTCGGCATGAGATTTGCTTTGCACTTTTTATCTCCTAAGCAGAAGCGATATAACCATTCTTTGAGGCTTACAAGATTTTGGCCAGAGTCCACACACTTGTTTTATTTAAGGTCACACTGGTGTCAAGTGCATCTGTTAGGAGGAAAGGTTGAGTGCTACACCCCAGAAATACTCCGTGGTCCCTGCAATGAGTCTGTTTTGCCAAGACACTATGTGAAAATTGAGGTGCTCTTTAGAAGCGTACAATTTAAAGGCTGATGCCTCCATTTTCCCCAGGCTGGGCAATGGGAACTGACCATGACTAATAAATCAGTGGTACTCTTCTTTTTTTTTTTTTGGGGGGGGGGGGAGCTCCACCCATATAGAAACAAAGCAGGTCTTTGTAGGCACAATGATTTACCCAGAATAGTTCGTTTATCAGATAGAGACTTCCTGCCATGCCAGGCTGGGTGAAGGACTGCCTGTGGTGTTACATCCAGAAGGGCTTGCTCTGAAGCTACGGAATCAACCTATGTTACAAGATACACTTGTAAAATCAATTTTTGTGTAGTCCTTTACACAGCAGACTTTACTCATTTTTTCAAATAACTACTGTGATGGCACTGAGAGGAGAAAAACTCCTTTATTCTGAGTCCTCAAGAGACAGTAGATACTGATGTGCACAATCCAGCTTCAAAACATCTAGCTCACGTCCAGTTTTTCTGAATCTGTCTCCTAGCCAGGCCACTTTCTCTTACTCTGTCTAGCAAGGGGGACTAAGCCTCGCAAATGGAGCTACTTGAAGTGAGGTATCCCTTAGTATTTGTGTGGAGATGTAAATGTGTGATAGATCAAAATCATTGATCCTGACCGAGCTCAAGCAAGTTGGTAACTCAGTATTTCAAAGAGTTCTATTCCCTAGACCCAAAAGATACCGTTGATGCCCAGAGTGAGAAAGTTGGATCCAAAAAGCTTCTGGAGAACAAAGATGAATTCAACACTTGAATAATGGAACAAAAAATTGGCAATAACCATGCAGATCTCAACTGAGACTCTGAGCTAACACTCTGCTTGTCTTCCCAAGAGTACATGAGGTTTTTCTCCAGCGTCAGATGCTCTCACCTTTGTAGAAGATTGAGCTCCCTAGATGCCTGTGTGCAGTCCCCTCGGTTTTCCAGTACATCACATGAAGGCACTCTCCCACCCTGATGGGAACTCGCATATTGGTGTTGTGCCAACACAGTTTTAAGGTTGCTTCCCTTATGAACCTGAATTCCCATCACAACCACTAATAATTTCAGTTCTCCATCAGTACCTCTTCCCATCAATCACCACTAATTGGAAAAACTCAGAACAACTGTTTCATCAACTAAAGCAGGTTCAGATAAATGGTCCGAAAAGTAATTGCCTGGTTTCAACTGCCTGCTCCCTTTCACCTATCAGCTATATTGCTTCTCTATCAAAACCACAATAAAACTTCACAGGCAAGGCCATCTACAAGTGCCACATGTGAACGTGCATCATCCTATTCTTATGAGGAACTGCATACCCCAGGTGGTGCTTTTCCTGCTGCCAGACCCGAAAATTATATTGACAAATGTATGCCAGGATAGGAACGACAGGAATCTGCTAGTCAGAAAACTCTTAGAATTTTCTGTACATGTCAGCCAGCCCATGGTAATAAAAATCACAGAGCTGATTCATAGAGCACTTCACGTAAGGATATTTGTCCTAATACTGAATGGCTCATTTGGTCTGGAAGAGATACATCAAAGATCTGTCACAGGCCACATCTACTCCACCAGACTGCAGGGCTTCCTGCCTGTGAGTTAAACTAATGCAATGTAACATCCTGTGTAGAAATGCGTCTAATGGGGTGGGTTTCTGTAGCCAGATGAACCACCAAAGTCACCCCCCAAGGCAACCACTGGTGAGAAACAACAGAAGGCATTTCACAGTCATTCTGCAAACCTCTAGTCGATGCTCACATTGGCCACATCACCCAGTATAAGAAAAGCCTGCTATGTATAACTCTGATACTGAGATACCACAAATAACTGTAAGTGGCTTCCTTTTAATTATAGCTTCACAGTTTGTTCATTTTTTAAGTCTGGCTGGAGCAATGCAGTCCAGTGGATGAGACCGAATCAGGCAATCCTAGTTGGGTTGCTTGCCTCCTGCTTGTGTTTCTGTGTTATATCTCAACTCTACCTCCATTTTTTTTATTTTCACCTGTAAAATCAGTGTTACAATTCCTTTCTTTATTGAGGCTAATGC
The DNA here is from genome assembly GCA_013398295.1 of Chionis minor. Lineage (NCBI taxonomy): Eukaryota > Metazoa > Chordata > Aves > Charadriiformes > Chionidae > Chionis > Chionis minor. The sequence continues at coordinate 2,453,568 of VZSF01017903.1, read as the reverse complement.
ATTCTTCCAATGAATGTATTATGTTTACCCCATTTTTAGACACAGGTAGGATACCTAATTGCAAGAGAACTGCAAATTGCAAATAGTCATAGCTAATTCATGGTTAATTCACAAAGCTTAAGGGAGATCACTTAATAATCTAAGCATGTGCTTATTTATCTGTGTTGGGGTACAGTCTCTGTTACAAGTGTGCTGATTTTATATAGGGAGCACTTACTGCTCTATACATATGCTTATCTAATTGTACTGAATACACATGCTTTATTAAACTCATAAGTGAACACATTTATGGGTCTACGTGAAAGTAGAGCCTTTCATATTTTATTTATAAAGTGGGACAATAGAAATGCATTGACATAGAACATCCATTTAATTCAGAGGATTTAGGGTCGTCCCACTGATTTTGTTATTTTTTGCCAGAATCAAAGCTTTTGGGCTTTTTAATTAGATTTCCAGCCCATCTGCTTGCAAAGATAGCCTTGACAATATAAACTAATGCACATTTGTCTTGCTGAGTCTGCAGCCAGTGGAAAGAAACAATGAGACTAGGAAAACAGTGAACTTGCACCCTCCGTCTTATTGGGTTGTTAACTGAAAAGCCAATTCTGACTGCTTAAATACCAGGATTCTTAACTATTTCACTGCTGTTAATTTTGGCACTAAACCTGATGATAAAATATTTGTCAATGCTCAGAATTATACATTTTGATGATGATGCTGTACAATTCAGGCTGTCATTTATGATCAGGCAAGTACCTGGCCGAATATAGCAGCTTTCAATTATAATCAAGGATTTTTAATGTGTGGAGTGGAAGCACTGATCACAGCATAATCAGACAACGAGTACCAGAAGCCTGTAGTGGAAAAGATTGCAAAACCACAATTATTTTGGATTTGATATAGAACCCACAGGAGCACTAGACTAATACATAATTTTAAGTGCTTCATGATATAAAACTAAGGAAAACAGATTATAATCTCTGTTGCTATGACATGCTTTACAAACAGCATCCAAAACATAGCTCGAATAGACTCAGACTTTTTCCTGTCATTTGAAAATAATAATAATACTGTACTAGTCTCTTATGAGAGTGACACTACACCAATTCATAGTACTTCAATGCTAAAATCACCCACAAAACTAATGACTCTAAAAAGAACTGACTATTCCTGTATTTTATGCAATGACTGATTCTAAACTTGAATAACTGTTTCAACACTCTTTGATAGAAGCTCTCCCAAAATCATTAACAATGTGTGTTTATGTCCATCAAGCAAGCTCATGCAGGTTGTTGATATCAGAAAATAAAAAGGTAAGATAGAGCCTGAGTTTATGACAGTGGTTGCTGCCTGAATTATCACACCATGGGGATGGTGCATGGATGGCGTTATATCCTGATATTAGGTTTTAAAAGGACAACAATGTTCAATGACCGTGCTCCTTTAATCCTATGGACTAGCTGATAAAAATATCTCCCATCTGGTTTGTGGTTGTATGGCTGTGCCTCACAATATAGGGAGCTTGATTAAGCAATTAAGACAGTGCATGAAGCACGTGTTTACACTTGCTGGATACGGATGGACTTACGCATGCACTTGACTGCTTTGCTGGAGGAGGACCATGGTACTTAAAGAAGAATTAGTACAGGACATGGGAAGTAGAGGCCTGCAGGCCAAGCAGGCCTGTTACTGCTTTGGTTGACCTTTTGCATCAATTTCCAAATTTATTTTAGTAAATTAATATGTTACCCTAAAAAAGTATTGATATCCTCCTTTCATTTGTGACTAAAAGCCGATATGGTGAATGCATGTTTCCACCTTGATGATTTCCTTCTTATGCCCCAGCAATTTACATAATGAATAAATATCTTTGTTTTGTCATAAGATGTAAGAGAGTTGCGGAAAAGTCCTAGGCTCAGTGAATGGCTGCCTAGATAAATCCTCTCTACTCTATTACTTTGAGATACATTTTTTTGCTTGATTCTGTTTGCAGAGCAGACATAGGTATTTTCTGTACGTTCATGTTCGTTCTGTTGAAGTCATCTGTAGCCAGCAAGAACCAACAGATGAATCCTGAGATTTTCACAGAAGGCACTTATCAAAGGTAGGAAGAACTAACAGTTTGATAAATCAGTCCAGACCCACTCATAAAATTACCTGATATATTAATTTGTTTACAATTACTTTAAAATCCACCCAAAAAAATCCTGTTACATCATCTGGTGATAATGACTCCTTTGCTCTTCTCTCTGCCTCATCTAACTAAAACAGTTTATCAGTTATGATAAACTATATATAGTTTTAACAGTTTATGTTAAAACTTGACCAATATTTGAATCTATGTGATGCAAAACATAAAGTGTCCTGTACATTACTTTCAGGATTGGAAGAAAAAACTTAGATTATACGAATACTGTTATAACCTGTTGTATCATCTTTCATCCTGAAGGATCATGAAGAGCTTTGCCATGAGTAATCAAGTGTTAAATAAAACAGGATCTAATATTATGCTTTAAAGTATTTTACTCAACAACAAAAGCAGAGGGAACTGCCTTTTTGTATTGGACGTAGACAAAGAACGAAATACACCCCAGAAGATCTTCGACAATTTCCTTTGAAAAGGAACTTAATTCTTGGCCAAGAAAATGAGAAACATGAGAAGAAAAGCAAGGACTTGAAAGGCTACGTGCCAAAAAATGTTCACAGGTGCAGGAATTAGACTTTTAACAGAATCCCTAATTACACATCTGACTTTTGGCATCTTTTCAAGGCAGCATGAACACAGTTAAAGTTCTTTTGTGCATTTGTGTCCTCCCACAAAAAAGGCAAAAATGTGTTTTCATGTCTAAAAACAATTATAAGTCAATTACCTCCAAGTGGGCAAACTGAGCACAATATTGGCAAGACAGACTTCAGCTTCTGGAAGTACTGACTTGTCACCAGTTTTAAAAGCCCAGAAATGGAGATCAAGACAACTGCGCAGTGATACTGTATCCGATACATTTGATTTCTATTGCTCCACTTTCTGCACCTTATTCAAACGTAGAATCATAGAATCATAGAATGTTAGGGGTTGGAAGGGACCTCTGGAGATCATCTGGTCCAACCTCCCTGCCAGAGGAGGGTCACCTAGAGCAGGTTGCACAGGATGGCGTCCAGGCAGGTTTGGAGTATCTCCAGAGTCGGAGACTCCACCACCTCTCTGGGCAGCCTGCTCCAGTGCTCTGCTACCCTCAAACTCAAGAAGTTCCTCCTTATGTTCAGATGGAACTTCCTATATTCAAGTTTGTGCCCGTTACCTCTTGTCCTATCAGTGGGCACCGCTGAAAAAAGACTGGCCCCATCCTGCTGGCACCCTCCCTTTAAGTATTTATAAGCACTGATGAGATCCCCCTTAGTCTTCTCTTCTCCAGACTAAAAAGATCCAACTCCCTCAGTCTTTCCTCATAAGAATGATGCTCCAGTCCCCTAATCATCTTTGTAGCCCTTGGCTGTACCCTCTCCAGCAGTTCCCTGTCCTTCTTAAACTGGGGAGCCCAGATCTGGACACAGCACTCCAGATGCAGCCCCACCAGGGCAGAGTAAAGGGGGAGGATGACCTCTGTCAACCTGCTTGCCACACTCTTCTTGATGCATCCAAGGATGCCATTGGCCTTTTTGGCCACAAGGGCACATTGCTGGCTTATGGTCATCCTGTTGTCCACGAGGACTCTCAGGTCCCTCTCTGCAGAGCTGAGGAGAGAGCTCAGCTTTCCAGCAGGTCAGCCCCCAACCTGTGCTGCTGTATGGGGTTATTCCTCCCCAGATGCAGGACCCTACACTTGCTTTTGTTGAATTTCATATCTTTTCTCTCTGCCCAGCTCTCCTCTCTGTCCAGATCTATGTGTGCTTTAATCTTCCAAGTGCCACTGGGAATATATGAAACTCATAATATATATTTTAACATGAGAAAAATTAACATCTTATTCACTGAGGCAAATATTTCTAAACCTAGTGTCAAAGTCAGAGCAGGTGGATCCTCAAGTGGCCTCTTTCTCAAAGGTACTGAGTTGATTTTACCTAACAAAACTGTAGCCTTATTCATATAATCAGTAGTGCCCAACAAGTCACCAGAAAAGTGCTGCAGATGCTAATTTACCACAGATGCAATTTAACAGTCCATAAAACTACAGAGATGAAGTATCCTACAGAATTTATTCCTAAATGAAAATCACAGGAAACCTTTTTAGCTGATCCTATTTTCCTGTCACCTACCATGTGCCATCTGACACTGCAAAACCATTGGGGTGGCTGTCCTGGAAATTAAGGAGAAACTGAGATTTCCAGTAAGCCTGGTAAGTGTGGAATGATATAACAGTTGAGTTCAGCCTTGTGAACGGAGAAGAAAGAAACCCTAAAAAACCCGCACATGTTGCTGGTGTATTTGATTCCTAGTCTAACAGTTCATTAACAAAGCAGAGCTTCCAGACATTCTTCCTATGGGTAAGGTTGTCCGCCACTTTCCTATGTACCTTCTTTTTAATTAGATTTTGGAATGGAATCACAGCTCCTACCCACAAATCTCCAGTGGGAAGCAAAATCTAAATTAATCTGTGAACGCAGAGATGTTTGCTTCTCCAGATGCAGTTTCTGAACTAAATTATAAATGTTGTAGAAACAGAAGAATGGAGAAATAAGGGGACATAACCACAAAATTGGATGTGATTAATCAGTGTTGTAAGAGTTCAATTCTGTCTTGAGAATGGAGGAAAAAGAGGTCTTAAGGAACATATTGCCTATTTGATTAATTCTTAGACTAACAGTTTATTAACAAGGCAACATTTCCAGCCATTCCTCCTATGTGTAAGATCACCCATTAGTTTATTGGGTACATGCTTGTTATTTCCATTGTGTTTTGGAATTACAGTTCTTCTGTATGTTCTTCTTCTGCTCCCTAGACTCGCTGCGTGGCAAAATGGTACATTTGTAATGAGACGCTTTTATCAAGTGCTTTTTCTAAGGTCAGGAGGTGACACAGTACATGGCCGATTTCTTACCCGGTGCTCTCAAGATAGTATTGGGAAATGCAACTTTAAAGACCCTGCTTCCCAGAAATGAGAGGTCTAATAAGTGCGTACTATTAAAGGGGCCTGTATTTCCACCACATGCAGCATAACTATAATAAAACCACTTAGGGTTTTATGTCTTCAGGATGTAAAAATATCAGCTAATTTGGACTCCCAAACCTTTGTGTGGTGTTTCCTGTATGGGCTGATAAATTCAGATTACACAGTTAAACCAAGGGAGAAGAGAACCCAATGTTGAGTCCAGAACTAGGTGGACCTGCTCTGGTAGGGGGGGTTGGACCAGATGATCTCTAGAGGTCCCTTCCAACCCTTAACTTTCTGTGATTCTGTGAACTAAAATTCAAGAAGCTCTGACTGTGTGTCTTCCCTGGTGTTCCAAGATGACACCTACCTCAGGGAAAACGCGACCTAAGTGGGCAGCCTAAATGAAACCTGAGGCTCCCATCTGATTATCATCTACAAAGATCACAAAAGACACAAGCTGCTAATGAACATAGTCCTTAGTTGGTGGTCTAAGCAGAGCTGCTAAGGCTAATGAAAAGGAAACACAATTTTAGTCACCAATTAGGACTGACTCACAACAGAAGAACAATGGGAGGAAAAATTTGCATTGCTCTATTAGCATAAGACTTTGGCCTCTGGGACCGTCAACTGGTGCATCATGGAAGACTGAGATAGAAGAGACCTGGTAAATCATCCTAGCCAGGGATGTTGTTTGAACTTTGCCAAGAAAGAACAGTAATCAGTAGCACTAAGCCTACCTTTCTGGCAGCTAATCTTTCACTAGCATTAAATTAACATACAAATAAAGAGGAATGGTAGGAAATTATTTTAGAGGTACAGTTGATACTAATATAATTTAACAAACATTTGAAAATACGGAATACAAAAGCCTTAACCCACTATTACTGATGGTATGCCTTTTTCATATGACATACAAAGTGTAAGTGCACAGTAGATGAACCGTGTACAGGAAGCCCATTTGGAGTTCTCTAAGGGAAAAAACTTTTATTCCTGTGATGTTTGCCCATGGAACTGTTTAATACCATGCAATAGCACTTCAGAACATAGCATTCATTCTTGACCTGAAACAAACTATTTTGCTGATCGTTCCCTGAGGATCACCAAAGCCTTTTACCATGTTTTGCAGAACATGAACCTGCAGAGAGAATTTGAAATCACTACCTGGAATTCCAAATTATCACAGGCCCACATATGGGTACAATGTGTATTTTAAAATGCCATAAAGTTCCTGCTAAGGATCCCACCCATCTTCGTATTAATGCTGTGTTGGTATCCTTATTATTTGTATTCCTTAAATAGATACATTGAATAACTGCTTGGATGCTGGACCCTGGTTTAGCACTAGGGGAAGCTGAATTTTACCAAGCAAAGGTTTTTAATGGGTAATTCTTTCAAACTAAATTTCAAAAAGTAACATTGATTTGATCCTCAATGACATCAATAGCAGAAGCATCTGGCTTGCCAGATGCTCAAATAAATAAATTAACAAGCAAACTTAACTCACCCTTCTAGTATAAGACCAAGTGCTAACATCACTGCATAGATATTAGAGATTGTCAATTCTTCTTGTATTCTGATGGGAAACGGGGTGATAGAAGAGAGCTGCATGAACATCACACAGACACACGAGTAGTGCACAGGAAAGGCATATGAAAGCAGCCTGAATTTGGCTGCAGAGGAACTGCTGCTGGTACAATTTTCAGAGAGAGATGCAATTATTCTACAAAGCCAATGCTCTACTACAATTTCTATTCAATGACTTTAACCAAGAGGACCATTCAGCATTCCCTTGTAAATATTTAAGCCTACATTAAGCCTACAGCAGGTTCCTACTTTCTCTTTTTTGGACTGTGGCAGGGGTACGTGGAAGAGGTGCAGGATATTTCCCTGAGTGCAGCTGCAGGACAAGGGAAGGCTGGTTTGGTGCTTTGGCTTTTTGGTGAAGTACCACGAAGGAATTTTGTAAAATTTTACATTGCTGGAAAATTCCCCAGAGACTAAGGTTTCTCTTTAAACTTAGACATAAAATAAAGCCCTGTGTACACAGGCAGGGAGACCAATGTTCCCTTGCTAATAGTAGAGAAGTACACTATGGCACACGTTGCAGACCAGACAATATCTGCCGAGCCAAAAGCATGTTTGAGTTACACTTTTCTGACTATTCTTGCGGGAGAAGGAGAGATTCTAGAACTATTTTTCTTATTTATGATTTTATTTTGTGTCAAGGTATTTCTCTCTCTCTTTCTTTTTTCTTAATCTAAGTAGCCCAACAGCCTCACATCACATAGTTACAATTATATTTTGCTGCACACAGCATTACAGGATCCACAGGGAGCTCTGCAGCAGCGCCAGGATCCAGAAGGAAAACATAAAATACCACAGACTGACTTGGTTAGGAGCACCTTGTGGAAAATGAGAAGAAACCATTGATGAGATTTACAACTGCTTACCAAATTTGGATACCAATTCCCTTTACAAACAGCAGGGAAATGAGCATCCCAACCTCTGAGATAAATTTTGCCAGTCCCAACCCATACTTTCCATGCTATAAGAGCATCGGCCTGCTCAATACCATATGTTACCATGAATTGGTCATTGTTCTATTTTAGTATGATCCCATTTTCTAATACCATAAACTAGCCTGCACTTTCACAAGCATGGGAACTGCTGAACCCTTGGTAGTGGTTTGCACATTGATTCTCTAAAGTTTAATAACAAATTTGCCTCTTAGATGCTCCGGACATATCCCCTCTATCTCCAGTCTCTAAGAAGGGGTGAGTTCAGACCACCTTCCCCTCTCTGTAGACACTAATTAGGTCTCTTTCCTTGATGTAGCTGTCTATTCTCATTAAATTTGTAGGAATTTAATATTCTTGAGAGTCTTTGAGAGATTTGGTTTAAACAGTGACTGACAGACAGCACAATTGCGTAAGCTTTTTATCATTTGGAGACAAGGCTAAAAATATATTCTTGAAACCACAACTTCAGTCCCATCCAAGCTGTGCACTGGGGAATCCAGACTTTCAAGCAGCATCCACAACACTTCCATCCATCTGATGAGGATAAGGACCAGGAAGTCTAGACTGAGACAACTTCACTTCTGTGTCTCCCATTATTTGCTCCATATTGGCACACAGTACAGGTCTCATCCATTCTCCATGGGAGTTTAGAAGAGCTTTCCATTGACATTAAGATACCTTTGACAATATTCCCATTACAAAGCGGACTGCAAAGCACAGCGGTAGTTTTCCTGCTTCTAATGACATCCATGAAGAGGGTGGCACAAGACGCTTCCAAATTATAATAATTTCTAAGAGCGAAAAGGATGTAGCACATACTGGAGTTACTGATGAGGAACACAAGCACCCATGCTGGAATGAGACAAAAACCATTTTACAGTCTCTGCAAAAACCGTAGGAAAGAGATCACCGAAAAGAAAACTTAGGATTGGCTGAACCGCTGCATATTCTGCTGACGGCTGCTGACAGCTTCAGGAGAGAACCGCACGCAGCCGGTGCCAGCTCTGCTGCCAGCGCGCTGCTCCCACAAAAGGTCTCTGTTTGCTAATTTTAGCTTTTATGAATTACTGCTCACATTAGCGCAAACCTGCCTTCTCCACGGAAGTCTCCAGGTTGCTGCTGCCTGGACCTCCTGGAGTACTGCAGAGCCACAAAACTGATGGTTAAAAAGCCCACCAGGAGCATGCAACAGCTTTAAATCAGCACTAGCACGGAAAAGGCCAGAGAGGGCAGCACGGCCAAGTGCGCTGCAGAGACTCACAAATGACTTGTCAGAGGGCCACTGAGGAAGAAGATGGAGAAAACTACGCTCTGCATAAAATTCGTAGCTGGCTGTAGTGCCCACTGGCTCCCTAACCCATGAACGGGTGCAGGAGATATCCTAGTTTACAAGTTTTTGCCATTTCTCCGTCATCTTAGCCTCTTCTTCCAGGCAGCAAATGCCGGTACAATCAACATGCAAAAGCCATTCAGCAAGAAGGAACAATGCTGATCTAATCCCCAGATCCAGGTCTTGGACAGAGCTCAAAAAGCTGAGTGCAGGAGCACAGCTCTATGTGAGACAGCTCAGGGGGTGAGATCAGGCCCCCCAGACCCTGCCAGCGCCACTGGGTGTCACTCAGTCAGGGTGGCTCTCGCATCCCAGCAGTGGAGGTGTGCATGGTGAGGGGGTTTGCTTTCCTCTTTGCTCCAGGTTTGGAGAAATCCGAGCAGAATCCTTCCCAGCCCTGAACCCCCATTGGAACAACATTGCTAACAGAGATACAGCGACAGGAGGAGCGGCTGCACAGGGCAGGCACCCATCTTGCATGGGACAGCCAGAGATCAGCAGCCCCCAGCTGGGAAACTGAGCAGCATCTGAGGCTCCCCAGAGAAGACAGCGGGGGTTTTCTCAGTGCCTTGGCAAATCTCAGACCCCTATGCCATCAACCCCTCAGAATGCCTTGAGGAGGCTCAGCTGATGCTGCTGCATGGGGCCACCATCCACACATGAGATTGCTGCTTCCAGGTCAGCCCTCCTTAGCCATGTCTTTGTTGGGAAACCCTGCCACAGGCATCTCTACCTCTGCTCAGAGGGTTTTACAAGCCCTCCAGTTCCTCCTGTCTCAGTGAGAAAGAGAGAAGCCAGGTGCAATGATGCTGTTTTGGTTTCTGTGCAGTGGACCTGGGAAGATGAGGGCTGTGGAGAAGGACTCTACTCGCTGCCGTCCTTCTGGCTGCTCTGAATTTGCAGCCCGAGTGCACTGCCTGCAGTAAGGAGAAACAGCCCGTGAATAAGAGAGTAGGGCTGGTGCAAAAAAGGCCAGACCAGTAAAACCAAAAGGCATTGGACCTGAACTGGGTAGAGACATTTGATTTGCTGTTTGGAAGAACACAAAATAAAACAGTGACCTTTTATTCCATCAGAATCATCCCCCTGTTGAGCTTTGTCCGCTGACTGTACTGAAGAAGGCATGACTTGAGCTCTCACTGGGCTGGAAAAGCAGCATAGTACCGGGAAAAGGAACTTCTCTTCCAGACCTGTGCATTTGCTTTGTACGTTAAACTTGGCCTGCAGGGCTAGCTCCACAATCCTAAATCTTCAAATAAGTAGCTCACCGAGAATCTTTATATTGGAGACATTAGATGAACCAGAAAGAACCCAATATGGCTTTGAAATACCAGCATGAGTCTGCATGGTTGGCAGTCAGGGAAAACTGGACACCCTCCCCTACCCTGTAAAAAAGAACAATTGCCTTGGAAATAATTCAGACACAATAAATCAGGGATTCCTTCACACTAACTGTTTTCAATTGCAGATTTATAGTCTAAAATTAAGCAGATGTTGAGTGTTGAATAGAATACTTAAAAACACAATGGCAAGTTGAAATCCTAGTTTCTCCACATGTGGCAATCAGTAATTTCAATTATTTATTGGAATACAATTAATATATAATAAAATGGAGCAAGCTACTGCTGAAGAATATAGAAATATTGAAATTACTGTGATAAAACAGTAACAGATTTTTCATGTCTTTCAAAACGGTGCAAATGTTTTTGGATACAAGATAGACAACTTACAAAGGGATTTGCAAAGTATTTTCTGTGTCCTTTAAGGAATGTATTTCAAATAAGGAATTCAGTCTTGAAATAACATCAACTTTTATTTCATTTATTTGAGTCCCTGAACTCATGTTCTGGAAGAAGACAATCAGATATCCATGAGTTCGTCTCAATATTAATATCGTGTTACTCTCATTTGCAACAGAGAGATACTTTCACAACAGAGAGATGAGAGATGCTTCTGCTAGACCAAACAGAAGATATTGATGATCGCTGGTAGAAGTGATATGCAGAGCCCAACTTACCCTGCCTTTTATCAGCCTTCAGAAGAAAAAGGCTACGTGAGCTGTGCAATCACAGTACATTAACTACAAAGCTCTGTATCATTGCATTTGTGTTGTTCATCCCAAAACCAGTCTGAAAACAGTTCAGACTGTTCTCTGAACTGTTGTACTGTTCTCCATTTGGAAGGCAGAACAGGCATCTCTACCTCTACCAGCAGCGAGCCAAGCTGGAACCAGTCCGGGAGCACTCTCATCTCCCACGGAGGGCAGAGGGATAGAGGACACTTGCTCTAGGTCCAGAGCTGTGCAAGATTGCTCCTTACACTATCCAGGAAAATGGCAACAGGCAATGAAAGCAGGAAGTGATTTGGAAACTGATACTGAAAGACCCCATTTATGTTAGGTTTGGACTAATTTTTAAAAAAATTCCATGCATTAAAAATAAACAAACATAGGAAATGAAAATCTTGTACCTAATTAAAAAAACTCCACAGACTTATACAAAACAGCATCACAAGAGCTGGAGAGGCTGTTGTTTTCATCCCTCTGCTGCAAGGCGGGAATGATAATACCTGGGTCATTCGTGATATACCTTCTAACAGGGTCTCCAAGATGGGGATGCTACAGAAACCTGCTTTTTTTCAATCTGTGATTTTAATCCTTTTCTTTTTGTCCTGTTTGCCATGTACACCGAGACGAAATTGTTTCCTTTAGCTCAGTTTTGCATACTGCATTGTAATCACATAACTTTTACTTTCCCTCTCTTTAACCTAACCATCCCCAACACCTTCAATCTTTTTTCATAACTCCCACTCCCCAGGCTCTGATGGCTCTTGCTGCTCCCTCTGCACATTTTCTAGCAGCTTCTGGTAAGCAGGGGAGCTTGCTGGGCTGGCAGCTGTAGACACTTACTACAGAATTTCAAGATCAATTATAGCCACCTAGGAATAAAATGTCTCAACAGGTCATTATCACAGCTGATCTCCAACAAGAGGTGAACGTGTCACTTGGTCAGTAAAGGGACACAGGAAGCAAAAGAGAGTGATGTGGTCAGAAGCCTTTTAAGAAGACGAGGTGAGACCAACAACTATTTCCACAGAAGTGCCCCAGTCCCGAACTGATGGTGATAATAACATCATGTACCAACACCACTTGCAATGGAGGCTGGATCTGAACTGGCTATTGAGTGGCAAAAGGCTCTTAAATTCAGTAGCATTCATGTCAGTAATATACTAATGAACTTTTCCCCAAAATACACTTACAATTTTTTTTTTTTAAATCAAATTATATCTGAAGAAAATATTAAACCTCCATTAGCCTCATTAGCTTCACTTCATTTTTTACTGTGGTATTTTGATACAAGTGTATGGTGGAATAATTATCTTATAGATGGCATCAGATATTTAGTTACTAAAATTAGTACGAAGTCCCTGATGTTATTTATAAAATACATCGTTATTTTTGTAGACCTACAATAGCCTCCAGAAAAAAAATGATCCTCAAAAGCTCCTTTTGTGCTAGGATCATGTAACAGAAAGCAGAGCTCTAGGGTTTAATTCCTATCAATCAACAAAATGAGTTTCACACTGCTCCTGGCCAGAGGAGCTAATATACACAGGACCACAGGTCATCAGAGAAGAGCTTAAAATAAATCCAAGAGTGGGTGAGTATTGCTACATTTTGCCATCCTCTGTATTGTTCTTCTAATTTTATAAAGCCCCAATCACTGAAGTAATTATTAGAGGCACTTAAGTTGTTTTACTGATCCTAGCACCTTTCATCGAACTCGGGCAGCTCTGAGGAGCTCTTCAAACACAGGCTGTCCCTTGGAAACATTTTGCTGCTGTTATGAGCCCTGGATGTCCCCCAGAACAAGGAAATATTTGAGCAGGTTTTTAAACAGAGGACAAATAAAAAGTAGATGTCTTTAAAAATACAGGCCTCCGAGGCATCTCAGGTTTCTCCCTGTGCAGCGAGCACAGAAGACTGCTTATCTTGGCTCCAAAACAGATTGATGTGTTCAGCCGGAAGATTCACTATAGCTGACAGAGAACATTTCCTTCATCGTATTGCTTCACCATGCGAGGAGGTAACTCAGGCTAATAATATTCTGTCTCCTTTTTATTCGCCTACAGCCTACGCATAACTTAATTCTTAATTCCAAAGGGCTCACAGAGGAGATTGGCCTGGTGGTAGTTTCATTTACACGTATATAAATCAAAACTCAGTCTACCGGAATAGATGGCACTGCACTGATGTTAAAAAATAAAATCCTCAGCGAGGCCAGAAAATTGCCCCTCAGCTCTCCCGATCATAAACACCATGTTATCCTCAACTCAGTCACGCCCTCCAAATTTCTCAACATCACATCCCATTTAAATTTGCATGTAAATAGGAGCTATCCTGATTCACGAGAAAAACAGCTTCAGAAATACAGCTATCCAGAAAGCATTAGTGCAAATGTAAAACAAGCAGAAAATAGCAGAATGGTAGAAACCTGGCATCCGTGGCAATTATCTTTACTTCTAATGAATAGCGTCTTCGTCTCTTAGTAACTAATTATAGTGGAACTGTTTGGATAAAAGGGCCTCGTGATATGCTTGAAAGAACCAGGGTACAGCACCGAACCAGGACCCGCGTCAGATACCCACTTGCAACCTCCTCCTAGTACCCAAAACTGCAGGATCAGGCTTCTGAATCTTCCAGGAGCCCTAAGTCACTCCAGGTACTATGGACCACAAGGTTACCATTTTGGAATATGAGCAAACCACGTTCCTAGATCTGAAGTCTCAACCCCCCAGGCAGGGAACCCCACTGACTGCAGGCACCTGCCTGACCGTGACTCGCAGCTGCATGAAAGCCCTCACTATTCTGCTCTAACTCAAGCACACATTGCTGCTTTCAGAAACCCCACATTATTATTCTGGTTTCGAAGAAGGAATTGTGGAAAGCTGAATCAGAAACTTTGAAAACTGCTAGCAAGACCCTGGTTTCACTTACCCTAATCTATCATCATATTTCATCACCAATCTCATACCTGCTCAAAGCTCCCGGCAATGCGCCACCTCTGCCCCCTCCATTAAGATATAAAACAAGGGTTAAGTGACAGATAGTATCAATGTGGATAGCAATCTGTCTCACTCAGAAACCATTGCACCGGGAATAAAGAAAGAATTATTATACTGGTGTCAATATGATAAATTACAGTCTCTTTTTTCCCTAAAGAAGAATTTCTAGTTTTTCAACTAGCACAGAAAACTCTCCCCCTTTCAGCACTCTGAACATCAGAGCAGTTTCTCCTGACATCCTGTTCAGAGTCTCTGCTAATGAAACTGTTTATTTTGGTGGATGGCTGATGAAGTTATTCATTACAGCACTCATCTTGGAATAAATATGAACTGGGAGCCAGTGAGATGAATTCAAACTGTTCCTTCCATATATTTGTTTCCAAAAAGTAAATAAGTTTGAAAGGTCTGCCGGTTGCCCTTGTTAAAGTGAACAACATGTTTAAGGAAAATGAGTTTTCAGTGTTTTCTCACTGCACAGGTTACACAATCCTGCGTGCCAAACCCACAAAGTTTGTGGTCATGTTCCCCTCCTACAGCAGTGAATTCATAGCTGTGGCACCAGGCAAAACAGGATTAGGAGGAACCTAAAGAAGTCACCTCCTTATTCATCATCCCCTCTCCCTAACATTTATATCCGTGCCAGAGGTTTGCCTGTAGAGTTATGGAGGAATTCAAGGAGAAAGTAGATGACACTGTAAAGCTAATGGGAATCCATTAGAAATCTATTCCTCATGTCCAGCCTAAGCTTCCCTCACTTTGGTGTAACACGTTTTTTGTCCTTGCCCTACAAAGCCTTTCCTTCTGCAGGATTTTAACATGTTTTCAAAGACCCTTCTCACTCTCTTCTGTTCTCTCAGCTGAGCAACCGTTACCCTTTTAATCCTTCCTTGACAGGTCCCTTTTTCTAGACCTCTGATCACGCTTGCTGCTTTCTGCTCCTCACCTCCCACCGTGTAATACCCCAAGCAGGAGACAGTACTCTGGTTAGTGTCACCACCCATGCACCCATTGCAGACCCCATCTGCAAGGATCCTTGGTCAAAGTGCTTCATGAGTAGCCACTCCCTCACCGCTAGGCACATTTTCATGCTGTGACACTGTACCACAGAGGAAGGAACGTTCTCTGGTATAGCAAGAGAGATGTCCTTCCAAGGCTTCAAACATCAAGGAGGAACAAGGCTTTGCAGCGGGGACCGGGAGGGGGAACGCTTTTTTAGCGTTTCTAGGGAGATAAGCAGCTGGGGTCTTGTGTTAGCTCCTTCAGCGTGTGGCTCTGTCCCCCAGCTTCTGCATCACCAGAAAAAAATCATTGCTGGCCTGATTCAGAGTGAGGCAACCAAAAGCAGCCTCTCGGATTGAGCTAATCGATTTAGTTGTGTGAGACTGGGGAACAGAAGGGATGTATCTTGCTATTACTGCCACTTCCGTGAGGAAAGAGCAATTAATAGAAAAGGTTGACATGTTAGAAGGTAATTTTTGCTGCACAATTGCTTGCAACCCCAAGCAATGTCATATCTTCATACTTGCGACCATGTAAAAAATGATAAGATATAAAGCAGTAGTTTCATTACCGCAGCAGCTGGAGGGGAATTGCCAAGCCCTGGGACACGCACTCCCAGGGAGTGACCTACTGCTCTGCCAGCCCCACAGCATGTCTGTAATCTCTCTCGCAATATGGTTGAAAATAGAGCTGGCTAGAGGAAAAAAGGGAAGGGGGTGGGGAGAAAAGCCAACCAATTCAGCTTATTAGTGAAACCTTGATGAGCAAAAGTCCAACACAGCAAAAAAATGGATCGCCAGAGGACTTGTGAAGTCCAGGAAACACACACTGGTAGATCCGCTACACGCAGCTGCATTTGCCCCTCGCTCTGTACAGCTGAGGGATGAGTCCCCAAACGGCCCTCAATTCTCTTACATACCAAACATGGGACCTTTCTTCTCTGCCCATCACATGTTTAAGAAACTGAGTGTGTTTCCGAGACCCTTACCTCTTGATTTCCAGATGCAGCCAACCCCTCTGCCCTTCACTCATTAACTTCACACCCTTTGCAAAAATATAAGCACTGTTTAACAGGTCATACCCTGGGTTTAAAAAAAGAAGGAGCTTCTGGGTGGCACAGGGTGTGTTACTGGAACCCTGAACATTCCTTCTCAGCCCCTCACTTGCCCTGGGATAACCTTCACCTTAATAACCAGTGTGATGGTTATTGCATAGGGATATTTGGCAAGCTTGAAAACATGGAAATGAAGTTGGATGAGGGTGTACATAGCCTCATACTCTTGGAGGCATTAAACATTGGCTCAGATATACCTACGTGGGCACCGAGCCCTATAAACTGTCTCCCAAAGCTTACAAAGATAAATATGCACTAGCAACAAAACTTCCCTCCATCATCCCTGGGAAAGGGATGGTGACCTGCGTGGTGGAGGAGGGACGTGGGGACTAATGTGGAGAAAGGTGCCGGTTTACTTGCAGAACCATTTGAAATACCTTTCTTTGAACGCTTCCCCCTTAATCTACCCGTGTTCCTTCCTGAGCCTGGAGAAACCTCTGGGAAGTGCTGGAGCAGGAAGATCTGCCTCCTCACACAGGGCAGGCTGTCCTCCCCAGCGACTACAGCGTCCTACCCCAGCTGTCCTGAACCTCCCACAAGCTAATAAAAAGCAACAGCAGACAGCAGGCTCTCTCCAGCTTGCTATATTTAACTGCAGACCTCAAGAACTCTCCTCCCTTTCCACTCCTCAAGAAGGGCCACGTGGGAACAGGGGGAACAAGAGCTTCTCCTCGATGCTGTCGCGAGCCTGAAGCCCGGGTTTGCTCACACTGTCTCCGCGCTGGGGCTCTTGCATTGCTGCGTGAGTGACAAAAACCATCAGAGCATACACAGGAGGAGGAAGGGAACACTTGTTTCTCCTTCCCAAGAACTGAAGGTACTAAATGTTAATACTTGGAAATCAGCAACTGCCAAGAACAAGTTCCCCACCCATCCATCCACCCTAAGCTTTGAAGTGTTTTCTTTCTAGCTTTACCTTGGCACACTGGCCAAATAAGTCACAAGTTTCCGAAGGTCTTCCTGCCTTATTCTGTCGTGATTGCTGCGGGCTGGGAAGGTCAAGACAGGACCACCTCGTTTATCACGGCCACCTGCGGAAAATAAAGGATTGTTAGAAAATCAGGCAGGAAGCACACGTCAAAGAAAACTATGTGCACTGAATTGATAAACATAAATTACAGCACATTCACGAGCCCATGCACTCTTTGTAGCTTTCAGGCTTGCCTAATTGAGAAAGACATGCTTGCATTTGCTGGAGCTCCAAGGGGGGAAATAAAAAAAAAAAAAAAAAAAAAAAAAAGCAACACACAAAGAAAATTGCTACTAGCATTTCTTCTGACTTGCATCTAATCCCATCAAATCTAATATAACTGCCAATCCAAGCAGGCAATGCTAATGAAATCCTACTGCAGGGATAGTTTTAAACTGGTCAACACCGAGAAAGTGAAAGTATTTTCCACTGTTACTCAGTGTGTTGCATCGTTCATAGCCAGATAGTTTACAACGTTGTATCCCAGTAATGTTTATGCAGTAAGACATTCTAATCTATCTGGCAATTCATTAGAAATTGAATTTTTGATTACAAGTTCATGCCTCCTATGCTTTCTATTTAGAGAGTGTTGTTGGCAGTTGGAATGATTTTTGGTGTGTTTTTTTCCCTGTAGCTTTCCTGTCATAAAATCCACTACTTTTAAACTGCCAGTGTCTGGCCCTTCATCTTTTACAGCAATATTCAAAAGGCTCAGCCATAAAGGAACAACTCTACCCTGAATTACACAATTATAAATATATGGCTGAATACAATCTATTCTACAGCACCTTATTTTATTCTCTGCTGTGAATAAAGCTTAATAAGCTTGAAATGAAATCTAGTGCCTCAATGTTTAGTTCTTTCTTCACATATTACCACAGGATTTTTTCAGAAATTGTGTGTTGTTAGGTATGTGTTTGCATTGTTATCTAGGAAAAAAAGTCATAGCAAGACTACAGTTCCAAAGGTAGCACAGAATTGCAAGGACTTTGCAAACAAGCTGTTAAAATGCAGATGAGTTTGCACTTTTCAATGGAAAGTATAATCCCTTTAACACAAATCTCACTTCTGAGAAAGGAAAAACACATGCTTCCCTGAACTTAATTACCTGGCCAACAAGGAGAAAAAGCTATGCAACAACATGCACATCTCTAGCATCAATCCACGCTACGTTCTCTCGTGCAGAACACAGGACACCCACACTATGTGGGGTCGTGACTTCTACAGAGGTCCTAAATGCCCTAATTCCCTAGGAGGAGTCCTAAGAGGCTCTGCTGTTGGAGTAGGATTGGCATGAGAACATGTGTGCTTGGAAAAACAGTATCCTGGATCGCTACAGGACAAAGAATTGCTCTGGGCAGAATTTAGATCAGGAACCAAGTGCCTCATATGGCAGAAGTTTCTGCAGGTGGACAAACCAGAAACCAAACTGATGAGACACACGCTCGTACCCCCAAAGCACAGGTTTTCCAGCTGACCCTGCTTGCACATCAGAGGAGTCACTTCTAGATCCAGCTCCCATCTGACAACACACCCCGTGTCCATTTTATTCTGAAACTGTCCATTTCAGTTGATGCCATGATAGGTGCAAGTTCACCTTCTAGCACAAAGTGTCTCTCTACATGACCAGAGTCATGCAGAAGCAGCTAAAAAGAGCAATGTTGTTACTATATATAGATTTTTTAAATCTTTTTCTGAATTGCTAGGTTCCATCTAAACAGTTTTCTACAGCACTGCAGACTGTGCAAGTCAAAGTCTGTTACACAGGCTTCATCTACACGGATAGAAATGCCAGTGTCACCCCGTGTTACAGCCCGTCAGCGTTGAAATTCCCACGGTTTTCAATGGACGCTGTATACCTGAAGGGCTGCATCATGCAACTCTCTGCTGGAGCCAGATCATGTTTGATTTCTCCAGGGGTACAAATGGAGAGGCAAACAAGAGATACCATCTTCATTTTGAGCCCTTGTGCAGCCAGGGGTACATATGGAGTGTAAAAACTCTCCTGCCTAATCTCCACCCAAATCTCTGTGCCTGATGTTTGCCTTTGGCTTCACACTGTGAAGGTGAGGAAGATCTACAGGAATTCAGTCTCACCTTGGCTGATCCATGCCTCTGCCACATAGCATGAGAATGGGGGTGTAATGTAATGAGGATTCAATTTACAACGAAATAAGCTTATTTTTATTTTTAGACCTATATATGTGTATAGAAAAAATTACTCATTTTAAGCACATTCTCCCTTTGTTGAGATTATTTCACACACCATAACAATGCCAAAACCATTATATCATCCATGATGTGTCCAACAGAAAAGAAAGCCAGCCTATAGAATGGCAAACCGATGTAGTAACTAAAGCTGGAGGGAAATATTTTTTCAACACAGGAAGCTTTTCAAGGTTTTGAAAAATTTCCTGTCATATCAAGATGTAACCAAGGCTTTCAAAAGCTTCCAGATATTCACTGAAGCAGAGACCTGAACTTGAATTGCATCCCAGAAGAACATGCTACCCACTACTCAGTAAGGCTCTGTCTCAACCTCCATTCCCGATTATTTAAATATTTCTACAAAGTGGAAAAGCACTAAATGATGAGATCAGGCCCACAGTTATAAACCTCTCCCAGAATATGAAACACCCAGAAAGGGCCATGAGCTCCCCACAACCCAGCAGCCCTGATTACTCTGAAGCTGCCCATTCACCTCCGCTTGGTAAACCAAAAATTGTGTTTCTGGCCTGAGACTCCTTTCCCACCTACAGTACCACCAAAGTGAGCCCTGCAGAAAAAACCTAAAGAAATTACAACCCGCACCCTCCCCCCCCTAAATTCTAGTAGGCTGAAAAAGTTAAATGAGAAAATTCTCGACCCTTTTACTAACAGTAACACAAGGATTTCAGCTGCAGAAAAGGAAATAGGGTCCAGAACATTCCTGTCCTGTCTTTGCTTCAGGATAAAATTTGTCTCTCAAGAGTTCATCCAAACTGTCTTTGGGGAAGCAGGATAAATAAGGCTCTAGCACAGAGTCAGAAGTTACCAGGACACATCAGAGAAAATGGGTTAATTCTCATTGGAGGAAGGTGGTTATATGATGACCCAGTTGGAGGTTTCTGGATGATGGAAAGATAAATAAGTTCCCAGACTGATTCCTTCTAGTCCTATGTCACAGAAGAACAAGGAGACATGGGGCAAATCTCAGGAAATGTGAGGTTTAGAAACAAATGTTTCTCATTACTGCTCTGTGCTTTGAGCAATAGGGTGAAATTATTATTACAAGTGCATCGTACATATTAAAATCCTTCACTTGTTTCCAAATTATTCATGAGCAATCCCTAATTTTTATAAATGCCTGCATCATTTACAATTTTATGAAGGTTCTGTATGAAGAAACATCAGGTTTCTTACAGAACAAACCACGGTATGTTTAATTCACCAGAAAAGCTGCAGAATTCAGTAGCTGTGGTTTACTCTCTTAAGCACTAATAATACGTAGCTCTCCCGTTGCACTTTATAACCTCAAATCTCAGCTTTTCTAGGCAGACTAAATGGGATATTACCACCGTCCAACTTTAGACACCTAACACACCTATATTAGGACTGTCATCTCCTCTAACAGAGCCTCCAGACTGGTACCAACAGCTTCTGGCATTAACTGTACAAGGAGTCTGTACCTTTCCTATTCTTTATTATTACCTCCTTTTTTACTGATGAAAATAGTAAGGTACAGAGAAGGGAAGACATTCAGCCCAGATCCCACAGCAAGTCACTTGAAGAATCAGGAGTAGAAATGAGGTTTTCTGACACTCAGTCAGAGTCTAGTGTTAGAGCTTCATAGTGCTTAGGCTAAAAGTCAGCAACTAAGAACATAGAAACTCTGTCTCTGCTTGTTATTAATCCACCCAAGGAGGGTAATTTTGCCCCAAGTCAGCCGTGATCTCAGCACCAATTTTACATGCACAGTCTCTTCAGAGAACTACCCAGCATATTATTTTAAAAGAAAATAAAAAAGGAAGGAAGTAAAGAGCCTCAATTGCTCTAATCAATATGTCCCATCTCCTGTCTCCCACTGGGCTCACAGACATGGGATGCAATAATCAAACATGTCATTAGGTTTGCTAATTACAGTTATTAAATGCTAAAACAAACAGCTGATAATTTCTAATTGTTTTTCAAGGTGGGTTTTCATGGGCTTTGCTCTGATTTAGAGAGGCAAACAGATGGTCTAGTTATTAGTGCTCTGGAAAAAGGAGTCAGAAAAACACATGTTCTTCAGGGCACAAAGTACACTGAGAACAAATATTTAGCCATATATGTCTTGCATTCCTCCTACAAAATCCTTTGTTGATGGCCTTGCCTGTCAGTGGCTTGCTTGCCAGTTCTTCCCATCTCTCTTTCTTGTAGGCTATATGGAAATCATTGCTAAATTCAGCATTTGTTCCCAGAAATAGGATTACATCATTTTCCCTCCACAAATCATACAAGGGATACTGCAGTGATGGCACAAGGCATGGTGATGCACACCACATTAAAAGAAAACATGAAAGAAACCTCAAAAAACCTGAATGGAAGCAGACAGCACAGTCAGTGACCTTCTGATAACCACTTTCCCAGTCAAGACAGCAACCAAGAGAAAAGGCACTCCGTCCACAAGATCTCTGTCATGACAGCTGCCTGAACTGACATCTTAATCCTCTCTGTGGTGGCCCCAAATGCTTCTGCCCATGGTGGCTCCAGCTGCTCACAAGTAAGTTGAGATGTTGGCCAATGCAAAGTGTTATTGGTGTGAACTCTGTACGGGCCTTCCCAATTTCAAGTCCTGTGGCACATCCATCTCTGAGAATACACAAAAAGCTGAAATTCCAGCTTCGTGCAGTCCTGTTTAGAACAGGAAATTATCAGTTTCCTTTAATGCAGACTTCTTGTATAGAACAGATAACGATCTTATCAAACTCTGTTTCCAAGCCACATCTCTCCAGTTCTGTCAGCCATTCTACCATGATACGTACCTGCTTGCATTTATCTATATTTAAGGGATTCAAGCCCTCTGCTTCCTTTTACACTCTTTTTATAAGCATGAATTCACAAGGATTAACCATCATCACAGACAAGCGTCCATACACAGAAAGGCTCCCGAGTACCTTGTCTAAGGTCCTGCAACACATCAGCAACAGAGACAGGAGTACAGTGTCTCTGGCCTCCATTCAGATGTCTGCTGCAGTTCAAATAAATACACTGCTTCATCTGTCCCCTGCAGATCATAAGCTGATCAATCTTGATGTTGCAGACTCTGCTGAGATCATAAGTGAGTTTCCAGAGGAACTGAAATACTCCTCAAAAGGTATTTCAGGCCAAAATATGGTGAAAAAATGCATGATAATGAAGAGAACTAGGAAACAGAACGAGCTCAGCTGATGTCAGGCGCCTCGATAAAATCACAAACAATATGCTCTGGAATTCTAAATCTAATTGACAGACTTCCTAGGACAGCAAAGTACCAAGGAATTAAAATCCAGAGTCTTAAAATAATACTCCTTTCCCTGCCATAGCCGAGCTCTGTGAGAGTCTGCTTGCTACCAGACCTGCTGTGAACAGACCTCTGTAATAAAACTCCTCCAGCTTCAAAGAAGGACTAATTTGTTGCAAGGGTCAGATATAGGATTATCTGTATGACTACCCTCAAATTCAGTTGGTTCCAAAGCAGGTGACTCTAGTGCAATAGTGATGGAAATTTAAGCTTGCACAACAATTCCACCTGCAAACTAACACAGCTGCAATGCAGTCACCAGCCCCTGATCCTCCAGTGTGTTGCTCTTTGCAGCATCCCACATCCCAGAGTCAAGTTCCTGAATCAAATCCTAATGGCCGATATTCGCAAAATTACATTTAGAGTTAGTGACTCCAAAGCCGAGGCTGTATGTTCCCACCAGATCTCCTGGCAGAGCAGGTCACAGCAGCAGCTGTAGATGGGATGCTCAGTGCAATGGCTGGAGGATCCCATTTCCCACCTGGTGAATTTGTTCCACAACCCCCCAGAGCCAATGCATGGATGTGAAGATGTATTGTGGACTGTAATACACCTTCACTTATTTATGCAAGTATTTTGGGGTACTTCTTTGATTTTGAATGTTTACTTGACAACAAACCACTGGGAAAATTGTCTCATGTCCCACTGAGAAAGTTACTGCTCCAGCAAAGCAAAACTAAGGACAAGTGAGACTCATTAAAACAAAGGAAGAGTTGCTTTGTATGGAAAGCAAAACTTTCATAGAGTCCAAAGGAGCCCGTTTCTTCCTCTGGAAGAAGCTGGTTTGCTGTGAAGTATGAAGGGAGCACCAGAGCCATTCTCTTCAGTGCTGCCCCCTGTGCAAACCTCCCTGCCTTTTGCTCCAGCTGCTAAGTAATTTTTTTAATCTTGCCTTCTCTATCACAGGTGTATGGGAATAGCTGTATAGCTTTAAAAGAAAAAAAAAAAAAACAAAAAAAAACCACAAAAAACCCCAGAGAAACTGAAAAAAACAAACCCCAAATTTTCTAAAACAAAACACCCCACTGCACACTTTCTTGCCCTTGGAGAAGGGAAGGGCACAAACCAGCACGTGGTGAGGCCAGTCATGCTGCTGATGGTGGTACTGACTGGCACCCCAAACTCACGCTGCTGGGTACAGTGTGGGAAGCTGTACAGAATAAGAAGAAGCAAAGAGAGGCCATATTCACCCTGACTGCACACTGTTTGTCTTCCTGATTTGAGATGGGCACAGAGAAACGGCAGTGACAAAACTTCTAATGTTCATCAGCAAAGTGAAACATGTGATAAACTGATTTAATATAACTGGCTGCTCAGGTTTGCCACATTCCCAGCAGGTAAGTCCCTGACAGCTACAGCCAAGTAGAGGATCCTGCCAATTAATGAAAGTTCAGGGGAGAGTTCAAGCTATCGGACTTACATAATTGCTATCAGGAAGTCTTTTTCCTTTCTGGTTTTAAGAAGAAATTCAGCCTAGAGCTGGAAAGCACTGTCGGGTGTAAATGATTCTGAAATTGCACATTCCAGCAAAGTATTTCCATTTCAAATAGCCTATATTATCCCAACAAAAAAATTATTAAAAAAACCTAAGCACTGCTAATACAGTGAGGATATCCAGTGGTGAATTTCAGTGCTTCTTGTCAGGAAAAACTGATTCCTTAGGAAAATCATAAGCTTACAAACCAAAGCACTTTCACAGAAATAAGGAAGTTTTCAGAGGTGACGAGTCTCATTAGTAGGACAGAAGAGCACACCTTGCTTACCGCAAAATGACCAGAATGGTTAGTTGTTACTGTATTAATTGCCTAAGGTGCTACAGTCCCCTCCCTGGTCCTTATATTGATTTATAAGCTCGCAGCCTTGATTTCTATATAAGGATAACCCTCAACTGTCTGTGTAAGTGAAGAGACCTTTGCTGAGATACCTGTGGAGGTCACTGTGTCTTTAAGGACAAGAAAACCCTATGAGCTGGAACAGGATGGGATGTATACAGGCCTTCGTGCTTCACAGGCTCAGATCCTTCCTCTTATTGTTATTTTGAAAGTCCCTGTCACTCATTGAGAAGCTATACCTATGTGACAGGATGCAGGGAACCATTGACCAGGAGGTGGTCAGAGTCCCATATGTTTGGATGATACTCAGGCAATGACTGGTGACCCCCCAAGTTCTTGCGAATCTTTTTGGATAGAAATTTTGATTGGATTGACTTTCTGCCCAATTTTGCAAGGCACTAGAACCTCTCTGCCTCTCCACAAGACAGCACAGGTTGCATCACTATCCTCACACACGCCATTATGGAAGTACATAAAGGAGAAAGCTCCCTGCTCTCAGGAGGTACCAGTGGATCTTGGCAAGCTGCTGGTGTCCGAGGGCCAGGACAGTAAGGGCTGACAGTGACTAGACATTCTCCACAGAAATTGTTTCATTTAGCCCATGACTACGGTTAAAACGTATGGAACGAAAGACAGCAACTGGCTCTTCATACTACATTTAAAACCTGTATATGAAATCAGAAATCTCAGGAAACATTTTGATTTCTGCTTTACCCTTAGAGTCCCAATGGGGATATCTAAACAGCCCCTATAGGTGAAGGCTCTTCTCTACCCTCAAAAATGACCTAACACTCTTGAAAAACAAAAGGAAAAAACCAAACAACAACTAAAAACCCCAGCAGGCTCAGACCTCGTCAAAAGACCTGGAAACTTTACAGTCTAAACTTCCTTGTTTTCTTCTTCAAAGAAAAATCTGCATCAATGCAGCGGCAAATTCTATATGAAGGTATGGCCCAAAGCCACTAGGAAAATTCAATTGTCAAGCAATACTATGTTTTTCTAATAACATATTTCCTCTTTTTGGAATTTCCATTGATTTGAAACTACATTAGGGAATGTTATAAAATGGAAGACATTTTTCTGTAACAAAATATAGAAGAATTGTTGATGTTTCATTTGAAATTTCCATTCCAGAGGAAGAGAAGAATGGGAACTTTTAATGTAAATAAAAACTTTTTGTGCAAATCCCAAATGTTTACATCATTTAAAAATTAAATATTTTGATTAGTTTTATTCCCAACTCAATGCAGATTCCAGTGTCCACAAATCAGCATTTGAGACCCCCTGAAACCCAGATCTGAACTCTTCTAGTGCCCACAGGGCCCTGGGGTCTCACTTCAACCCCTTCACTGAAGAGTGAAGAGCATCTATTGCAGAAAAAGGAAAAACATGCCCCTCAAACATGTGGTCCCATGTACCTCTGGCACTAAGTAACCCGTGGTGTCTTCAGACAAGTTCTTGGGAAGGTCAGTGTCTTCCCCTCTGAGCCTTCCTCTTTGATTCATCCTCTTGGCCTAAATTCAGTGAAACCTAATTGCAAAGTTGTCCTTTCATCTGATCTATTTACACTGAAATTCTTCCTCTGAAAGACCTTTCAGGAAATCTCTGTTTTCCCTCCAGGCTCTCAGCCAGGCTCAGATGTTGCTGTGACCCAGCTCACGAGGCTGCTTCTGAGATGTGGGGTTGGGGACGGTGGGCTTTTGAAGGATGGAGGTGGCCGAACTGTTACCGTGTCCACTTCTCCCTGCCCCACGCCTTTTGTTGCCCGAAGTCCACAGAAAAACCTCCTGCTGTGCTGAACACGGGTTGGGAGCGGAGCTTGTCACAGGCACTGCAGCTCACCGGCTTATTACACCCTTCTGCCTTTTGCTGTCGATTCCTCCATGCTCACCCACCCTCTCAGAAACCTGCCCAGCCTCCTCCTTTGTACTCCTGCCTCGGCAGATGAGCAGACGGTACCTGGGTGACAGGCGGGAGCCCACGCGCTGCCGCTCTTCTGAGTCCTCTGGGGAATGGGAAGTGCTGGGAAGGATCCTGAGAAACTCTTTTGGGTGGGATGTGGGGAAAGGGAAAACGCTTTCACAGCAAGACCCACGACACGAGTCAACTAACAAGCTTTTCATAGCCTAGGTGTATGAAAAGCTCCATGTGCGGGAAGGGAACATGGCAACACACTCCCCTCCCTCTCCTGAGAGCCTCATACACTTCCTCTCATATTTCACTGATCAATAGAAAATCTCCTATAAATATAATCAAGCAGCTGAACAACATCCCAAGTTAAACCGCTCTTCTAAAACAGCATCTGTGTTTCATAGGAAAGACTATAAGCCCAGCTTCCAAAATATTTCACCACCTCTCGCTGAAAAAAACCACCTAAAATAATCTACAACCTGTTTTATTTCCTCTCCTCTGCGCTCATCTCCTTCTCAGAATACAAAAATCAGTCTCTGGCCTGTAGCTGGCTCCCTAATGGCTCCCAAAGCCATTCCGTTGCTGGAAGCAGCACAGTGAACCACCCAGGCAAAGCCAAGATTTTATTAGGGTTTAGGCAACAAGCAGGCGGCCAAAGCCTCCCCCCTGCCAACCCCCTGCTTAATCTGCTTCACGAGGTCAACGATGGAAGCAATTGGATGGCGACAGCCGGGATGTACTGCGCTCCTGACTGCTCAGGCCATCTCTCTGCTTATGAGTGCCGGAATGGGATTTTCAGGTGCTGTTAAGACACGCATACACATGAACTTTGCTCGGGTTCAGTCTAGCTCATACATGAGATCACTGGAAGAAATCAAGAACCAGTTCCAGGAAAAAATCCCAACATTATCCGCCCCTCAACTCTCCCGCGGCGCAGGGATGCGGATGCAGAGCACTGCGCCTGCTGCTCGCTGCCGGCTGAGCCAGCCAAGGGGAAGCGCCAGGCACAGAGCCCCAGACAGCATTTAGGCTGGATGAATCCATGCCCAGCTAGTTAGAGCTGTATTTCAACTCTGAAATTAAGTGCACTTCTGAAAGCTTGAGTGCCCCTCTGAGATTCCAGGGCTGTGCAGGCAGGTCCTGCTGTGCCTGCTCTGGAGCAGGCAGCAGCCGGCGTCACTTCCCTGCCTGTTCTGCCCTGCTGCTCTGCGTGGTCCAGGCGTGGAGCATCCACA
Source organism: Chionis minor (assembly GCA_013398295.1). NCBI lineage: Eukaryota > Metazoa > Chordata > Aves > Charadriiformes > Chionidae > Chionis > Chionis minor. The sequence goes on along the minus strand of VZSF01017903.1, from coordinate 2,425,983 downwards.
ACACTGAAACACAAAGCGTGGAACAGCCCCTGCCTGAAGGAGCTTGTTTGTTCTCTGCAGCTTTCCTGTGGAATCATGGGCTGAAAAACAAGCTGATGAGCCACAGCAGATGAGAACAGAAATAAACGATGTAATTGAGATGTTCAGCTGAAGTTTTTTTGTGCGTGCTGATAAATTACACTGGTGTAAGGAGAACCCCCTTGACAACTTTACTGCACTCTTATTGTTAAAATTAACCATAGTATAAAACTCTGAAGAAGACTCAATAAAACTCTCCTTATCCTCGAGGAAGCTCGGTTACAGACACAATGTGCTCCCAAAGTCTGTACTAACTAGAGAACAAGTTGGGTTTTTTTAATCTTGCAAAGTCCAGCTATTTGATTTTTCTACTTTGGCAAACATTTTCTCTTCTGTGCTCAAAGCATACTCTAGGAAGTTATTCGATTTTAATTAAAAAGAATGTAGCCATCAGTTGAAGTGCTCAAATCCTCTTCTTAATCTGCTTTTTTACAACAACACAGGGGAAGACTGGGCAGTACTTAAACTCTGGGCTGAAGGGTGATGCTGGGGCTATTGCAGTATGACACTGGCCGCTTACAGCATTCCATCTGCAAAGGTCCCTGGCAACTGCTGCCCATAGTCCTTGCTTTTGGTGACCATGGAGAGGAGGTGTAAATCCCAGGTCTGCTGTCTAGCTGTGTCAGGAACAGGCACATTTTGAGCAGATATGAGTCTGGAGGCTGGCGAGTCTACGAGGAGCGAGCTGTCCCTTGACTGCAGCGGATCACGGTGCGAAACCCCAGGGGATCGTGTTGGCATTCCTTGTTTAACGCCCCCCCACAAGGCAAGCTTGGCCCTAGACAGCATCTAATGAGCTGATGATTTGGTGCGAGACCCTCTGGCTCAGAGCTAAACACAGGCACCGTCAGTGGAAGGGGCTATATAAACGATCCAGACAGGTTGTCGTTATTAAATATTCCATGAATTACCAAATGATCCTGCAGTCATTTCCATGCGAAGCAACAGCAGGAGCCAAGAACTAAATTCCAGTACAGTCTCCTGCATAAATTTCTCCCTTTCACCTGCCCAGAGCGCCCAGTTCAGCTTTGTGTTGCAAACAAGTCTGCAGGTACGGTGTGTTTTTATGACTACGTTCCCCTCTCCGGAGCACTGAAAGGTAACAACCGTATAAAACATTTCAGGACATTCAGAATGAGACACCAGTGTGAGGTAAAGTAGTCCTGCTTGTGAGTACTGTTGGGATAGTTGAGTTTTCCAATAAGGCTTTTGGTGTCTCACAAACTTCCCTCAAAGTCATGGATTTTCATGTTGTTGGTCACAAAGTTTAGGGTTTATAGAGCTACAAATCCTTTGCCCAAGTCACTGCTGGACTTGTGATCCGTGGACCATTTAACTGTTGCTACATAGGAAAACACCTCACAACGACCATTAGCCAAGGCAAAAGCTTTTCCTGCCTGGCCAGGCATCTCCATGGCTCAGCAGGGTGACAAGCCCCATCCTCATGGGCCCCGCTCCAGCTCCCAGGGGAAGAGCCAGGGAAGAAGAGTCGGGCACCCAACGACCTCACTGCTGCTCTCCTCCCCCTGCAGTCAGCATTACTGCGGAGACAAAGGAAACAAAAAGCAATGACTGCAAACAAGGGGGATGGCTATTTTTGATGCAGGTTTTCTCACTGCAGCAGGAAAGATCACCAAAAGCAGCCTGAATGGTTTCCAGTCATCAGAGACACTGGCACTGGAAACACCCCGGTTTTATGCTGCCAGTTTGAGTGAGTTCATGCACGATTATGATCGCTTCAGACCTTCTCTTCCCCCTCTCCCCTGACAAATTGTAATTCACACCAGAAACAATATCATGCAAGCCATTCTCAAAGCCTTTTCCATATTGTCTAGTCCTCATCCACCCCCAGGTCCTCACAATTTATCTTCTGAATGAAGGCTGTAAATCTTTGTACAGGATGGCAGGAGATCTTAGAGCATCTGAGTTATTACGTAAATGCAGCATCAGTGGTACTTTTAACTGCAAGTTGATTGGGTTTGCAAATGAAACACCAGTGATTTACGGGTCTGCGTGCTTCCTACAAACAGGAATTAATGCCTTTCACTGACCTTGAACCCAAAGCAGGATCCCTGAACCGTCCTGAATGCTGAGACAGCACAGATCTGGGCTGGAGCTGAGAAGCTGCATTTCATCCCAGCTGTGCTGTCCATTTACCTGTTTCTCAGAACATGAAGAAAATCAACATGGGCTGGTTACCAACACTCTGAGTGTTACTGGATAGCCCTGTTCCACATGCAGCCCTTTTCTTAGCAGAAGAGCTAATTCAAGTACTACCAAATCCAAACATGAAATTGGTCCCTCATGACTCTGCAGTATCATAATGACCAGGATGCAGCAGGCAGTGCTCATGCTGGGCTGGAGGGATCCAGAAAAGATGTACTCACCTGACACGAAGGCCACTTTCTCCTTCAGTATAGGAAGGACATCAGCAGCTTTTAAACCATCATTTCGAAAAGAACCTGCAAAACAGAGGACAATAGGAAAGCCACATTAGAAGAGAGCATGACCTTTCTCCCAGCTTCACAGACACTCCATGTTTCTCAAAATCAGACCAGAGAAAGTCTATAAATTACATAAAAGCACCAAGCAACAGACCCTAATGACTGATACACAAACAGCATTAGCATCAATAGAGATGTTTGTAAAAAGAAAATACAGAGAATCATCTCATCCCTTTATCCTTCAGAAGTTTTGAAAGGTTAACAAATTTCCCACCAAGTAACCAGATTTATCCCTGCTGCCTTTTTCACAGACCATACTATGGAGGCTGGGAGATGCCCAGCTTGCACACCGAGGCAGGAGCCTTCTCCCTTCACTATTTTGAACACAGTCCAAGGGAAAATTGCAGAGAACATTACAGCACATATACATCCATTTAGCATCAGCCCTTGAGACAGATTTGCACAGAAGCTGGCTTATAAAAGGCCTTTCCCCTTTTCTTCTTTCTGCTCTACACAGCACAGCTGGAGATGCAACAGCTCAAGGTGGGGACCGTGCTCAGACGGAGGACATGCTCCTTACCAGCCAGCCAAAGTTTTCCCCGGGTAAGGAGTGGCTTGAAGCCACAGTGCACCCTCAGGTATTCATGCTGTTTGATTACACGTTAAACATACCTGCGCAGGCCATTTGCATTCCCTGCAATGCTACATTATTTCATGTTTCCTGAAAGTTCACCAAAGAAATCCCAGATTTTTACTCCCCTGGAAGACTCAGGAAAAGAATTGCTGATGCCTTCAGCCACCAGCAGCATCTTTCTTGCTTTTCAAAAGGCCAGAGGTAACAGATCACCCCACAGCAGGCCAGACACTGCTATTCTGTCAGCGCTATTACAAAACAAAAGGTGGGTCTGAAGGACATCTTTGCAGTTGCTCTGAAAAATGACTCATCCCTCACTGGCCAGCGAATACCCATCATGACAAGTGATCTTCAATATGGCCTTAAACCTATTCCCGCTCATCAAAGAGTACAACACGTTTGAAACCCTGTATTTATACTTTCTGGCTTTCACAGGCAGGCAGCAACGGCCTTTCTTCTGAGATGGTACCAGGGAAAGAGAGTCTTCTCACTAAGCCATTTCTTGATTGTCTATAAACAGGGCAACATTGCTCCATCCATCACACCTTCTTTGCTGAACACTGCAGCTGACACCTGACCATCTGGGTCTGAAAGTGGGAATGGGGATAAAAGCGCCCCCCTTCCCCCCCCTATAATTTGCCATCTATTTCTTGCATCATGCAGCCTGAAAAGGTACAGTGGTTTGATCCACGCAGACATACGGAACGGGCAGGATGAAGACCATAACAGCCATTTTTAACTGCAGCTGAACTTGTGTACCTACAAGTGTTAATATTATTATGGTTGAGTTACTGCTAATGGCAAATAAGGTAGCATTCGCCATTCACAGTCAGCGTGTGCAACAAGACTGCCTTCCACATGCAAATACGTCCCTCACCAGTGACCGATGGCTACAACTGCCTCTCTGTGTCCCCATATGCTCTCAGGTGTCACCTCCATGACACTCAGCTCCAGAAGACAAGCAAGCTCACCGGCTGAGCCTATGCTCATGAAAATCACCACACAAAGGAGTGAGGTAATTCAGTGCAAGGCCAAGACCAAGGTAACTGCAATTTTAATAGGCATTGGACCATGGTCCTAAGAGATCCCTAAAGACTGCTTTGTGTCAGTAAAGTGTTTTGGGACCAGGGAAACTAGTCCTGGTTACTGAACTCTTTCTGTGTTCAAGTAAGCAGGACTCTGTGTACTCTGTGTTAAATATATGAGGCTTTGCTATTAACTTATCCTCTTAATAAGAATAACCTCTCAGATCCCAGGCTGTGGCTAGCTCTCACATCAAAGGCAGGAGCCGCTCAGCCACAAGAAACATTTGGAATTTAGGCAGCTTTTTATATAAGCATCTCATCCAACCATGAAGCAATCGAGAACAGCCAATGTGGTAGATACATCATGATGGCTTGAAGACACTGAAGTGGAGTACTGGGCCAAATTTCTCCAGCTGCAAGATCAGCAGTGTCAGTGCAAGTTGAGTTTTGGCCAATATTTGTTAAATTTGTCAAGGAAACAGCAAAATCAATTCTTAGGCACTTAACTGTGCTGCAGACATTATACAACTGAAGTCTCAGGACTATTACCAAAAAAAAGTCAGTGGGTGCAGTATTCATATATGTAAAACACGCAATAAGGACTTCTTAGCAAGAGCCTACTATATTGAGGGCTGAAGGACAAATTCAAATACTCTCCCACATGCAAGGACTGCATCTCAAAGAAGTAATATGCATGGAGACCAGGAGAAAAATGTATTACTTGAAGACGGTCACCTCCTGAGCTGCAGCAGGGCAGGCTGCAGGCAAGGGGCTGGCTGTCAACAGCCCCAATGTCCTCACTGTGCAGAGGAGAGGCAAGAAAAGACACAAATCGGGACAGTGCTGCCAGCAGGTATTTTCACCTTTCTCACTATCCCTCAGGACAAGTCAGTCACATTCCAAATTGATAAATGAAATCAGAAAACTGTGAGCCTGTCCTACAGACAGGGAATCGACAAAAACTCCCAAGAGCTGCAAAACTTCCCTTGGGATGAGGGAGGAATCTCCTGAAGGTAGATCAGTGCCTAAAGCAATGGCCTTGCTCTGGGTGATGCACGTGCTCACCCAAGTGACAGCTCATGACCCATAGACGAGGCCGTGGCCACTGCTTTCAGAGGAAGCTCCCAACAAAATCCTCGTGTTAGCAGCTACGTCTCAGCGCATGCTGTCAGGTTTTCCAGCAAGAGCTGGGGGAAGGGATGCATAAATGGGAAAACTAATGGCTTCAAAAGCAACACCAAATCTGCCTCCAGGAGGGCCCAGCGCAGCATTCCCCAGTTTATAAGTTATTATAAGCATAGCCCTAATAATGTTCACTTTCATCCTATTCCCCAGCTGGTTTTAATACATTTGTTTTGTTTGTTTGCGTGCTGGATCCGAAGACATGTCTGCATAGCACCATCTAATTTTTGCCACAGACCCCTGAGTATACAACCATCTAGCCAGTTCGTTACTAGACGATGACAAAGGCTGTACTTTGTATCCTGCCCTACACCTCTCTCCTACCCCTGTAAGACCCAAGCCCTTCTGTGGCTGAAGGACAGAGAGATGAAGGAAGGGCAGGCTGAACACTGAGCCATCCTGCCCATCGCCGATGCACTGGTTTGCTGGTCCACCATCGTTACCCAACAGTGCCCTCTCACCCTTCTACCTGCAAGTCTAACCATGGTCTGCAAAGAAGCTTGAGCATTGCAATTGCCTCTTTACCAAAAGAGAGGTGCAGAGAGCACCGTGCCATGTCCTAGACACCCTGCAGCCCCTTACACCTTTATCACGTCCCGGCTTGGTGGGCTATCTATATAGCATAGACACTACAACTATCCACAAACTTTTATTATTCCAATGACAGGAGAAGAAAACACACCATCCCTGCAGGAGCAGTTGACAGAATAATGTATTCCTGTAAACTTGGAAGCACTGAAAAATTAAAAAAGTGGATCCTCAGCATGGCTGAGTCACGTTTCAGGGCAGCACAGCATCGTAAACGCACAGCCCGTCTCCTAGCAGGGATTCCCTGCGTGGCAGAAGCAGCTCACAGTTTTAGGTGAGAAGCTGTAATGAGAAGCCAGCTGGGTGAGATGGGAAGCTCGAAGCACGCTTCCACGTTAAATGCAGCAAACCTGAAATTGCAAAAAGAAAATTCCCCTTTCCTCGCTCAAATGCCCTAGTCGGCCCAGGGAACTCGCTGCTGCAGGACATGGAGATCAGCAGCTCACAGGGCTTCCCAAACGGGTTAGAGATCTGCAAACAGCAAACTTCTCCTGGGAACTGTAAAGATTAATAAAATAAGCAAGAGTTTTGGAAAGAATATAAGCCTACAGACTTTGGCATGAAAGCCAAACTAACTCTTGGAGTGAAATATAAATTATCCCTAGAGAGAGCCCTGTGGGCTTTAAGATTTCTAAGCAGAGTCTCTGAGAGTGCAGGGCCTCTGTTGGAGAAACCGTCTTGGGCTCGATGGACCAGTGGTCTGATCCAGAGTGGCTTTTCCTAGAAAAGCTTCAGCTCTAATCTGAAAAATGCAGCTCTTGGCTTCAAATAAAGATCAGCTGCTGGAAATATGGAAATACTTTCTATACTTAAAAAAAAATATGTGTAGGCAAGAAGAAGGCCTCCTGTCAGAGCACTGCACGGGGCTTAATCACTTGGCTCCTGATGCCTTCAGCGGGAGTTGTTCCTCCCAAGTCCCATGCAATGTTTGAGGAAAGGCAGCCCACATTCTCATAGTTCTCAGAACAGATTTGACTATTTAAAAACTTTGGCATGAAGTTTCTTTAACCAAACAAAACTGAACTCCTTGGGCTAAACCCATCCCTCGAGGAACTCTACTGGAGTCCAGAAGGCAACAGTAGGATTAATCTGGTCCATACTGTTTCTTTCTTTTTCCCTCAGTAAAGGCCTCTCCTGTATTTCTTACCCCACCCCTGATTTTTGGAGCACTTATCTCCTAGGTTTATCATAGCCTATTTGCCTTCCTACCTCTTTTTTTTTTCCCCCTTCAAAGGCTCAGCAGATATTATTTTTGTTTGCAGTAAGGTAGCATCTTGGCTTTCTTGAACATACAAACAGAAGGGATGTCTGATGTGAGCAGAGAGAGGCAGAACAAAGGAGACTTTATTATTCTCATTGTAGCCTTTGCAAGCTGAGACATGATTGACTTGTCCAGTGTCAGACAGAAAGTTTGTGCAGAGCTGAACCCTCATTTCCCCAAACCTTCCCCAATGCTTTTCTCATACAACCATCCCTCTGTTTTCTGGCAGAATATAATCCTCCTTTTTCTTCTCTTTGTACTTCTTGCTTCCTCCTCCTGCCCTTCTCTCTCCATTATTCTTTCTTTCTGCATTTTTGCCTCAAATATTTACTTTTTGTGTGTGCGAAACCCTCTTTAACCCCTTCCTCCCTTTCCTGCGCGCGATTGTCTGTCCCCGCAGGGCTGTGAGCCTTCCTAGTTTGATTTCTCTGATTTTCTACAAGCCATGGAGAGGGGCTTAGCCAAGGCCTGCCGGGGCCTTTGCCACTGGGATTTTGCTGGCTGAGGCTCATTGGTTCAGAGGCAGAGAGGCCACAGCATGGCACAAGCATTTGGTTGAATAGAAGCAACATGTGCTCCAGACTAGTATTTCAGCACCATCTGGCAGAGATAAATAGGGCTGGACATTCTGCATCTGCTGATCACTCCTCTGTGGACAACAGCCTGATCCCTGATGCAAAGAAAGAACATTTTAGTGCCCGGAGCCCCCCGGGAGCCTGTGAGGCTCTCCTGCCATGCTTCCCCCGTGCAGGCAGCAGCAGAACATGTTTTGACTTCACAGAGGAAGGAAAGAAGGAAAGACTGAATTGAATTGAATCTAAAGGCAGCACCAGCCACAAAAAAATACAAAATTAATCTGTAAATATCATTACCAACTATTATTGAAGACTAACCAGGAGCTATATACGTCACTAACAAAAGTTATTATTCTCCTTAAGAACCAATAAAAAGTAATACTTGGCCTCACAGGAAGTATTTATAGTCCTAGGACTGCAGGTCAGAGTGTGGCAGGGACAAGGTGGAAGGCAGGTTGGATTAGCACCATGGTCCTGGGGCAAGGATGGCAGCTGTCGCCCTTCACCCTCGGTTTGCTTTCTCAAGCAAGAACTTCTCACCCCATGCTCCTGACCCGTCTGCTCTTCCTAAACAAATGAGTGCATTAAACAGACTGTCTGCATCCAACATACTTTGAGCAGGAAGCAAGGCCACGGCATGCAACACTCATCTGGGGAGACCAGCAAAAGTTGGTGAGACATTGCCAATATTTTCCGTGGAAGCACAGCTGGCATTGGCTGTGTTTCTCACCCAATGCATGGCCAGGGCTAGCGCTTGCTTTCAACTCTGCAATGGAAATGTAAATAATCCCTGGGACCTTTGTAGACTTCTGATGGCTTTCCTGCTATATAACTGAAGACCCACATAGCATTTAAGCTTGTGGTTGAAGTCCATTTATTTCTGCATATGTAAGCATATATAAACACAGGATTTAGACATACAGGTATGCAAAGCGGGTTACAGGTACCTCATAGAGGATCCAAGCATAAATCTGCTGTGAATCTGATACCTAGTACCACTGTTAGTCTTGCACGGAGTAAATGTTTTTATGCCATCAGATCTAGCATGCAGACTGACACACAGACCCACACCATAGCCTCAAAAGCTGCGTGAACCATGGACACCAAATAGTTGGTCTGTACATAAGACTAATCCCACTGCACCACACGCCAAGCACTTTATCCCAGCTGAGGCAAAAGTTAACACTCATTACATCGCTGCATTTATTCTAAAATGAAAAGATGAATGTTGGTTTTATATGCAATACTTAGGCTCAGTCCAAGACTAATATTATTTTCTGTGTGTTTCCTTATTCTGTCCTTCCTTTTATTAATTGTACACCACTACCGCTCGCTGGAACATCCCTCTGGTCACAGCTATTGAGTGGCAATACTACAGACTACCTCCGCTTCCAAGTTTTGCCAGTGCTTGTCAGACGTTCGGCTGCTTTTCTTCCCCCTCTGCACCGACCGGTCGGTCCCTCTGATTTCTCACTGTTTGAATCCCTGCAAAGCACAGCCCCCTTCCCTCCCCTGCCTGTAACACCCGGAGAGGCAGGGATGGCGTTTGGGGGAGCTTGCTAATTGCTGAGATTGTTATTCCTTCCACGAGGTACTTGGCAGCATCAAGCCTCCCAGCACAGCCTTTGAATGTCCACACATTTAAACAGTAGCCCCAGCTTGAAAGCACGCCAAAGAAAAGGCAAGGCTTCAAGAAAGATACAGCTACTTGCAGCAAGCATGCAAATTCATTAGCCTCTGTGCACATGTGGCCTCTAATAAGCTGTGCTCAGCATCCGAAGCCTAAAACTTCACACCCTCTGCATCCCACCTAAGCCAACAGCCAGGCTTTGCCTTTTCATATGTGGCACGAAACCATTCAAACCATCAGAAGGATATCAAATTAATGCACAATCTGCGGCAAAGGCTCTGCTTCATCTCCATCCATGGGGGATTTTTATTCATTTCATTTTAAACATACACTAATAGAGATGCTAAGAGAATGCAACGACTGTGAGTCAGGCTTTTACGCATTTCCTTTTCATTTTCATCAGGACTTTGGAATCAGACTGAGATCTTTCTGTTCCTACCCCTAGAAAAATAATTAGACATTATAAGTAGCCCTGTGGATAGCACATCTGACTGCTAGTCAAAAGACTTGGCTCTATTTGTGGTTCTGCTCCTAAATTGCATTGTGATCCTGAACAAGCTGTTTTAACTGCGCCAGATCTTGGTTTTCCTTTCTACGGAACGGAAATAATGACTGCCCACACTAGTAAAGCACAGTCAGGTCCACAGACCTCAAAAGCACCTTACAACGATGAATTAATTTTGTCTCAAAAAACCTTTCTGAGGCAGGGAACTGTTGCAGTGTACTTTTATAGACAGGCAAAAATGAAGCACCGACACTAGGAAAGACTTGCTCTGGTGATCACAGAAAGGACTTTTTGGAAAGGAAGGGGAGATGCGAAAAGAACTGGAAAAATTAGGTCAGCTGACACAAAATCCTGTGTTTTATTTCTTAGTGTGCAGGGGATGGATGTCCTTCCCCAGAGGGAAATGAGTGTATTCAGCACCTTGAGCTTTTAGTCATTAAGTGTCTTGCTGTAGATTGCACTACACATCAGTGACCACCCAGATGTCTTTTATGGTGTTAATAAAGAGCTATGGGCCATTTGTAATCTGATGTCACATTTTAGGCATGGCCATGGTTTCTACCCAAGCCTAGTGTGCATGAATATTTTCTTTTCATTTCGCTCCCCTCTCACTTACAATTGGATTCCTTATGGAAACGTTCCTCAGAATTATATAAACCTGTAAAAAGTTTAGAACTGCTGATGGATTCCTGTAGGAAGGATGCAAGTCCTCTGTGAAGTTGTAGAGTCTCATCCTCTATCAAATTCTGTAGGTTGGAATAATTTCCTTTAACTGGCATTGGTTTAGTTGACAGGCTTTTTCCAAAAAGCTGTAGCAGGGCATCTGCCAGCACCTGTCACGTATCAGTGATATGCTTAAGGCTTCCCATCCATGCCTCAGAAAGCCACCCTCCCGGATCCTGGAGGCCCCCAGCCGCCAGTAACTTCTTCGGGACAAAAAAATAAAATAAAATATCTAATTATGTACAACATTCAGGAGGCACTTTGCTGAAACGCCAGCCTTACAAAGGAACCATATGCCAGTGCCTCAAGTGTGCTTTGCAAACATCTGCCTCTCAGGGGGATTTCATGCCAGACAGTTAAGAAAGCAACTTTAATTAGAGGCCAATTGAGAACGTTGTCCCAAGGCCTGTGACTTCCCTAAAAAAGAATAAAAGTCTCCCAAACAAACAAAGCAATTGTGTTTGCCCCGTGTTTAAAAACAGTCTGTATGTTTTCTCTTTTAATGCAGAGTTCTCTTTTTAATTTTTCTGACAGGGTTCAACGTGCCCCGTCTGAATGGATGCACAGGCTGACAAAGTTGCCTTCAGAAAGATCCCTGCCCAAGAAGGACGGTTGTGTTCCGTGTGAGTGCCAGAGTGGCTTTTACATTAGTCATTCTTGGTTGTGGTTCATCCAACACTCACAAACTAGAGCCTCACTATTAATTAGGCTTACATTTCCCTCTGTCTTACCTCGCTTCAAATCCTACCTGATCAGATATATCTCTTCCTTTGCTCATCCCCTTCAGTCTCTTTCTTTCTGCTAGGGCATGTGATTTCAGCTTGCAGCTGTTGTGTCATCCTCCGAAGCTGATTTTTAAAAAAATTAACAAAATGAAAACCCCAAGCTGCAACTCAAAGGGGAGTTTTCCCTTCCCCGGTTGGGGATAAAGACAGATCCATGCCCTAAGCTCTCGAAACAGGGCAGGCAAGTAGAAACCATCCCTGCAGAGGGGTATGTGGGAGAGCAGCCAAAGCCCAGGATCTCAGAAGGTGTCCCCACCCCTGAGTGGGACACAGTTCCTCCAGCCTAGGCGGTCGCAGGTCTCTGCGTGACGCACCTCTGGACAAAACCAGCAAAACCAAGGCAGTACGAGTGGCAGAAGGCGGCACGCCAGCTAACATCAGGTGCAGCACATCGCCGCGGGGCACAGGGAAGGCGCACGGGCTACGCTGTGACGGTGGGCTGCTCCGACAGCAGCTCCCCGCAGCCCTTAGCTGGAAAGCAGGACCTCCCTTCACACCCCGCTCTTCTGTCCTTATTTCAGTTTCCCAAGATCCATTCCTCTGCAAAATGATTTAAAAACAACCCCAGCCCACCGACAGGGACTGTGCATAACCCACTCGCAGCTGATTTCAGATTGTCCAGATCTCTTTAATAGAAGCAGAGAACTGTAAAGCAGTGGCAGCAGCAGCTCCTCCAAAGGTCTCGCAAGGAAACACTCTGGGTGTAACAGCAATCGGTTTAACTTCCCCGACAACATCCTAAATCTACACAAAACCAGGGCAAACATTTTACATACATCAGCGGGAGGGGGAAGACAAGACACTCACAGGGCTAAATAATTTATCTGCCTCTTTTACAGATGCTGACATTTTTGACACACATTAAACATTAATGAAAATCATTTTATGGATGGCTGAGTCACGCCAGCCAAGGCATAATCTCCTGCCTCTCCACCTGCCCCTTTCACCCTCATCTCGCTCCTATCGCGGAGCGCAGCCACTTGTAACTCTGCCCCCTGAAAGAGGCTGGGCTCCCCCCGATGCCAAAGAGCGGAGCAAAAGCACCGAGGGGGCTGAAGAGACCCTAACAAACACACGGATGAGAACTGAGCCCACCGAGTCCTAACCCTGCTGCTGGTAAATTCACAAACCCGCTGTTTTGTTAATTAGCTAACACAAGATGCTGTGAATCATTTTGGAAAGCAAATTACCTCCCTGATTTCTAAAAGCTTCCTAGCTGCAATTTTTTTTAAAAAACTGACTATTTTTTCCCTTCTCCTAATGTAAAAATGCCAATTAAATTACTGCCTGCCTCTGTTTAATCTAATGTTAGCTTTCTCATATTTTCAGCCTCTCCCTAATGCCAGTACGGCCCCTTATGCCCAAATCTCTTTAGCATGCTAGTATAAATGTTTATAGTCCTAAGACTTACTGCCGTAAGAAGCTTGACATTTTTGTGGTAAAAACCTGCAATGTTATTTTAAGGTTGAATACAAAAGGATCACCAATGGGTTGAAAATGCAGCTTTCCTTTAGTTTGTTCCAGCTAAGGACACATATAAAGAGATGACTGGGATTAAAGCCTCACTAGCTGTCTGGATCTCTTCCTGGACAAGCAGTCCTTAAATTTTACTGAAATGATACTCACCAGAAGGTAGAGTTACACAAAGCCACTGGGCAGCCTTCAAAGACAGAGGATACGCATTTAATCTCATCTCACATATCCCATTAGACTGTGAGACTGGACGCCAGATTTACCAGAAATACGTTCTTCATCCCAAACCTACTTTTCTTTATGGAAGGGGCTAAAATATATCTAACAAGATTATCGCCTCAACTCTGTAAATTGGCTTCTTTTCACTAAGGGGGAGCTCAGAGCTGCACAAATAACTGGCTACAGGTTAATGAGAACTGACTGATCTCCAGAGGGTGCAAGCTGCTGCTCTATAGATCCCTGACAGCTGGAGTCAAATGACCATCCAACTCATCCCTAAAACACAGGGAAATAGTTTGAGGCCCCTTTTCGAGCCCACTGCCAGGTTGCAAATGCAAAAACCACAGACCTGACATTGTCTCCTTATTTTTTTTCTTTCGACAGATGCGACAGAAGTGCAATATATTGGCAATGATTTTTTAATTTCACAGATTGCATTATAAAATCCTTTTCCCACACACATCTTCCCTTCTTCTGAAGGGATTTTACAGGTTGGTGGTTTCCCCGATTTCAGTTTCACTGAGCAGCATGCTCTGCAAAAACCGGTAATTCCAGGCAAGAGGAAACTCACATGAAAGCGTCAGTAATAGTCCACAAAGTTCACTAGAAAGGTCTTCTAATGATAATGAAAATACACATTGATCACAGACGATCTGTTGCAGCCTGTGGTGTCTTACCAGGATCTTGCTACAGGCGGCTGCCGAGCCTCCTTTGAATACAATACTGAGGAGCAGACCCCCATCTAAACCCAGCTAAGTCAACAAAAGGACATTTATTACCTTCAGTAAATTACAGATGAGGGGAGAACACAGCTTCTCCTTTCCCCCACATCTGCTGCTACAGGTGAGATTTCACTCCTCCAGCTGCAGCAGTTTTAATAACCCATTTTTATATTTTTCCCCAGCCAGGAATCCATCCTACATACACATCTCATGCAAGGCATCCCTGCTCTCCAACACAAACATGCAACCACATGCACCTCCTCATATTTTGGTTCTGGCTTTACTAATAAAAGGACAGACCATGTCCACGTTTCCAGCCTACGATGCAGCCCAGGGTTTCCATGACCTTTTCCTGCAAACTCCAGCTCTGCTGCTGGAATGACTTGTCCATTATGTTAGTTGTTCAATAACTCTTAGACACTACCAGCTAATATGGCTTTGAATAAATGACAAGTCACAGTCAGAAGTCAATGAAACGTTAGGAGCAATGACAAAACAAAAACGGCAAATAAACTGCACAAAGGAAAAGAAAGAAACGCACTGATATTTTTTCTGTTTGCTTCCAAAGCAAAGGCAGAATGAAAGGTGGGCTGGAGAGAACAGATTCATCACACTTTAGCTTCATTACTATAATAATTAATTTATATTAGCAGGTGCACATTCAGAAGATCTGTTTCCGCCCCTCTGCCACCACCAGCTGGTGCAACATGCGTGTGTCAGTCATGGGAAATAGTAGTTGTGCTGATGCCCCTCACCATCCTTCCCACGTCTGCATCCTGCCCTGCCTGCAGCTTTGTCATGGGCTCCAGTCAGCATCACTGGTACAGGGCTGCACAAACACACCGGGGAGAGCAGTTTCTACCCAGAAGCACCTAAAATGATCAGACCCAGCTATGGCTGGAGACAGCCAAACACGTAAAGGCATTTCCCTATTTCCTGGCAGCTGACTGATGGCAGAGCGCAGGTGTGATGGCTGCGTATTAGAGGCAGGACATTTATAATAACCTTTTCTAAACCTGACAATGATAAACCTGCGCTGGAAAAGTAGCTGGGACTTTCCAGTCAGAACTCTTGTTCCTGAGGATCGTATCATGGAAACGTTCATGAGTCCACAGATCTCTGGTTTATACCTCATCCAGTGGACCCCACCGCAGGATTTGGCCCAGTGCCCACCAGCAGGGTTCAGGGATATTACATGGGACTGAGAGGGAGAGAAAAATATCTTCTCGGTAACGCCTGCTTAAATTTTGTGATCTGATGAACATGCAGCCTGTAGAAATAAGTCTACCCTCTCTATCACTTCCCTAAGAAGCCCTATCAAATGTTGCAATATCCATTTATAGCAAGGTGTACGTTAACTCCAGAAAGCTGAGATACATGACAGTGACTACTAATGAAAGCTGCAGGATAAAGCGATAATGACATGCTTGTGAATAAAAAAATGCATATTAAATATTATGGAAAGAAAGTTACCATGCAGGAGAGGTACAAAATTCAATTTTCCAAGTTGTATACTGGCTTAAATGATACAGACAAACAATCTTTTCACGGCCATGAAATGCTTCTTTGGAAATGCGTTGTGAACTCACAGAGACAAAAACAAAGAGATAAATAGTCTCTTCTTCCCCTGCACTGAAGAGCTACAGTACCGAGCACACTGCCTGCTATAAGACTATTGACAATTAAGGATGTGTCACCCTGAGCAGAATCTCTGCCTGCATGTATCTAATCTGCCCATTACCATCGTCCTCAGCCTCTGCAACACAACCATGCCGAGAATATGGGAATAAGTATCCATTGAAACCAAAATGGCAAGTCAGCTGAGCACATAAATTGCCCAGCTTCTACCCAAGGACAGGAATAATTATTTTTCCAAATCCACTTTAAAACCCTTGCTGAAGAATACTTTGTGAAGAGGTCAAGCCCTGATGATAGCTAATACTTTCAAATGAATCTTTGTTATTGCCCAAATACAAAGAGCTATTTTAACGCATCACGACAGAAGAATGCCTCCTCCAGGAGTGAACCTGCCCCTGTTTGTATAGATCATCACTTAGGTGTTTGGCAAGTCATAGGACTTTGTGGCTTTGAAAGGTTGCACTTTGACGTCCAACGGAGAGATGTCAGCATAAAAAAATCGGAGGGAAAAAATTCCAAGCTCTGCAACTGACAAAACAGCAGTGAGCTTGAGTGTGGAGACCAAATAAGCGATAGCAACCTAGCTACCTCCTCACCCCTTTGCTTCCAAAAATTGCTTAGCAATAGCGTAGCTACAAAAGTGCCAGTCACGTGAAGGGCCCTAAGTCACCGCTACCTGCTCAGCAACGTGGCTATACAACTACTTACACTGCCCCTTGCCCAGGAGCACTCACCACCGCTAGAAAACAGGTCCCCAGCAAAATAATGCTCTTGAAGCTGCAACACCAGTTAGTGCCTTGGGTGTCAATTGTTTGAGGAACAGTGTGTTGTAGCTTACGCTACCACTGTCACTGCTGTTCCAGGGATAAACAGAAGGCTTCTGTCAGCAGTGTTTTCAATCCAGCCCTTTTCACAAGCACTGCTATTCAATTATAATAATTGTTTTGTTAAGTGTGGTTCTACTCGGAAAACTGACTCCATAAAAATAGGATCATGGAGTTCATGTTTATTGCATCTCAATGATTTCCAGATCAAACGCAGTCAGTTTACAAGTAAAAAAGATGTTTGGTTTGTTTTTCCAACTACCAGGTCTACAAACTCATGCTGGGATCTAGAAGTTAAGTTGTCATCTTTTTGGCTTGTACAATTGCAAAAGGAACGAAAAAGAATTCTGCTCGCCCACTCCCGGAGCGGCTGCATATTTCCAGCTTCAACAGAGACAATAAGGAATAAAAATGAAGACAATATTTTCAAACCCACTTATCTAATTCTGCGCTTCAGGGCTCCAGAAAGGTAATCTGATTTTAAAAGCTCCAAGGGCAGCTTGAAGTGACAAGACTTAAGTACCACTTAAAATCTTACTGCGTATTTAGGTACCTAAATAGTATGTACTTAACTTTAGGCACCCATTTTTCAAAACTGTTCCCCTTAATTTAGTCAGCGAATTAATCAGATTTGCATGTGATTACACATAGACAGCAGATCATTTCAGTAGGAAGGTGCTATTTTTATATAGACACTTGTCGGAGCAGAATTGCATGTTAAACTAAAATTTATGAGTCTGCAAGCTGAGTCTGTATTAACTATTTGACAGCTGCAAATTATTGCATTACAGACATCACCAACTTTCTTACACAGACACACGTTTTTACATGTAACTTCACCATTTCCCAGCTGTCTGTCTGTAAAATCTCAGCATTGTAGGGGTTAGCAGGTTTCCCCCATGGCAACTCCTACAGGTCGTAATCAGGTATCTGAGCCCCACTACCAGGCACATGAAAGAAATAAGCTGTTCTAGGGGCAGAGAAACTCCTTAAACCTGGTTTGCTGTGGATTAGCTTCCTACCACGTTCACAGATGGATCCTCAACTCTTTTTCATGTTCCCTATGAGCTCCCTATAGCAAAACCTCCACTTTTCAGCCATGCCTTTGCTTCTCCCCATTTCATCCCCCTGATACATCCAGCTCTTTCCTTCTGGGCTCCTGTGCCAGCTGGTTCTGGATGCCACCGGTCAGACACATCTCCGGTGCTGCTCTGTAGATCCCAGTACAATGGTTGCCTTCAGCCTTGCAAAGATTTGCAGGAGTCTTAGCTAACGGCTGTATGTGAGACATGGATTTATTGAGGGTAAATCAAGGAAACCCATTAACCAGTTGTCAAGAAGTGTTCCCCCATGACCCATGGTACAGCCGCATTAGTGCTGACTATCCCATCTAGATCTGGGCTTTGCCTCCTCCCGCCTTGCGTCGTTGGGAGTTAATGTCTGATGGCAACCAAAAAGATAATGCAGAAGAGCTTACAGGAAAAGTGGACTGAAAATAACGGCTGGGAACGTGGCCAGTGATTACAGATGTACTGAGTTAATGCGTTCGGAGAAATTTTCCAAAATTCTATCCAGTTTTACACACCCGGCCTTTCCACACTAGTTTCACAAGCCAGAGGTGTCTGCTGGCAGGGGCAGTCCTTCCAGACCATTCCTGAGCATTACTGTGCTGTCTGCCCTTCTCCATCCCCCTCCAACAAGAGCAAGCAAGGGTGTTTAATTAAATCCAAATGTTATCATTTTTAGCTAAGTGTAAAATTGTTGATTTGGAAAGCACTGCGCCTGGCTTTCATCATTAAGGAGTGCTGTGATCAATGGAACATCAGGCCAATTACGGCAGTTATGGCGCTGAGAGACTTATTTCTGTTCTCTGGCTCTCTTTATATATTCAGGTGTAAAGCAAAGGAAACCGCAGCAGCAAATGCTAATTGCGCTGTTTAGGCCATATCCACTCCCAAGGAACTCCTTCCAGGGCCCCTTCAATCACAGAACTACTTAGCGTCAGGCAATTGCGAATTCTTTCCCACTCCAGCCCCAGTCGAGGTCTTGCCCGTGATGATGAGATCTGCCTGGAGATTTCAGAAACCCGTCATCACTCAAGACAAGTTTGTTGCTCCTGCAAACAAGCTACTGCTGACTTGCCTTCATAAACCGTCAGGGGGATGCTGAAACGAGCACAGTGAGAAGGAATGGGTGTACTCATGGCTCACTCCGTCCTCCAGATGATATTTTCCCAGCACGTAGTCACAGCTCGTGCTATTTGAGTCATCCTCATCTGAGAATGCAAATAGTTCCCAACCGGTAATACGGCATTTCTGCTTACAGGCTTTGAGCTCGGCTTTTCTCCCAATGCTTCAAGCTGAGCGGGGTCCTGGAGGGCCAGGGGCTGTTTGATGTCAGGGGGAAGGGTCCACGTACGCCCTTTATGTGCTTTGCAGAGAGGGAGCCCACGGAACAAAGACGGACATCGGCAGCAGATCCTGACGCAGGGGCTGAAGGAACTGGGAGCATCTGCCCGTGGCACAACTTGGTCTGATATTTGGGCAATGCTGCCCTGAAGAATAAACTTCTGGCCCTGTAAAAGTGGATCCCCGGCTGTGGGAAGGGTGTTGGTCCAAACCTCAGTCTCGTAGCAATGTGATAAGCCTTGAACAAGTCTCATTTTCCTCCAGATTGCGCTCAGTATGGGAAAGTTTGTGTTGTAAAATACTCGCCAGTGCAGCTGCGTGAGGAAGGATAGTAGGCAATGAAATGATTTGGGCTGGAGGGAAAAGGGAGCCCTCTCAATACCACTGGCTTTAGACTTTGGGTTAAACCCTATCCTTAGTCATGCCAATGCAGAGAAGAGCAGCTCTACACAGTTTTCAGAGAACTGCAGATTTATCCCGCTGAAATCATCCTTCAGTTCCACACTTCTCTATGACTTTCTTCACGGCTTCTCTGTGAATTATTTTAATTCCTATAAGAAGAAATGGATATGCTGTGCCGTTCACAGCACAGGACTTTGCACGGTTAGTGACTCAGAACAGAATGCTTACCGATGGATTCCCAAGAAAAATAACATTAAATTGGAGTTTAGGTAGAGTAAATTCAGGTATCTAAAAGCAAAAGTAGCACTTTGTGGGAAGCTGTAATTATTCCAGACAAGCAAGAGAAATCCAAAAAATTCAGAGCCGAGTTAAACGTAAAAGCAAATCCAGATGGCCAAGATATGGAAAGCAGTGTTAAGGCGTACCAACAAAGCTGCAGAGAGCCTTCAGGAATGCCAGGAAGCAAGTGCACAGCTATGGCTAGTGTGCAGTACTACTGATAGCTATAGATTAACTTGATATTGAAAGCCCATTTCATTTTTTATCTTTCCCTTATTAAATTATTTTAGCATGAAAAAAAGGAGACCATCTGTCTGCTGAGAGTAACGTGCAGGTATACTGCATTAATGTGGCAATAAAGCCATCATGGACAATCGTTTGAACAAAAGCCTTGGGATATATGTCTTACTAAAAAGTTCCTTATAAATTAATTTAGCCCAGAAAACAGTTACTGCCTCATAAATATGGGATGTTTCTAACCTTTCATTTACCTATTCTCCTGCAAAAGTACAAGATGGTGGAGATGCCCACACATCAGTGCAAGCCCCAACCCCTTTTTTGGCTCTGAACTGAACTCACATTTCCATTTTATTCCTTAGAAGGAAACAGCCTTCTCTTCCTTGGCGTACCCTTTCTGAACGCCTGTGAAGGAAGTAACCCATGTCCCAGCAAAGCTAATAAAAGCTGCAGGTGGCCCGATATGTGAGACCTTCCCCCAGCTCCATGCGGCTCTGCCTGGGGTCCTGCTGTGCCAGTTATAGTCTCCAGGAAGCTCTGACATTTTCTTTGGTGGTCCCAAGATAAGGAAGGATAGCAGTTACTGGGGTTAGCCTGAAAGATCTGCTTTTGAATCCTAGCCACAGACGTAATGTGCGATCACATGCAAACCGTTTGCTCTTCCTGCCTCTTGGTTCACCCATATGCTGGGGACAGCATGTTTCTTTACCTCCCGAGAGCAGCCACACGGCCTGGAAGCAGCATCTTGTCTTTTCACTGGCCAAGAAAATTTCTTACCATCAGTGGTAAGTGGGTGTTTTCTCTGTACCGTTTGCTCAAAGGGAAATTAAAAGGCAGAAAGAAAAGATGTAAAGCTGTTCTTGAAAGAAAACATGTCCATCTCTAGAAAACTGAGAAAATATCCAAGTGCCACTCATTTAGCAATGCTGCCAAGTAAAGTCTTGAGCAATTAGTCTGCTGACTGCTTGAACCTCGCTGGGTGTAACCTATCTTACCATCAGGCCAAGCCACAGGACATTTCCAGCACATGGTGATCACTGAGAGCTATTCTCAGCCGCCCCACTGTTTTGACCCAGTGAAGACCTTCAGGTGCAACCAACTATCCAGTGCCAATTTTTAGCAGAGTAAATGAGAAATAGGAGTGGAGAATATTACAGTCAGAAAGAAAAGCAGCTTGTCTGAGTCATCCCTGAGCTTTCAAGACACACATCCCTGAGGAGGATCACTCATATCCCAGAGCAGCCGCCATGGAGAACGGTGTGACTGGAGACAAATTCCATCTCCTGTGGGTGAAGGAAGATCCGCATGGGAAAGCCAAGTTCCTCACTGAGGTCATGCATGGGGTTATCACAGAACATGCCCCTCACCCCTTGCGCAGCGTCCTGTGCCATGCACCGCACTGCCTCCCCTGACAAAGACCAGGACTGAATCAGTCACTTGGTTATCCTCCACGTTGCAGATATTTACAGGCGTTTTTGCTAAACACTTCAAAAAGGTGCTTGTCTCAGGAGTCTGTTTACACATTCTTGATCATCGGAGCTTTCAAACATTTCATTAGATCTGAAATTCCCACCGCAGCAAGGTATGGAGTGGTACCACATGTGATCTGGGTGGTGGAAGAAGCATTTAAGAACAGAGTGGGTGTTAGACCAGATCTCTTCCTCCTCAAGCCTTCCTGACATCTGACAATGACTGCACCAAATTTCTGAGCAATAATAGCTCCAAAAATTGGCAGATTTGAAAATAAAACATGAAACCATGTACTAAATCACCTGGGTACTGGAGCATGTAATTTCTCTGTCTACAAGCCTGAAAGCTGCCGATGCAGTTGTGAAAAGGAGCTGCAGTGTCGGTCAACAAGCACAAGTCTTCTGTAAAATGTTTTTTGCACGAGAACACTTGGTCACCAAAACTATCACCTTCAAATTTTAAGACATATGCCCCAACTCTGTGTGGGATTTTCAGTGAAATGAGATTGAAGATCCTGCCCTCAACAGGAAAACCTACACATTGAAACCTGGAGTAATCAGTTCTTGGTCTCACTCAGGTGAGATTCAGGTGAAGCAGAATTGGTACCAAATTACCCCTCTCATTTAAAGTGCTTGTCCTGTATGGCTGCATGTGAGTTGCTAGGCAGGGCATGGAGAGGAAGCTGGCAGTCAGTGGTGTTTGACATGTGTCTAAAACTAAAGGCGACTTCAGAAAAGAAGAGAAAGGTTCTCCCTGCTCCTTGTCTTCCAGAGTCAGTCATACATAGACTAAACCCAATATTGCTAAAGAGGAGACTCATTAATTGCACTATAACTTCCCACTCTGGAAATACCGGGTTTGATGGAGT
This sequence comes from Chionis minor, assembly GCA_013398295.1. Taxonomy (NCBI): domain Eukaryota; kingdom Metazoa; phylum Chordata; class Aves; order Charadriiformes; family Chionidae; genus Chionis; species Chionis minor. The sequence continues at coordinate 2,404,013 of VZSF01017903.1, read as the reverse complement.
CTATGATTTCAAATTGGGTCAGCTAACCAATAACATGGACAAACAAATTCAAAAGAAGTTAATACAAAAATGAGGAAAAAATAGCAATGGGCAGCAGAGAAATGTTATATGAGGATATTAATGACTAGATGATCTTTGTCCTTCCTCCCACTTTCCTGCAAAGGAAACCACAGGACTTGTAGCTATGAGTCAAATTTGTTCCTCCAGACAGAAGAAGCATCCAAGATCTCAAATGCATCTCCACCACAACGGGTCTCGGCCACATGCTCTTCTGGCATAGAAGGCCAAATTCCAAGGCATTTCCAAGGCCTTCTTTGGGCCAGATTTTATTGCGAGGGACTTGTGCTGAAAGCCAGTCAGCAAGTCATAAAGAGACATGCTCACCTCCAAGCTCTCCAGGCTGGAGCCTTTATCTGTTTATAGGAGGCTCCTGTTAGAGAACTTGGGTAATCTGGGAGACGATGCTTATCATGTATTCAGGCTGCAAACTTTTTAATTCAAGCCACAGATACACATTATTGCTTGAAAACAGGGTAATCCAACTACCCCATATTCTTCCTTTAACCCAACTGGAATTTAAAGGAATTTAATGGAATGTATAGGAATTTCCTAAAACCCAAGATTGTGTGATAGCTCAGAACAGCCAGGCCTTTCCAGCTGAAAGTACAGTGGGGTGAAAACAGACCCCGCTGGGGTGAAAACAGACAGGTAATCAGTGAAAATGGGGACAATGAGTCAAAAAAGAGAAAGTGAGAAAGGAAGATTCTTCTGCTTATTAATGAAAATATTATCCTGCTAAATTGCATGATTAAAAGTCAAAAGAAGAAAATTGGAACATGGCACAAGTTAAAAGAATTACATTTTTATACAGAATTTTTTAATCCTGTCTCCTAAATAGTCAATAAACTGTTGCACATAAAACTGTAGGATGGTAATTGGAAACAGAGTCTAGTCCCACGACAGGAAATAAACTCTTATCAATGGCTTTTGCAGATCTCAGTCAAATGGTTGGGAAATTGGTAGTCCTGAAAATTAATATGTAAGATCATGATCTTAGAGAAGGATATAGCAAATACACTTATCTGTAACGAGTCCATACTGGTTTTTTGCCGTAAAGATAACCCTTGAATAAGAAATCCAGCCATTTCCTGGTTTGGACTTTGTTAGGATTCCTGGTAAGAGCATTGAGGAGAAACCCCATGTAATTTGCCTGGCAAACTGAGACAGACTCCAGCTTCCAAGCAAGCGCAAACAAGAGATTTTCTAGCATCTCATGAGCTGAGCTAAAGACAATAACAGAGCATTATATAACGCGACAGAAACCCATTTTCCCCACAATCCATTAGTGCAGCTGAATCACTCAATTCTGCAAACTGCACTGATCATTCAACATTAATTGGGACAAATTAAGTTATAATTTATGACTTTTCTCCTTCGTAATTACTTATGGAAGGAAATCGTAAGGAACTAACAACTAAGATGATGGGAAACAGCTTCAGAATAATTTGTTGAACACGAGTGTCCTTTCTTTTTCTTCCCTTTTCTCTCTGCTTACAAACAGGCTAGTAGCTTACCTCTCGGTTACTTAGGTCCTCATTTACAGCTATGTCCCAATAGTCAACTTAGAGGAGACAGGAAATTCACAGCCCACTTTCTCTAGATGGATGGATAGGACCTGTGCCCATATTTGTACGACAGGCACCTGACAGCCAGTGGACATCTTAGGATGATACTACAGCAGAAAGTGTTTTTAGCAAAAAAGAATACAAAGAAAAGGAAAAGGATTAAGAAGAAACCAGTAGAGCAAGGCAATCTGGAAATCAAGGGAGGAATTAATGAGTCTAGGGCTGATGCATTATTACAGACTGGCAGTCCTGGCACAGTGTGACCTGTGTGCAGGGCCTGTGACTCTCTTTTTCCAGAATGAAGATTTGGACCCTTAGTGAAATCAAGAATCTGTTTCAAACAAGACCAAAATCTACTGCTTATCTTATATGCACAGAAAAGGAAATTTAACTTAGGCTCAAAGGCAAATTGCAAAGAAAAAGAAAACCTCTAGCAATGTAACCTCATAACCAATCATTCCTTTCACAGCCTATTATTTCTTGCATATTTTCAGTCCTCTTCAGTTAAATGCCCTGTGCTGTTTTAAAGACTATAAATCAGTGTCAGTTCAAATGCATGTCGTAAATTCATGCAGATGAGGAAGACATACATCCAAGCCATAGCTCTTTATTCCAGGCTAACTTGCTCAAGTTATAAACTGCCTTTTTGGACACAAAACAGGTCTGACTGATCCATTTTTCCCCAGTGATCAGAAGACGGGATGCGGAGTTCATAAGAACATACTGATATTTGGCAGTAAGACCTCATCAAACCTTCCCAGACAAGATAATGTTCAAATCCAGAATCTGGAAGACAAGCAATATGCAATTTCTTGCCCAAGCTGAAAATTCATGATCACTTTGTTACCATTTAACTCCTGTCACACACTGTTTTCTTAAACAGAAGATATTTGTTGTAGAAAAAACCTAGAGGAGTTGATGTGAATAAAAAGGCTTTGGTTCCTACCCTGCCTTCCTGTTTTCCATGTACCAATCTTGTCTGAATTTCTCTACAGTATGCAAAGATAACTAGCAGCTAAATAACAGACTGCAAGCAAACATATCATTACAAGGCCAAGTCGATACATACAATCCATGCATGAAAAGCCCTCTGAAAGAGATGGGAAATCTTAACATGGAGTGATTACAGATTCAGAACCAGGTGGTAGCATGGAGTGTATAAATCACTGAAGAAGTTGGCCCTCCACTTATATTTTTGAAGATAACGTGTATTTAAACAAAACAATTGAGCAAGATAAAGACTAGTGATAGGCTCAAATGATGGCTGTTCTCTCAGGAAGAACACAAAACCATGTTAGTGCAAAGCGTAATGATGCCTATCCACTTCTGTGGGTGCAGAGCAGAGCAGAGAAGAATTTTGGGAACAGCTTGCATGAGGATGTCTTCATGTCAAACAGCAGTGGAGTGTACAGATAGCAGCTGTAAGTGCACTCCAGAAGCTACCAAGGTAAAAAAAAAACTTAGCAGAGCAATTGCCCATCTTCTAGGCAAGAGAAATGACTGCCCCAGCCTGCTGTGTCACTAGGGCTCAAGTTATCCCGTTTGAGCCAACCTCTCATCCACTTTGCCACTGGCAGCATAGGTGTAACCACAAGAACGACTCTACCGTCTGGAAGTTACTCTTTGAGCCTCTCATTCACTACAGATGTTTGGATCTGGAATGGAGAAATTTAGGGCATTGAAAAAGCAGACTCTGAGCAGCAACGGCTGGATATGGCTTCAGGATGGAGATGCTCTTTGCTCTGTCCCCACAGTCCCCCCTCACCAGTATTAGCAATGCAGTCTTGGAAAAGAGACCTGAGTGAGGTGGAGTTATGTTGGCCTTCTGTACAAGAACTGATTTCCTTGTTTTATGAGAGAAGCACCATCCTCCTAAGCCCAGCAATGACGGACATCATTTTCTCTGCCAAATTTCTCATCTGTAAAGTGTCGCTATGAGAAACGATGGTTCTTTTTTGTTCTTTCCTATAGCAGAAAACCAAAAATAACAAAAAGCATTTTTGTTACATTTTGTGTGTACATTTTGTTACACAAACATTTTGTGGCTGTTTTGAAATACCACAAATGCTTCTGATAATAGACCAGGATTTTCAAAGGGAAGTCCATTTGGGGAACCTAGTTTCTAAGCAACTGCAGAAGTCCTCTTAAGGAGTAGAGAGTTCAAGAAGACAAGCGATGAGCATGCTCTAAACCTAGCCTTTTGTTAAAAGGCTCCAGTGGGGTAACTTGAAAATATAAACCCTGAAAACGTCTGCTTCCACTGGCGAAATGTCATCCCCAATGTCATGTCAGGCACAGCTTTCTGTATCTGATCCTCTTTGCATCTTCCTCCTGCTCCCACTAAAGCAAACAGGTGCTTTGCCAGTGCTGCAAGCAGGTCCTCTTTCCATGAAAATCAATCTTTCAGCACGCTTAGGAAGTTCAAACAAGCACTTGGCTGTAAATCTGAGCGTTTTATCCAGACAATGATGTTAGCTGTTGCTCTGTGTAGGAAATGCTGCAGTTTGACCTAACACCTTTTAAACAGGAGTTTTACTACATCTCCTGTGTCAGTCACAAAAGTGATGGGTGGAAAAAATGTTCACTGTTATTAAAAAGGAAAGTCAGTTCCCAAAATAAGATATATCACACTCCATCATTTCTCTGCCAAACATTGCCATGTACTTAATGACTCCACTAGGAAAAGAGATTAAAGAGAATTGTATAGATCGGATTATTGAATGACAAACTCTTTCAACCTGCAATTCTGAAAGCATAAAGTTCTGGCATCCCACCCCACACCTCAGCAGCTGGAATATCAGATACAACCAAGCCTTACTGAATCCACTGCTAGTGAGAATCAGTCTTTACACTGCGATGTGAGTTCCTTTCTACTGTTGGAGGGGAGTTTTTCTGTTAGTCGGAAACAGAGCGCAGCGCAGCTGAGCGGAACACAGAGCAGTTTTGTCCTTTTCACTTGCCCCGCTGAATGGACTGTCAGCAGCTCAGTCTATGTATCATGAATGCTAAAGTACTGGTTCAGACTGGGGTCCTCAATAGACCTGCTGTGGTACCAGGCAGCCTCATAATTCCGACCGCTGCAAGAGCAGCACAGCATAACACACAAAAAAATCCTTTCTCCCCAAAAAACCCCCAAACATCCTCCTTTCCCCCACATTTAACAACACTTCTGCTCTCTATTTCTGCCGCCTCTTTCTGCATTGCTGAATATACATCTGGGACCTGCTCAGCTGTGTTTCAGTGCTGCACACTTTATCCCAGCCCTCCACTGGGAAACAGGAATCACTTTAGGTGCCTCTTTAGGCAAATTTCTTTAGTGGCCTCCTGTTTCTTCCCTCTCCTCCTCCCCCCGACTTTTTGTGATCTCTGAATAATTTGTTCATACAGTATTGCTTCCGTCACCACTAGAAGCCATAAATGAAAACACAAGCACTACAAGCTCTTACATTTTCAGAATCTATTACTTTTTTTGGTTTCTTTGGGAAAAAATCTATGTGACAAGTGTAAAGAAGTCACAATTGCTCTTTTAACACAGGCTGATGGAAACCGAGTTTAACCCAAATTTTTGCCAAAAAAAAGAACTCTTTTTTTGTCCCTATTACATTAAAGACAGAAGAGCTCCCCAAATCTTGACTCATTTTCTGCCAGCAACCATCAGGTTGCTCTTTGCAGATTGCTGCCTGGTACAATGTACCTGTGTGCTGGGCTCCTTCCTTCCATGCTCCCACACCAACTTCTGGCATCCCTTGACTCCAGGACGGCAGTTTGAGGAGGGCTCGCTGCTGGGTCCAGGCATCCCTTGTCAGCTTTGCTGTTTGTCACCACAGAGCAGCACGGAGTGATGCCGTGGACAGGGAAATCACCATTCCACGCCTGGCTCAGGGGACCTTACAGTCAGGTTCAATACAGCAAGACAAAATTGCCAAAGGTTGGATAGTGCTGAAGCAGGCAGCAGAGGGATTTGCTGTAGTAGCTACTCAGCAAGAGAAATGCTTTCTGTCCCCTGAGTTGTTTTCCCTGCTTTTCTGGTCCAAATCCCCTTTTGCCATTAAATTACTCTCACGAGATCTTTACACTGACAGCTCCAGAGTAATGGCTCAGCCTATGGAGCTGAAGATTAGGAAATCCCCTATCAGCTGTACTCAAGAAATAAGAGAGCTGGTCAGCACATTTTTATCTGTTAATGGCTCTACCATCCCAGGCCATCTCTACAATCTTCCTATGGAGAAATTCTGCCTGTGATTCAAGGACAAATGCTCACACTTCACCAGTGCACCTCGCAAACATTTTCTCTGGTTTTGGATCCTACGTACCTAAAACCTGCAGTAGTAAGTTCAAAGAAGTGACGTGAATGCACAGAGGCTTGGTTAATTACCACCAGCCCTCAGAAGCTGTTTGATAATAGTGAATGCTCCTCAGAGGGATCAACACCTCCTATACAAGTCCCTAAAGCATGTAATTCCACCCCCAAAAAAAATCTGAAAGCCAACAGCGATTGACTGAGTCTTGCAGATGACCTGAGTGAAAACAAACATGCACATACAGTAGCACCCAATATTACAGCAACAGAGGTGAAGCTCAGAGTCATACTGAAATAACTTTTTTGTCACAGCCCTCATCTTGAAACTGCAAAGATGTATCTTGCAGAGTCAGATCAGCAGCAAGTCATTTTGGCTTTCTACATCCCATATCTCTGAGAAGAAAACAGGAAAGAGCTGCAAGTAACCAGGAATTTGTAAGTCACGTTACTTTGAAGATGGCTGTTATTCTGCATTGCTTTACAAATGTCAGAATTACTTACTATAGTATTTCCTTTCATTAAGAAAAGAATTTTTATAGCTGGATTTCACCAGCTGCAAATAGCTGAGACATCATTTAAATAACCAAAGAAGGGCTTTCACCACTTCAGAGCACTGGTTTTTGTAACCACTTCTACAAAACTACACAATTTATGCCTGAAGTGTGTTTGTATAACGCGATCCCAGATTCCAAGAAATGAGATTCCCAAATAATTCAAAGCTAAACAAGGTCTCACACAAATGCTAAACTGTGAGGTCTTGTAGGGTCTATTTTTTGAAGGAGTTTCTGAGCATAGAGAGCAGCCAGAGCCAAGTTATCACCTGTCTGTCTCTTCCTAGGAACTCACTGGTAGTAACCACTAAGGTCTGTGGTCCCTGTTAGAGAATGCTAGCACAGCTGAATGCTGTATTATCTACATGCCATTAACACAGAATATATACACACACAAACTTCAAAAGGCCAACAGGTTTTAGCCAATTCGTGAAAACTGGGCAATTAGTGCAACTTCTCCTTTTAAGAGCTAGTGTCCTCAGTTAACAATTCACGCCAGATCACTGAAAACAATTAGGGTTGTTAACGTACAAGGCACTAATGACATTTACAGTGTGAAGTCATGTGGCACCCCTGCATGATGTAGAGATTTTATACTAGAGGATACATATGCTCGTGCATGTTATAAACCTGCTCATTAGAGACTACCAGAAATGTCACCTTAGAATCCCAGTTGCTTTGAATTAAAAGGTAAAAGGACTCATATATTTTCCTCTGGTGATGCATACTACAGTTCACTGGAGTTGTCCATTTAAAAACAAGAAAATGAGAGAAGGCAAAAAGACAAACCCTTATCCCCTTGGGACGTCTACTGTCTGGACAGGTCTTCCAGAAAGGTACTTTTAGCTCCTGACTAATTGGTGCCCTGCTCAGAGTCCTGCTGTTCTCCGGGTCCCTATCCCCATCTGCCACTTTTGCAGGGATGGGGAGTGGGCCTTGATGGGCACTGAAGCTAAACACAATGAAGCAATATTAAAAATGGGCACATACTTAAAATGTGCAATACTCCTCTGTTTCCCTCATCTTTTAGAAAGTAGTGGTGTTCCCTCTGTAGTGCCAGTAGATGAGGGTTTGATTCCCATAACCTTTTTTTAGCCCTCTGCCAGTTTTAATTGCGGTGGAAGGAGTGGTATTTCACCTCTACCTTTACAAATTCTGTTACAAAGAAAAATTCAAGCAAGGTTGTTTTTTTTCTAATGTTCAAAGAATACAAATTCAGTAGGGTCAAAATTTGTCATAAAGCAGACTTACAAATGTTGACCAACTGTCATCCTGATGCTTTAAGTGGGCATTTAAAAGAGCAAATTTGAAACAGCTGAAATACCTGGAAAAATTAAATAGCAACTCTTGATTTAAGAAAAATATAAATTGATGGAGTAACCTGTATTAGATGCAGAATTAAAATGCACATGGGAAATAAACTGGAATGCCTCGCTCAATTTTTGTTCATCGCAGGTCATCAAGCTAAAATGAGAAAAGCAAACTTACAGTGTTTTACTAACCTGAGTTATGGAATAGAAAGTGGTCTAGGATTGCTCCCATAGCGGTTTGGAAAAATACGCGTTTTTAAAAATACTGATTCTTCTGGCAAATTCATAACAGGGTATGGCCACGAGCTGTAAAGGACAGACCACACACATGCTTTCTGGACAATCAGTGACCGGACACAAGTCTTTCATCTGACTTCACGATATAAACTTGATGGTGACCAATATTTACTTAGTCTGTAAATAAAGGTCATGATTTGGTAATACTCCTCTGCTCCATGGGGTTATTTAAGCATGCGCTTAAACCATATGGAAAGCAATGGACTATAACGGCCTTTTCTCATTCAGGGAAAGTTCCTTGTCACATATTAAAAGAGAAAATCCTAAGCCGGAAAAGCACAGAGGAGATCTCCAAAGAGTGCAAACTGAACCGCAGCTCAAACACAAAATACAAAGAGATTTACTGTCAAGGCTTGAAAAATACATTTTCCTCATTTGCTAGAGGAGATTCAGTGGCTTGTGCTGGTACTAACAGGTCCCGAAGCCATCACACACTTCTACACTTTTTGGATTCTACCTTTAAACTAACTACCAAAATTACCAGGATCCCAAAGCAGAACTCTCAAAACTGACACAAAATTAGAGGGGTTTTCCCTCTTTTTCCCTTTATCATATGAAATGTATCCACTGACTTGCACTGAGTCCAGCTTTGTCGGAAGCTTTATTCTGTAATCACTCTAGGAAAGCAGAAGATGCCCTGCAACCCCCGCCCCCCACAGCATTTTCTTTTATTTATTTGTTTCCTTCAATGGCAATAGCAGGAAAAAAAAAATTCATACAGCACTGAGGATGAACAATCTAGTTAATAACATTGCTGGAAACTTACACATCTGGGATAAAAGCAAGCTTCAGCCTGACAGCTGTTTGAAACGTATCACATAGTCTCATTCTGTTGAACAAAATCTCCCCTATACACATTTCAGATGACTCAGACAACTTTTTGTTCAAATTTACTAACTTACAACATAACACGTGCTTGTGAAAAACCTCCAAGTTCATTTTCAGAGACCTGAAGATCTCTGAGGATTTAAAGATCTTCAACTGATGGCCAGTTAGAGGAAAGCACACCTGAGCTACACGGGTGTCAATCTGCTGTAACTCCCCCTCGATCTCTGGGTTTGGAGCCACCCAACAGAGCCTGGCCCTAGCACTCTCCTCCCACACCCAGCTCCATGAGGACCTTCAGCATGCCACGTGTAACAACTGTTTTCCCAAGATCCAGAAGGCAAACCAGAGGAGGTTGTCAGTTGTTCACTACATGTATCACGCCCATGCAGACCATGGCCAGCCAAAGGAGTTTCTGTACCTATAGACAGTAGGTATATCCACTTGGAAATCCTCATTCTCAGCACTAATACTGTGCTGTTATAATCTGCTGGCCAAGAAAACCACTTTCATTTACAGTATGAACAACAATAAGACAAGATTTTCCTCTTTTTTCACTAAGCAGCCCCACTTCTTGTTCCTCCTTACTTTTGCCTTTTTCTGCCCAATATTTTGAGCGTTACCTGCATGCCTGAGAAGGCAAAGGCCCATTCCCACTCACAACCATTCCAATAAAATTTCAAGTGCTACAAACCGCTCCAAACTTCCTTTTAATGACAGTCAACAGAGAGACATCCCCAAAAAAACCCCTTCCAGCTGCCCCATCAACAAAAATCTCTCATAAGAGATTTCTACTTAATTCTCCAGGCAAGAAAGATGGATCAGATCAAACCAAGCTGTTTCAGCACAGGGGAGGGAGTGGGCAGGAGGCAAATGTGAAGGCACACGGGGAAAATACACACACGACCAGTATTTGACTGCAGGGACCTACAATCTGGCAGTTGGAGGCATCCAGGTTTTTTTTAACCTTTTATTCATTGTTTTAGTAATTTTACCTCTCGATGACAGATGAGGCGGATATTGCTAGGAAACTAAATGATTTCTTTGACTCAGTGTTCTGCGGGGAGAATGAGGGAAACATGCCAGAAATGGATAGAAATTTCCCGGGGGCAGAAAATGAAAAATTAATGAAATGCTAGGCAACACTCGAGTATGTCAAATGAAAGAAAAAAGGGATAAGAACAATTAAAATCAGACAATGCTCTGAAGGGGTCGGATCAGCAAGGCAGGAGCAATAGGCTGAAGAAGAACTTGTGTGGTGGATGCCCTTTAACTCCCCACGAGGAGCAGAAGAGAGACTGAGTGAGCCCAGGTCCTCTCAGGGTCCCTGAGCCTGGCCTTAGCACCGGGAAGAGTTACTGGCAGTAACTTGAATAAAGAGCGACACACATTCACAGGAGGGATGTCAAGGTGGACAGACCTTTTTCCTGTAGGGCGATGACAATGAAGACAAACCCAGGATGAATGAATAAGCCAGTCTCGTTAACTTGGTTTTCAGCAGGCACGTACCATCTCTATAATCAATAACATGAAGTGGAGAGAACAGTGTAGACATGTGGTAACTTCACAGGTAGGGGAAAAAGTAACACGTGTGGGCTAATTCTCTTTATTGTATACAAAGCTATGTATATTACTATATACCGAGGTGTTCTGTGTCCGTGACATCTGGTTATTGAAAGGCTGTGTCAGCACCAAGCCCAAATTTGCTGCTCCCATCTTGTAGCCACTCAGCTGCCTAAGAGCTGTTTAGCAGAGTAGTTAACAGCTCTGAATCCCAGTCTCTAACCTAATCACAGCTTGGGGCTGCCAAACCAGCTCTGCACACTGATCTTGCAGCAGCCCCGGGTTTGTGACACGAGTCCTAGTTTGGAAACGGCTCTCTCTCTCGGCGGGGGACAGCAGGAGAAGGCCATAGATTTAGGTCTAAACTCGAGAAGGCACTTAGGCATATGGCTATGCCTCTTTGGGACAGGGCTGTTTCCCTAGATTAGTGAGTGTCACTTCAGCGTGCTAATAATAACACAGGGGAAGACTAGATGCAGAGACAAAGAAACAAGAAAATAGGTCAATCACTCACTCCTGAGAATGGAAGAGACGGGTGATAATGTAAAACAAATAGCTGAAAGGACTACACCCAGCTACCTTGATGCCGGTGCAGGAGGTTGACCAAAAAAGCACCACTGGTGACAGCAAAAAAATAAAAGAGGCCAATGATGGAAAACAGACAGCACCTCTTTTACAAAAACTAGAAAAAGGCTTTTTGTGGACTGTGTCCCAGAGACCGATATGTTTTGCAGGGCATAGCGGTAGCCTCCAGTTTCCTTAATTCTCTTTTAAAAGGATTGATTTTCTAATGAGGGGTACCTGCCAACAGGTCACATGGTAAGCACAGCATGTCTGCTGGTATCAGCTAGGGTGTGCTCCCAACCAAAGCAGCCAGCATTTCTGTTTTACAGAAGCAGAGTGAGGGGAACTGTCAGATGGAGAAAAAAGTGCCAAGACTTCCTTGATGGGAGGTGATAGACAGGTCTCACACTTCTATACCAACTGTTTCTAAGCCTGATTTTTCAATCACTTTTAATAATTTCTTCTGGATCCAAAATAAATGTGGACAGATGACATGATACGCAGACAAAACCTGACTCTCCCAGTGGGAGGAGGAATATTCCTGAGGTTAGTAGGAACTCAACTTTTAAAGCCAAAGAAAGTAACATTTTTCCTATATGCAGCCATTACATTTCCTTTCTGTGCATCTCCTCCTTCCTGTAAAAGAAAAACACTCACAACTAAGTGAGATCCAAAATATATATTTATGTATATATATAAAGTGTGATGCTGGAAGAAGCCTGCTGCCAGAAACCCTGGATGCTTTGGGACCAAACTGTGCTGAAGTCAACTGGAGCCCTTCATTCACAGCTCGGTGGGCATCTTCCAAAACTCTGCATGGAGCTGTACCCCAGAGCCTGTCCTGCGGGTGTGAGGGGACTTGTGGATTTTACATCAGGAACGGCCCAACATAAGAAATGGCCCCGTTACTACCAAATTGATTGGTAGGCTTTTCTCCCAATTGAGTGTTTCATCAGTTCAACGAGAATGAACATGTCATAACTGGCAGTCCACCTACAGCATGGGGATAAAGTGTTGCTCACCAAACCCAAGCCAGACAAAAGGCAAAGGGCCAGCTGGTGCCTGTCAAAGGAAGCCAACAGTAGGTAGCAAAGGCACGAAATGGAAAGCTGAGGACCAAATTTTGACTTCAGGTGCATCTGCACAGGCTTGCAGGGTCCTGGGTTTCGAAAGTGATTTGTGTAGGCGTAGCCAGCACTTTTACTGCATTTATCACAACAGTAGGTTTTAAAGTGCTGGTACAATGGTACAATGGTGAGTAATGAAATCACAGCCCGGGTTTGCTCTTGGATCTACAGCTGTTTATCTGAATTTTTGGCAGGCATCTCCATGAGCTAAGGTTTTCATTGGGCTCTTTGTTTGGTACTGGCCGGATCCTCAGCAGCTGGAGTCAGCAAGTGTAATTTCACATCAGTTCAGGGAAACCCAGAGAGCTGTTATGATTTGTCCCAGCTGAAGATCTGGCCCACGATATGACAGAGATCACATCATAAGGGAAACAGCTTCACTGGGGAGCAAGGCTGCGGAGCCATCGAGTCTGCCATCTGGCTTTGCAGCACAAGGGGTTGACACTTTAAAGGGAGGAGAGGAAGGAAAGACTCCACTGAGCTACTACCTGGCTGTGCAACCTTGCACCACATTTAGGTGGGGAGATGAACCCCTGCATGGGATCCTTCCGTACTTCGAAGTGCCACTGGATAATGCTATGCATTTTCCTACATTACAGCATCCAACACACATAAATCAGCTGCATCACCTCAACTCTCTAATTCATTCAGTGGCACAAGTGAGTCCTAAATAAAATTCAGCACTTTGCACATTTGAATCCCTACACACAAAAAAGGAGAAAAAGCAGCCTTTTTACTCTTCTCCAAAATGCAACACAAAGTATGACCAGAGGAGGCTGTGAGCTACTCGGGAAATAACGTCACAGGCAGAGACAAACCTCAAGATACTTTGTGCGAGATTAGCCTGGACACCCCCCATATATATTTTCACAGACCAGCCCTGACACTTTGGTAGTTTTCCCTTGGTCTCATCCTGTTGCTTTTCTGATGCGTATCCTTCAGATGCCTGGGGGACCACTTACCCCCATTCCTGACAGTGCACGTGCCGCAGCAGAGAAGAGGGTGTTTGCAGGATGCTCAGGGCCAGCTCCTGTGCCAAGGGTGAGAGCCACCAGCCATGGAGCTGAAATGGCCACGTGGGGAGAGGAGGGGTTGTGCAGGGGATGGCTACAAGGCTGTCGGTGGAGAAGTGTCCCCAAAATCCATGGAAGAACCTACCCCTTTGCATAAGAGAGGGGAAAAATGCTCTTGCTCTGCACGGATCTTGAGCATGGGGAGGAGGGTGTGCGACCCACAACAGTTTACACCTGTGCCCCTTTGCTGCACTTACAGGTTGGGTCTCAGGTCACCCTGTGATGCATCCCGGCCTTGGGGTGTCCCACGGCTTCTGTGTGGTCCTGCTTCCCTCGCAGAGAATGTTAAAGAAAAGCCTCTTAAAAAACCTCAGCAAGAGAGTTGTTCAACATCAGGCATGTCCCCAAGCAAGCCCCCGACCTCTGCCGTGCTGTTTGCCTCCCCACCTCAGTGCAGAGTTACAGAGAAAGCTGAAGGGATTTATTTTTGATAAGCAGGTGTGTGTGGCAGGCAATCACTGAAATAATATTTCAGCTTGTCAGAGTATCTCCTCGTGAGAAGATCACGATATTATGAGGTTAAGAAAATCTGAATGTGAAGCTGAGCCACAACATAAAAGCCATGCTCTCTGTCAAAGTCATCAACAACCTTGTCGGTGGGATTTAACAGGCAGACTCCCAGCCCAGAGCCTGTCAGCTCTGTCTCCCGCAGCAGATAACGCATTTAGCAGCAAAACTCTTCCACATGAGACAAAAAAAAATATTTGACCACAGAAGTGAACTTTGGATTTTAGATGCTCCTTTCTTTAATTCATGTTGAACGTGTAATAAAGACGGGGAAAGAAAGCTGTAAAACAACTGAAAAACCGATGTAAGTATTTCTGAGTTAGACTGGAAGTTTTTTCTGCCAGAGGACTGTACACACCAGATCTGCAACTCTTCTAGGATTGCATGCCTAAAATGTTTCCTAATTTAACAAGTAGATCTGAAGCTTCTACAGAGTAATAGCTGACCTCAAAAGCCATTGATCAGAAAGCACTTTAGTATGGAGTAATCCTCTTGTAACCTGTGTATAAAAAGCTTTTATGGAGCTCCTGCCATTGCTGAAATGGTGGGACTGGTACAGCTAGAGGAAAACAGCGCTTCTGCTCAGCCTCCACAGACCTCTTAAGGAAGCAATAGCAGAGTACAAAATCAAAAATTTAAATTAACCAAGGTCCAGGACATCCAAAACTGGGGAATGCAAAATGTGTGAAAGTGAGTGCAAAACTCCTTCCTGAGCAGCAGCGTTCACTGCTGTGCCATAAGCCACAGGGGAGCTCCATTCTGAGCTGAGGGTGGGTGAGCAGCTGTAACGAGGGTCACAGAGATGATATGGTGCTAATAGTGCCTGGGTTGCATTGTGAGCTATCACGCTTAACTGAGCGCATATGGTCACCATGACCTGCAGAGAGCTGAGCCTGAAATCTACCCCCTGCCCACTGAAGTCAATACCAACTCTTTGCCGTTCCTTGAAAAAACAAAGATGCATCGCATGCAGCTTTGCAGAGATGCATACCAGTTCCTACGGGAGTCAGCACCCTGCCTCGCCACCCCGCGTGCTCCCAGTGCTGAATGCACCAGCAGAACCACTCCAAGGGTTTCTGCACTCGCTGAGCACTCGCTCGCTATGAACAAAGGAATATTTGACCTTTCTGTCTGAAGGAGCTAGCAAATTAGCCCTCTAAACCTGCATCAATGCGGCTGTGTTAAAAGGGGGAGCCTTCATTCTCTGCAGAAAATCTGTAATTCAGTCGACGTGCTGAGCAGCAGGATAAGGACAGCATCTGACACAGAACAGATGTCAGATTTTATCCTTTTATTTCCCCCCTCTCCTCCAAGTCTAGACAGCAGGTCTTACATGCTCCCACCTGGGGACACGGCCGCTTGATTGGGCTTGTGGAAATGAGCAGTGATGCACCTTGTGTGGATCACCTGGAGGCACCCGACCTCTCAGGAGAAAGCCATCATCATCACTTAGTGACAGTGTCACCCTACCGCAGGCTGGAAGCAGGATGCAGAGGGCAAGGGTAAGTTCGTCTACTACATCATTCAAACCAAACTCAGATGAAACCAGTGACAAAACACAGTCATGTTCAGCGGTGGAGGGTGAGCACTAGCCCCAGTGCCACAACACAGGCAGTGGGGTGTATCCTACGCCAGCCACCCGAACCAGCAGCGGGGAGTCTATTAATGAGGACAGGGAGAAAATAAGCCATGAATCTCCCCCACCTGTTCAGTCTTTGAGACATTTGAAACCCTGTCCTAAAAGTCTTCGTTATTCGGCATTAGCAGGTCACCTCTTCCATAAACTAGTTTCCAGCTAAACTTTTAATGAGGAGCGAGGCACTCGCGTGCTCCCAGGGCAGGGCAAGCCCCTGGGCCTGGCATGATGCTGAAGGGGAGGCTGCTGGGCTGGGTGCCCCAGATCTCCACCAGCACCACGCTGCTCAGCACGCTGACAGCACGAACCACGCACCCTCCAGCCA
Source organism: Chionis minor (assembly GCA_013398295.1). Classification (NCBI taxonomy): domain Eukaryota; kingdom Metazoa; phylum Chordata; class Aves; order Charadriiformes; family Chionidae; genus Chionis; species Chionis minor. The sequence continues at coordinate 2,388,310 of VZSF01017903.1, read as the reverse complement.
AACAGGAACGAAAAAGTTGAAGGTAAATGGGTCAGCTGTGCAAGGCTGCAAATGGCATTTCCAGGAGCATGTTGTTATTTATATAGCACCATAAGGGACTCTGGAGATTCAAAGACAAACAAATCATGACAGAGTCCCTCCCTGAGGGGCTCTGTAATGCACAACTCAAACCCTCTGGGATGTGAAATGCCTCCTAAGAGGTGCTAAGTACTATCAGCTCCCACTGACTTTAATGGACACAAGGATGCTCAACACCTTGAAAGACAGCACTTTCATACTACTTTCATCTCCAGCAGCGTGTCCACTTATCCACTTTTAACATAATGAAGTAGCAAATTATAACTAATACCAAAGAACAATACTCTGCAAGAGACAGATGGAGGACAGGACCACCTAGATTTTCATCTGTAGCTTTTACACTGCAGGGGTTTGCTGGGAGGGAATGGAGGTCTCTGAGAGGCTGAACAGAAGGGAGAGCAGCAAGACACAAGTGAAAAGATCACAACCAAAGCTGACCTTCAGCAACTGCTGGGGCAAGACTCTTCGTTGCCCTAAACTGTTTTGGGGTTATTGCTTTGTTTGAGGTTTTTTTAGCATTTTAATTTCAGTTGCTTTACGAATGTTAGCTATGTCTTTAGTAAACCATCTACAGCACAAAAATTCCTTTCCAAACAGGCAAGTGATCCAGACTGAAGAGATGCAGGGGTGTCCTAGATCTTCAGACTATAAATCTGATTCAGTTGCTGCCTCCAAGTCCGATCTTTTAATTAATTTTTTTTCTTTAATAAAGGTGGGTTGTTTTTTCTCCTGCCATGAACCTTTCGGCAATAGGTTTGCCTTTTCTTTGTCTTCTTTATTTTTAAAATCTTTAAATCTCCAGGTAATTTAAGGTGCTTCCCTCATGTAATCCTTGCTCAGGGCATTGCTACAATTACATAAAAATTTCAACACACAGAGAGACAGGTCAGTCCTTATAATGAAGCTTATCTTGCAGGAGCTGTAATGTTTAGGACACATAATCAATGTAATATTTATGTGCTTGATTTATTAGCACTTCTGATGACTAATAGTGAAGGTTATTGGTGTTTTTTGTTTGGTCGGTTTTTTTAAAGCAACTTGCCTATAATTCTGTATAGACAGAAACAGATTATGATGCTGTTCTATCAAGTAGTACAGAACCAGTCACTAAGCAGAAAAACAAGGTCATTCCAGTATGTACAGGAGGGAAAATACTGTTCACATTTTTAGCACTTTTCATTTCATAGAGTCATAGAATAGTTTGGTTTGGAAGGAACCTTTAAAGGTCATCTAGTCCAACACCCCCTGCAATGAGCAGGGACATCTTCAACTAGATCAGGTTGCTCAGAGCCCCGTCCAACCTGACCTTGAGGATTTCCAGGGATGGGGCATCTACCACCTCTCTGGGCATCCTGTGCCAGTGCTTCACCACCCTCATTGTAAAAAATGTCTTCCTTATATCAAGGTCTAAATCTACCCTCTTTTAGTTTAAAACCGTTACGCCTTGTCCTATCACAACAGGTCCTGCTAAAAAGTTTGTCCCCATCTTTCCTGTAGGCCCCCTTTAAAGACTGAAAGGCTACAGATCAGTCTCCCTAGAGCCTTCTCTTCTCCCGGCTGAACAACCCCAGCTCTCTCAGCCTGTCCTCACAGGGAGGGTGTTCCATCCCTCCTCCAGACCCGCTCCAACAGCTCCATGTCTTTCCTGTGCTGAGGGCTCCAGAGCTGACACAGTATTCCAGGTGGGATCTCATGAAAGCAGAGTAAAGGGGCACAGTCACCTCCCTTGACATGCTGGACATGTTTCTCTGATGCAACTCAGGATACGGTTGGCTTTCTGGGCTGCGAGTGCGTATTGTCAGCCCATGAGCAGCTTTTCATCCACCAGTACGCCCAAGTTCTTCCTGGCAGGGCTGCTCTCAATCCCGTCTTTCCCCAGCCTGGGGGAAACCTGGGGGTTACCACACCCAGGTACAAGACCCTGCACTTGGCCTTGTTGAACCTCATGAGGTTCACAGGGGCCCAATTCTCAAGCCTGTCCAGGTCCCCTCTGGATGGCATCCCATTCCTCAGGTGTGTCAACTGCACCACTCAGCTTGGTGTGGTCTGCAAACTTGCTGTGAGTGTGCTCAATCCCCCTGTCTATGCCATTGACAAAGATATTGAGCAGTACTGGTCCCAATATGGACCCCGAGGGACACCACTTGTCACCAATCTCCATCTGGACATTGAGCCATTGACCACTATACTCTGGATGCAACCATCCAACCATCCACCAAACAGTCCACCCATCAAATCCATACCTCTCCGATTTAGAGAGAAGGATGTTGTGGGAGACAGTGTCAAAGGCCTTACAGAAGTCCAGATAGACAACATCTGTAGCTCTTCCCTTGTCCACTGATGTAGTTGCTCCATCATAGAAGGCCACTAGGTTGGTCAGGCAGGACTTGCCCTCAGTGAAGCCATGCTGCCTGTCTCAAATCACCTCCTTGTCCTCCATGTTCCTTAGCATAGCTTCTAGGAGGATCTGTTCCATGGTCTTCCCAGGCACAGAGGTGAGGCTGACAGGTCAGTAGTTCCCAGCATCCTCCTTTCTACCCATTTTAAAAATGGGTGCAATCTTTCCCTTTTTGCAGTCACTGGGGACTTCACCTGGCTGCCGTGACTTTTTAAGTATCATGGAGAGTGGCTTGGCAACTACATCAGCCAGTTCCCTCAGGACTCTGGGCTGCGTCTCATCAGTCCCATAGCTTTCTGTATGTTCAGCTTCGTCAGCTAGTCATTAACCTGATCTTCTCTTACAGTTGGAGGGACTTTTCTCCTCTAGTCCCTGTCTTGCAGTCAGAGCCAGTGTCCATTAAAACTGACGAAGTTTCCCTTTAAACTTCAAAGCGATCTGTGTCCATACCTAAGCCTTACAAGCAGAGAGCTAGAAAAGTACCACCACCATTTTTTTTTGCCATCAGACAAAAACCCAGGAGAACCTCACTGTGAGCCAAGCACACAGGTGGAGAGGCGGATACAGCCCCTGCAGCCTACACGCCTTGAGAGCAGGATCCACCTCCCTGTGCTTCCAGCTGCAAAACTCCCTTTGGCACATACACATCAGACACGCTACCCTGCTCTACAAGCAGTTGGACGTGTGAAATACACTGGGACTTTCACATGCAAGTAACTCTAAAAAGGGACAGGACAACTCTAATTTATGTCCACAGTTTCAAAAGCAAATCCCGTAAGTACAACAACTGTTTCTAGCTCCACAGACAGTAATATAAATATATGTAGTGTCCTAAAAATAAACCTCTTCCCAGGTGGATAGAGACATGAAGAGTCAGAAGAGAGATGTGAGCTTATTTACAGACTGGTGTGAAACAGCAGAACGCTTTCCAGACCCGTGATCTTTTGCTTCCCAGAGGACCCCTTAAACATGTTATTGTTTTCACTGGAATTTCATTCCAATGGGGGAAAACAATCCATCAAAGATATTCACTTACTACACTCTAAAATGCTGTTTGGCTTTATGAGGTAATAATAAACATATTCATATTAAATTTTATTCCCGTGAAAGACGAACAGCAGCACCACATATAAGAGCAGTTGCGCTGACTTAAGTTCCACATTTCCCCAATTCACTGACAAAACCAGATTTCCGTTCCATCTTGCATTTTGTACGGGGCTAGATTTCAAATGAGGACTGCCTTTTGCAGGTATATTTTTGCTTCCTGCATAATTAGGGCACTCCCATTTGTGTGCCAGCCTTTGAGAAGGAAGAGCCAGGCTGAATACTTGTGCTTCTTTTTGCTTCTGTGTGGCTGCAAATCAAAGACCTAGAGAATATTCTGATTGGCACCCTAAATTCATTTACAAGGTTCAAAACCACAAGACGGGCTCAGGGCTTCAAAAGCCATACCCAAGTGCTCTGCATTACCCATCACGTCTTCCGTGCAATAATCTCAAATTGCTTTGGCTACCTGCTACGTAGATCAAACTCAGGTTCCTGCTCGTATCTTGTTAAAGCAAGCTCCTACTCACCAGCACGGCTCAGAGAAGGCAGTGAGAGCGCTGCTTAGGAACTCATCCAGATGAAAAGAAAAAAATAGTAATCAAAGAACATAACTTGCATTATAAATGTGGTGTATAGGCCACTTGCAAAAGTAAAGAGTTGTGAAAAACTGCCAGAGCATGTGTGCGTATGTACGTGTGTGTATATACGTGTGTGTATATATGTGTGTGTATACCAGGCATACATATATATATGGATGGATGGATGTGTGTGTACATATATAGGGGTGTATGTATGTATATATACACACATCCACACATACATATATATATATAGGTATGCACGGTATGAACATGTCAGATTACCAGCCTATATAAAAGAAGTGCAACAGAGCTAGGAGTTGACATAGGCGTTTTTTGGAGATGCTCTTCCGTGGAAGGGGCTTTTTGCTTTGCCATCCGTATCTGTGAAATATCTGGCTTTCTGCAAGACATGGACTCACTGCATGTTGCTCTGGCTCCCCAGATGGCACATGCTGTACATCCAGTAGCAGGTCACTTTGCATCCATGGCATGACTCTTTTTGGCTGCTGGCTGATTAAGATGTCATGAGTGACACGGTTGATTCCAGGGGCTGAGTAACACTGTACTCTTACATATAAATTAATTGTCCTTTCCACTGTAACTCCTGATAACTTCAAAGTCCCTAATGCGCTTCTACTTAATGTCTCTGCAGAGAATGGAAATACTATCCCAATTTCATAACAGATTTGCTCATGCTATGTACCTGAATTCAAGACCTTACTGTAGACTTGTTCCTCAGTATGTGACAAGCAACTGAGCAACAAACAGCTTTTTGCCACCTAAATGCCTTTGTACACTTGGAGACTGGCTCCAGCGCTGCTTCGCAGCACCTGAACTGGGCAAAATAGCCATTGGTCTTAGAATGACGGAGGGAATAACATTTTTATCTAATAGCACTTGAATTTGCTTCTATTACATACAGTAATAATGTTCCATAATACAGGCAGTTGTATGCATGCTGTGCCCCTCTGAATAACCCAGTTTAAATTTCTATGAACCGGCATAATGTATCTCATCTCCCTCTCCACAGAATTATTCCTTCGTCCATAATACGCTTTCTAGCAGTTTTTATTTGGAAATAAAAATGCTTGTGAGGCATCATCTCATTTAATTAGGCCCTGAGAAAAGCAGATATGGCTGGAGCACTGGCTGATAGTCATCTGTCTTCCAAATAAAAACTGCTTGCAGATATAGGAAAGCTGTTTAAGTGGCTTTGGCAAGACACACGAGGTAATGTTTACACTTCTTCATACACAGATCTGTTCTTAGATGTATTTAGGATTTTTTTCAAGTCTAGGAGTTCTGCTATTGATTTGGGTATTCAAAGGGCCCCTCTGCTATTGAACAGATTTAAAAAACAGTCCTGAAGGCTGTGCCATGGGCTCACCAGTGTCCAGATACCACTGCCAGCATCTGCAATCATTTATTGGGTGCTCCATTTTGAGGTGGAAAAACAAAGAGGTGCTTGCAGAGCACCCATCTGCAAAGAGTGAGATGAAGGCCCTTCTTGGCTTAAAAGAATGCCCAGAATTGTAAGATATCAAACATCAACTCATTCTGCACACGAGGAAAATGCTGAGGAACCAGCTATTTCCTGTTGTCTGATGTTGCTGGACAAATGTGGCAATAGGAGGTGTTTTCAAGCTTTCAGCTAGCAGCTACTCTCATTTCTGAAACTATATAGTTCTACAGTGGATTATCCCAGGCATGATTTTCCAAAAATGAAAAAAATCAGAAAATATAAAAAGACACAAAGGTCAATAAAACCTCTTTTAGAGTATCCATCAAGTGATGTTTACTGTCATCAAAAGGTTATATTTCTCTAAGAACATTACAGACTGAAGCAGTTTGTGCTGTGATGCATGGGAAGCAACAGGGATGCTGAAAACAATCTGGAGAACAGCACTCCAGCTTGGGCCATCCAGGGCAGGAGGACAATAATTCCTCCTTCAATCTCATTCACAAGTCTTTACACATCAGACTAAATGTAATCGATGAGATTGTCAAAAGCAATATTTTATAAATCTCATCTGTTGTCCAGCTTTTCAACACCCTCAGCAGGGGACACTACATGTCCACCAGGCATCAGCCAGTGACTATCATTGCCCTAAATGTTCCTTAAAATTTTGGTAGCTGAACCACAGGACAGGAAGAGAGGTAAACCTCATGAATCAAATGGTGTAACTCTGGTTGGGTCACTTCTACGACATACTTAGCAAAATCAAAACACAGGACCTCAAAACATGATTTGGTCTATGTCACCCCCACAAGTGGCAAAAAACTACTCTCTTCACTAAAAAATCTAAATGGAAATAGCTCTTATTTTGGAACGGAGCTGTCAAAAACTAGCAGAGCCCTCCTTGCCTTATTCTTGTCTAGAAGAAAAAGATTCCCACAACTTCAACACAGAAAAGTTACATCAACATCACACACGTGTGGAAATGCCAAAGTCAACATTTAAGTACCATGCTGTATCATGTCAAAAAATGAGAAATAACTGTGCAAAAATATCTCCAAACACAACATATGAAAACTATACTAAATAGGTTCATTGTGACTGTTGACGGAGAAAAGCAGTTTTTAGTGAGGTGTACAACCATCCTTCTGCCCCAAATTTGCCTTGCTACTGACTCTTGACTTCCACAAGATTGTATCTGGCTTTGGCTTGTTCCGTTCAGGGAAATCCTAATTTAAACTGCAGTAATGGAATTTTAAAGAAAAACTAAGGTGGTACTTAGGCTCCTAATCCTCACCAACATTCAGGGCTCCTTTGTATTGAGCTGAGTGCCCTTAGTTTCCCTTGACTTCAGTGCTGACTGCAGGCATTCAGCGCATCGCAGAAGATGTTTTTTATTGCGCATTACTATTGCTTCGAACCCATAATTCTTCAAAATCCCAGTGCAAAACAAAAAGGCGTGGGTATAGTTTGTCCTAAATGACGTTACAAAGAGATATGAGACGACTGTAACTTGGCCCAAATAAACTTCCACAAAACCCAAATCTGGTTGTTTATCTACAGCTACTGCCCATGTAGCAGCAGAAAGAAAGGAGAGCATGCAGCAGGGAAGTGGGACAGAGAATAGGAGAAAACCTGACTCCAACCCTCAAAAGAAGGGAGGATAAGTGAGACTCTCGGGCATCTGCCACTCCTGGATTGGTGCAGCTACAGTCTAACCATAATAAACACAATTTCTAGAGTCTGACAACTCAGCCCAAGGCATAGAAGCATAATCCTTGCATTTAAATTAAGCATGAAAATGCAAAAGTACAAATCTATTCTGCCATAATGCATGGGAGCATAATATATCTGAGCACTCAAGCATCAATTAAAAACCAGATTCTTCTAAGTGTATCAACCAGGTAGAAACTATGCTTGGCTTGTCTGTGCTCCTCCGAAACAAATGCCCTGTCCACCCTTAGTAAGGCTCATTTATTCATTTAAAGAAATACAGTACAAAAGGCATTTGGAGCACCACTCAAGAGTTAATTAGCTTGCTCCTCTTTTATACGAGACCTCAGTCACACTCTAATTAATCCATTTATAGTTAAAAATCTATCAGTCAAATCCCATACTTCATTCTTAATACAAATTCAGAAACGGATCCACTCCTCCTCCTAATTTGTTGCACTACTAACAACATCCACCCCTCCTTTGGACAGTCCCCCTTTCCCACCCAAGAAAAACAACCAAAAAACCCCATACACCTCCAAGGAGTAACTGAACTTGGATCACCCGGAAATGGGGCTCCTTAGTACACAGAATAAAAAGGAAATATAAGCTTTATTTTTTAAAAAAGAAGAACTATGAAAAGCTGAACTCCACCTCCCGTACTGCACTGAGCCACTGCTGCACATAATGCGGGGAGCTGTCAAGAGATTTAATTAGGATACAAAATCCAGCGACTTAAGAATTCTCTCTCCTTAGAACATTCTTAGGGATTTGCTCAGAATTAGAGGATGGTTTAAACATTAAAGGGGTTTTTTTCCCCTTTAATGAGATCAGCTGCATAGTGGAAAATGAGACTTTATTTATCTAAATATCACATGAAGAACTGAATAATTTAATAACCTCTCTCAACTAAATCCAACCCAATATATTTACGTCTCTTTTTCTTTTGCATATAAAATACTTATTTTGTATTTGACTTCCAATGTATAAACAATTCTTAGCTTTACAAACCTTAAAGACAAATAATTACAATACTGTATTAAAAATCAACTGTTACCTTTGCTAGCAATAAGAAGTTTTTCAATTTATACTTATACGCAAACTCTAAAATCATATGATGGTTACTCACTTAGGCTAAATCTCTTAGCCAATATTTCTGTGTGTAAAAAAACTTTCAACTCATTCAAAAGTGTTATGTACCATTCTAAAATCAATTCTTGTCAATTTTAGATCAAAAATAGCACTGGGAATCAATAATAAATAACACCCCATTGATCATTAGGGACCTAGGAATGACTGTGTTACACATGCAGTTAAATACGGTTTTATAGAAAACTTCAATGTTTCAAGGTTTGGAAAATAATCGCCAAGTACCGGAAAAATCTAGTATATCTATTTCCTTTTGATACTGCTTTATCTATCACTAGGGCCAGATTCTGCCACCCTCACACACATTTACTGTCTCAATGGAATGATCCATTTAGTTAAGATTAATTTAGTTCAATTAAGTCAGTGTAAACAGTTCACCCAGGATTAAGAAAAGGACTGACTACTGGAAGAAAAAAAAAAACCAAAACCCAAACAGAAAGATTTTTTTTCTCCTTCTGATACATGAAAAAGAAATGGGTGTGGAAAACTGGGATCTAATCATTCGGAAGGACAGGTTGACCAAAAATAATCAGTCTAGTTTATTACTAAGAAATAATATTCTAAACATTGTGAAATAAAAGTATAATTGGATCAGTAAAAAGAAAAATAAATATATATCTTGCATCCAGCACAAGTAGCTTTACTTTAATAATACTAAAGGAATTTTACAGTGCAGGCTTTCTGCATTTTAACTGAAATTCAATTTGCATCCTTAGCAAGTTGGCTATAAATCATGACCAAAAAGTTAGTTGGTAAATAAAAGTTGTTCACTACTTTCTAAGTGATTAAAGCCTAAAAGCTGAAAACATGAAAAAGAAATCTGAAGCTATATAATTACTTACATTTGTCTATAATGTATTCTCTTGCTGGCAAAAACTGCCAGATTTGCTGTAAATTATGTGCTCTGGCAATTCTTCATGCCCTAAAGTTTACTAAATAATATCAAACCAAGCCTCACTCATAAAAAGCTCAAAAAGTAAAACTGAAAAACAAAGACACTTCTTATGTTAATTATAGAGACTAGATGGACTCCTTGGTGCGATGACATTAAGGGTGCATCTGCCCACTTTGGTGCATCTCCTCGCCCCGTGTAATTCTGTGGCCATGCATGAGCTCAGCAAATGGAAAAGCTTAATTTGTGCACAGCTGCCAGCGTGCACTCTGCTCACCAGTCACTCTTTCTTAGCAGGAAAGCATGCACTTATATTAATATTTATTAAGGCCCTCTAATGGCCCTGGCACTTCCACTTCAATCCGTGGTTGCCTCACAAGAGCATGGTACAAAATAAATCAGTGCCCTTTTTGCAATATCTGCTTCCCTGGCTGTAATATATGGCTGCACGTTGTGGCAAAATGCAAGCTAGGGGGTTTCCACCTCCCTTTCAGCTGCAAATAGCACGTAGAGTGGAAAAGTGTGGATCGCTGCGGTATCTCACTGCTTCCATCCAAGTCAAAGATGCTCCTTGATCAAGTAAAGCAGGAGAAAAGTAAGGGAGGGAAACAGAGTAGGTTGCAAAGATGCACTGCACAGAAAGTAGTAAAGCCCTGCAGCACTGTGCAGGCTTGGGAATACATTCAGTTCTGGGGTTTGATCACTGTTTTTTTCAGTTGGGAGCATTTTTTTCAGTTTGGAGCAACACTCTGGAGCATTCCTAACTGCTCGGTTCCTGCTGAGCCTTCACTCTGCATAGGGCCTTTGCATGTGCAAGCTCTCCCTTTGCAGCGGGATGCCGGAAGACGACTGGAGAGGACAACATTCGGACATTTTCCTTCATCAGCTGCAAATGCCTTACAACAGAATCAAAGGAGAGAACAGAGAAATAGGGTGATATAGGGGACAATTCATCTTATTTGAAGATGTCTAAAAAAAATCAGATGCATCACTCTCTGAGTGCCTGTATCTCGTCATTAACAACAGATTCCTGATTAGCCCAGATGCAGGTGTAAATGCTGTAAACTTCTGAAGTAGGATCCATCAATCCCACCCACAGCACCTTCAGAGAGCTGAGCTGCTTAGGTGCCTTTGACTTTCCGCTGCCTGGAGTTTGGCCATTAGTAGCAAACCAACATGTTTAGGCCCAGTAGCACAACAGACGCTGACTCACCCTCTAGGATGAACTCTTTGGAAAACAGTACAGGTTTTTAACTATGGTATGAAGGAAGATTTTCAACAGTTTAGGCACAAGCTGATGGTGTAACGATCATCCATATTTTTTAAACCTCTCCACTAGCTAACCCGAGCCTCCAAACTTTGGTATCTCACACATGGTGGACACCCAAGTGCATTGTGCATTGCCTGACCAACAGTCTGACCTCTCATCTTTAAATTGGCCTGCAGGTGAGTAGAGTCAGGCTGCACTTGGGATGAAGGTCTGGGCCCCTCCTTTGGCAACCTCTGCTTGCGTTAGCTGGGAACCTGAGGAGCTAAAACTTCCCAAGGACAAGACAATCTCTGAAGACAATACCCACAGAGCAGGAGAAGGGAGGGAGCATGATGCTATTTATGCCACGAGCAAACCGCAGTGTGAGAGGGATGAAAAGCTGGGAACGAAACCACCTCAATCCAGCATAGTCAAGTGTTCAAGTAAATGACTGCCCTTCCTTTCCAAAAGAAAAGAAAAAACAGGAAAACTCTAATAAATGTTTTCTTCAAACCGAAACTACTTGTATATAAGAGTATACATAGTGAGAACACAGCATCAGTACTGGTATCCAGATCTTTAAAATACTGATGTTCTCAGGATACAAGGAAGAAGCTGACACTTTCCCAGAACTAGCACAGCACAGTCTCAGGATGAACTGAAAATGAGACCATGTTATCAGTAGTTCACTACTGATGCCAGGTTCTCACGGTCTGCTTTTCATTTTCATCAAGCCTACTTCATTACCATGGCCTTGATGCAAATTAAAATAAAGTCATCAGTCTCTAAGATATACATTTTTTGTTAGAAAGGCGATGAACCCAGTTCCTGTTCCTGCAAACAATTATGCACTAAGCAGTCTAATTTTCTACAGATGGCTTAATGAGGCTGCATATGCGTAAAAAGTTACCCATAGGCATATTTGCAGTAGGAAGGCCATGGTTATCTCTTAGCTGCAGGGTCTTCCAGAGACCCAAGCGATTACCATTGTTGAGAGCAACAAAAGCAATGCTATGAATTCATCATTAGAAAAAATATTTCGTAATTGTGCTTTAATAGTTACACCTGGTGCTAATATTCTTAATGATGGAGCATCATTCAGGGGAAAAACTTCTTGCACTATGTGGTGACGGTACACCAGCATGGATACAGCCAACCTATGCCTCTCTGGTGGCTGTAAAGTTCAGTGAGAGCTCAGATGCCAGGATGGCATCAGTGGCTGAGCTGCAACCACACAGAGGTAGCCAGAGCACCTTAAATCCTCTTGGTGGGACTGAGGGAGGGATGCAGGGAATTAGGTGGGACTTTGGAGGCCAATATTCACAGCACAGCCAAGGGCCCCATCACCTGCGCATGCAATGCCATCCCCTTCATGGAGAGACAGAGTTGCAGTCTGCCTTTTCTCAGCTTCAAACACACCTCAAGGCTCTTGGCTGTATGAAGATTTTGGCACTGAGCTGGTAGGGAAGGATGGCCACCTCTGTGGGAGCAATCACCGCAGGATGATGGGTTGTGTCCAAGCAAGGGCAGCATCAACGTAATGGGGACACCAGGCACATTTTTGCCACGGGCGCGGGAGTAGTGCTCATGGGGGAAGCTCCAGCATGCCAGTAATGACCCCAAATGCAGGGCAGTCCCAGAAATGGGCTAAGGGCCAGTCAGGACATGACCCTGACAACCCTTTACAGTCTTCTCGTGACTGCAGTGCGATGTTTCCAGGAGCAAGTCTGGTGTTAGCCTTCCTACATTTCCTCAATGGCTGCTCTCATCAGATGTCTTTAGACTTTTTGAAGGCTGAGCACATTTTATCTGCTGTAGCCCTTCATTCTTTAGGACAGGACAGCTGTGACAATTTCCACCTCTTCTATATAACTTTCTCCCCAAATTCTGACTGCAAATTGCATAGGAACGTATTTTTCTCACAGTCAATAAACATTTTGCCTTTCTGCTCTCTAACGTGAAGGCATATCTCACAGGGCACGGGGAACAGGAATTTTTATCAATGACAGTCATATATACGTTACTTGCTTCCACCACAGTGGGACCAGGATGCCTGAGTTGTCACAAGTCGGAGACGAGGCAGCCCCAGGTACCCTTGGGTGAGGCTGAGAGGCTGGAAACTGTTCCCTTGCAGTCTTCATGGAACATGGACCCTGCAGCTACCCGGGAGCTGAGAAGGAGTACACGTCCCAGGAACCTTCAAAGAGATTTTGAAAGGAAACAGCTGGTGTTTCAAATTCCCCTGCGTGTTTCTAACAAGCTGCATGAGGCATGAAAAAGGAAAGGAAATATTTGTCTTTGAAAAGAAAACAAAAAGTCGCTAAAATCTTGGAAGATGTGACACCATACAGGAAAGTAGACAGAAGTAGTTCTTAGAAAATATATAACTTAATATTTGTCCCATTTAGGTGCTTACCATTCCTAGGCTCCCACATTAGACGAGGAGCCAGGAAGACTCCCTGCTTTGCTCAGACACAAACCAAAGACCCCCTAAGGGTGAAGGGGATGAAGTGGTGACTGTGAGTTGGAACATAGTTATGTGAGAAGGGATAACAGAACCCACACAAAATCTTGGGGACCCCCATATAGAAGACAGTAGAGGTATGAGAAATGCTGCCATATTTGTATCTGGAACAAAGTTGTACTGCAAATAACTATAGAAATTGGAAATGGAAGAGACTGATTGGGTGAGTCCAGCGTTAACAAAAACAGCAATGTGAAACCCATACATAAATTGCAAAGGTGTTCTGTTACGTAGAACAAATAGATCTCCTGACTCTGCACCCAACACTGTTGTCAAAATAATTATCAGTGAGCACGGTAGAATCTATGGTCCATGATGGAGACGAGAAGGAACCTCTCAGGGACCATTACCAGCCCAGGGTTAGACCTCATTAACCCTAGTAAAGACAAGGGGGATTATAAGCTGCAAACCAGAACTGAGTTTGGCATTAGATTTACCACTTGTTTACACAAGCGGATCAAACAGAGCCCATTTCTGCTTCCAGACACCCTCACTATCCACTCCACGCTTCCCTGGGAAAATTCTAATAAAATAGCCACACTGTTCTGCACTGGCGCAGCAATTTTCGATCCCAGTCAGACAGTCAAAGCCCAGATCTCACGCTTCTCTTCAGACAACTCCGGTCTCCCTGCCCACTTCGCAGGACATGCCAGGGAGTTTGGCCTCCTGGAGCCTCCAAGAGCTGGGGAGCAGCTCCAGAAGCTGGAGTAGATGATTTGCCCGTGACATGGCTATTCATTTGAACTCAGACTACATATTCATTTAGTAAGTAAGCTAAATGCAGGTTGGGAGTCACTGCTGTTGAATCACAGATTCACTTAGGTTGGAAGACACTTTTAAGATCATTGAGTCCAACCATCAACCTAACACTGCCAAAACCACCCCTAAACCATGACCCTCAGCACCACATCTACCCATCTTTTAAATACCTCCAGGGATGGTGATTCCACCACCTCCCTGGGCAGCCTGTTCCAATGCTTGATAACCCTTCCCATGAAGAAATTTTTCCTAATACCCAATCTAAACCTCCCCTGCTGCAACTTGAGGCCATCTCCCCTTGTCCTATCACTTGTTACTTGGGAGAAGAGACTGACCCCCACCTCGCTACAACCTCACAGGTAGTTGTAGAGAGCAATAAGGTCTCCTCTCAGCCTTCGTTTCTCCAGACTAAACAATCCCAATTCCCTCAGCCGCTCCACATAAGACTTGTTCTCCAGACCCCTCACCAGCTCCGTTGCCCTTCTCTGGACACGCTCCAGCACCTCAATGTCTCTCCCGTACTGCGGTGCCCAAAACTGAACACAGCACTCAAGCTGCGGCCTCACCAGTGCTGAGTACAGGGGCATAATCACTTCCCTGCTCCTGCTGGCCATGCTAATTCTTGATACAGGCCAAGATGCCATCAGCCTTCTTGGCCGCCTGGGCACACTGCTGGCTCATGTTCAGCTGACTGTCCACCAGGACCCCCAGGTCCTTTCTGCCAGGCAGATTTCCAGCTACTCCTCCCCAAGCCTGCGGTGCTGCCTGGGGTTGTTGTGACCAAAGTGCAGGACCCGGCACTTGGACTTGTTGAATGTCATACCATTGGCTTCAGCCCATCAATCCAGCCTGTCCAGATCCCTCTGCAGAGCCTTCCTACCCTCAAGCAGAGCGTATATAGGGAATAAAGGATGCCTGGCAGGATTTTGGCTTGGGCTGAGTAGCACTTTCCTAAACAATTTCCAAGCTCAGGCCATGGACCATTCCCCACGAGCAATTTGCACGTTAACCACCCTGCTTTGGAGACTAAACCATGGCATCAGAACATATCTGGACTGCCCCATGCCAGACTCCCTCACTGCTAGAGAAGTCTCAATCACATTCAACTTTTTGGTCCAGATGTAGTCCCAAGTCTAAGTTGAGTGGCTTTCCCAATAATATGGTGATTAATTAGCCTTATGTTGCAGTATGGGAATTACTTCTCCTTGCCACATCATGTGAGCATGCACAGAACTATGCTGGCTTCTGGCTGTGGCTCTTCTTCTCCATCAAGAGATCACACACACAAACCTGTGCATGTTAGGATGGAGAGGGCAGCCTTGCATACACTGTGTTTCCTTTTGGTGGGTAAGCCAAAGTCCTGCCCCACCACTTTACAAACACAAACCCTGTAGCCCTCTGGACCAACTGAGACAAGGCGAAGGCACAGAGGAGACAGGAAGGATGACAAGAACAGGAAAAGTTCGGGTACAAAACAGATCTACACTTAAGCACACACTGCCCCCAGTCCCTATTGCAGGGGAGCTCCAGCTCACCACATTTCTAAGGGATAAAGTGATGTATATCCATCCCTGCATGCTACGCAAACAGCCGGTGACTCAGAGGGTAGCGCGAGGGCCAGCAGAGAAGATCAATCTGCCACAGCTGAGCAGCACGTCCAAGTCCGCTGTTGTCACTGGGGGATTCGTAACAGTTGTGCTTTGGGAAACAAAACAAACATCGACAGGCTTCTGTACACACCAGCTCAGGCAGCTCACCAAAATCAAACCAGACGAGCACGGACTGCTCAACCTGGAGGATTTAATTAAGGCTCCCCCATCTCCCTGAACCATCTGAAGGGTTTAGAGTTTTATTCTTACTAACTTGCAAATTTACTGCTCTTATTCGAAAGGAAAATTCACGATCTCAAATGCCAAGAAGTTATGTTCAATTTCCTCTTGGCGTTTTGACCTTCTCAACATGAGGGAAGTAACCCTTAAAGAGCCAGTGAAACAAGGCTGAGGAGTATATTTACATTGAAGGGCTGCTGTACGCCTGTCAGGACAAGGCTCCACGCTGAGGACCTCTCATCCATCCCAAACCCAGGAGATACCTCCTCATTTCAGTGGACAAGTGTAAAAAAACACCAAATTTTTCATAGAATTTGCAAAAACAGTGAATAATCTGAACAAGTCCAGTTTAGATTCCAATGTGGAAACTCAAAACTATTTCTTTTCTAATTTAAATCATCTTTTTAATTCAGTGTGTAAAACCAGGAATTGGGTCCTCCGTTTTTCCATTTTTAGTGAATCAGCATCTCATGCAACCAAGCAAGGTCGTAACACAATTCAATGAAAAACATTTTGATATTCCAGGGTGAATTTTGAATGATTAGCAATTTCCAGATAAAATTTCTAGAAGTAAATACATCTCCGGGTTTCATTTTGGGCACTGCTGAAAATGTCACCCAAGCTGAAAGGGAGTTCATAGTCATTAAATATTACTTTGATTTCTGGAAAGAAAGGCAGAGTGCAGGGAATTCACTATATTATTTGTAGAAAGAGAGTTAGCAGCAAAAATACAGAAAATGAGAAAATCCCATCTGTCACATCAATTATGAATACACCCTAAAAGGATCAGGACAATTCAGTGCAATTTCATCTAAAAATGGGTTTGCTTGGCTGTTGGAAGGTAGGACCAAGTAGTACGGCACTCTCTCTGCAGTGGTCTGGTTTCAATCCAGCCTTTGAAAGTTACTATCCACATGCAATAGCTGGCTTCCATGAAATGATTTCCATCCATCCACAGGCTTTGGAAGGGACAGGTGCCCACGTACTAAAAGCCACTATCACAACCTGCATCTTTGCTGGCAGCCTCAGCTGCAAGGCTGAGGAAGCAAATGTGCATGGAAGATGAGCGTGTCTCCCCCTCCGTTTGCTCCCAACAAGCTCACTCTGGGCCACTTCTGTGCTTCAAAACAGGGATAACACTGGAAAATATGCCCATACATCCTGAGGAGGAATGAGAAACTGCAGACATTGCATGCCGACAACTTTCAGTGAGTCATTTCCAAACCGTTTGGGGATTTCCACACAGATAGCGTGTGCTTCTCTACTCAGTGTTATGCAAAGAGTTATTTCAACAATTTTCACCATCTTTGGATGCTCAGCCACACCAGCTATTCAGCCCTCCTTGCTGGTACAGACACATAGGACCTTAATGCCAAGGAAAACCCTTTCTTCCTGTTACAGCATTGCTGCTGCTGCGGTGCAGAGAAAGAGGGGTGAAATTCAACTCCTACAAGAGATCTGTAGCATCGATTTGTGTTGTTTTTCACTCATCGCAGGAGATCAATGAGGGATGAGAGGAAAAGAAAGATGGCCCTCACCGGCATGAAGTTTTACAAGCATCTTCCCACCGCTTCAGCCAGCTTGCACATTTCACAGCATTATGAAGTTTAAATGCCATGGGGTAGATCTGTCTGGCAATAAATTCAGCCAAAGGCAATCTCTTAAAAAGCCATCATTATGTAAGGGTGTGCTTGCTCATTATAATGAAGGATGGAAAATACAGTATGCGTCACATAGTGTAATTCAAAATTGATTTCCTATCACGACACATTTTACAGAGGCTACTCTGCACAGTGCCTTTGCTGTGGTCTAAACCTGGACTGTTTTCCCACTTTTCTTCCCTTTCATCTTCTCCTGTGTGCCCACCACAGGAGACTATTTCAAGGCAATGCCTTCATCTTTGCCGAACATCAAAAGCAAAGCAAGGGAGGAGTGCTGCTCCTATCCTGGCAGCTCTCCATCACATTTTAAAACTCTTCCCTTGAACCAAAAAAGCACATCACTCATTTTATTTTGCTACTCGTCAAAGATGAGCTGGTTGCTAACAGCAAAAAGAGCCACTTGTGAAACATGCCAGCTCCTGGTCTCATCCTGCCAGGAGCTCTGTCATCTCAGTTCCCACTAATGCTCTGCTTCCTACAAGAATCTGGATCATGCAGGATTTGCCTCTCCTAGAGACTCAGATGGTGCTAGAGTTATGTTTCTACTTTGAAGACTGTATAGAAACCCTGTCACAACACCCTCAATTTTTCAGCTGAGCTTTTCTTTCTGTTTATTTAGATTTTACCTCTTTAGCCACTTCAAATTTCTAAGTTTTTGTGCTGATGCTTCTAAATAGGTTTTGTATCTCAAAAATTGCTTTACCGCCAGCACTGCCTGCCAACCTTGTCTGCAAACTCAACACAGACATCAAGGGCTATGGTGCAAATTACACTTCCCACCTTTGATCTTCCGTTGGATGGTGCCCTTGACATGACTGGTACCATACCTGTTCCCCTTTCACAGGCTTGTCGAGTTGGTGTTACATGCACACACAGCCACATTCACACCTACATAAGAGAGCTCGAGCCAGTGCCATAAAGAAAAACACCCAGAAGGCTGCAGTCCCTATGGAAAAAAAGAGCAGTGACCTGCAGACAAAAGGCACTTCAATAAGGTGACCTACCATAATACCGTGCTAGGACCTCCAGCGTAAAGCAAACAGACAGGTGGAGTATTGGGTGGCTCAAAGCCCTCTTTGATCACCCCAGATCCTGCCACTCTGGGACTGGAAAGGCCACAAGCATAATTCAATGATGATTTCTAAATGTTACAGCCTTTTCTCTAACCTTACTAGAGACAGTAACTCTCTCCACAACTCTCCTTACTAAATCTATGTCCCTTATACGCCCTTGCCTCCTATTGAACAGACTTCACACCCTTCCCACAGGACCCTGGGCAGGCAGCTGGGTTCCCAGTAGGGCTCCGACACTGCCCCGCTCCTTATGCCGGGAACAGGGCTGCCAGGGTGGCAGTAAGGAGCTCATACAGACAGTTGTGCTTCACGTGGTATAAAGAAGCTGCAATTCCCCATCTTCAAAACCTGCAGAAATCATTAAAAGATTATTAAATGCCTGGGGTCCAATGAAAACTGGACTTTCTATTCTTTCTATTTTTAGAAATAATAATTGAACTATTATTATTTCTATTCTGCAAGAGGGAAAGCTCACAAACTCAGCGTTCGGACCCGAGCGGCTCAGGAAAACAAAGCAGTCTGAGAGCCATACAAAGCATACACAGTTCAGCTCTTGAAATCCTGCCCTATGCTTGAGCTACAGCACCATACTTGGTCCCTTTTGTCTTCCGAAAATAGCAGCTAGCAGGGCTGGAGAAGAATCAATTCCCAAGTAAATCTCATGCAAATTGGAACCACACAAAAGAGGCTATTAAACTGCAATGGACATCAGCAGCACTGCTCTCGGACCTGCATGACGTGTTTCAAAAGAGACTGATATTAATTAAAAATGGGTCTCAATTTATGTATGTTTCTTTCCACTGTGCTTTGTTATTTTAATCACTGAAATACTGGACACTCATGACCCATTCCATTGTACAGTTTTATTCATAATTAACACATGCACATAATCTTTATTGAGTTACATAAAAAATAATAATGGAGTTTTACCATCAATATAAAAGAACAAATTAGGCTTTGTTGGTAGTTTCAATTTGTCCAATAACGATACTTAAACACATCTAAAAATAAACAGCACAGATGTTAATCAGATAGAAGTAGGTCTGCAGTACCTTTGCATGAAATAATTAAAAATTCACATTTATGTAACACTTTCCATCTCCAACGGATCCTGGAACCTATTAACAAGCACAGCAGAACAGACATATTTTGTAATATTTTGCCTTCCTGCAACAACTTCCTTCCACGGATTTCAAATATTTCACAAACAAAATCAAGCCTTCAACACCCTGCGCAGCGAAGGGGATCAGCTCCGCTGAGGGCACGCAGCCCCGAGGATGGGGTGAATCACAGCCCATCAGAGTAAAGGCTGAGTTGGTACTGACCGCCTCAATTCAGCAAAGGTTTCTATTTAATAAAATACTTAATCGTATGTTTAAGTGCGCTTTAATGGACGTAAGCATGGCCTCACGCATCTTGCTGAATGTGAGTGTGTGGTGAACAAGGACCTGGGAAAAGTGTGGTGCAGAGGACAGTGTGGTCACTACTGGCCCATAAAGGCAGCTCCTCCCTGCCATCTATTTGTCATGATCACTTCAGGTTAGACATGAAAAATCCTAATAAGTTATTTTAGTTGGTTTTTTACATGTCGTGAAAATAACTAAATACCCTCAGACCCATCACTGTTTTTTCTGTTTCATAAATTCCCACATCTTTAATAGGTCTTGCAGTTTATACTCTGTATACTTTCCAGTTTTCCAACTGACAACTTTTCCAGCTGACATTTTCTAGAAGAGACTACATGTTAAATTAAGGAGAGTTCTCCAAAAATTTTCGGTGCCGAATCCTCTTACTTGAGCGGCACCGCTGGGTGAAGCAAGAGGAGAACCTCCCACCCAAGTGCTCTCTAAGGGAAGCGACAGGTTGTTCCCAACTGGAGATTTTGCTGTGTTGACCTAAGCCTACCGAGCGCAGCAGTCTATGTACACAGCTTTGGACACTTGCTGTGGCAACCTCTCTTTTAGGCATGAGGAAGAACTGACTAAATGCAATTGACTTTAATGCCTTAAAACTTCCTGTATCTGTAATAACAATTTTGTTTAAAAAAATGTGATTTGGGGATCATGGAAAAAACACATATATCCAGAAAAATACTTTCACACAACACCAAAACATTTCCAAGCTCTGTTCAGAAGCCTGAAAATCATATTGATTTGGGGACAACATAGTCACAATTGAATTTCTCTTTCTGAGGCATTAACGTAACACTGGACTTTTTCAGCATCATGCTGCAAAGGACACAGAGGATTCTGCCTAAGGCTTTAGCTGGAGCACACTTTTTTTTCCCCCCCCCCCTCTGTATTAACACTAAAAGATCATATTAAGAGGTCTACAAGATTGCAGGAGACTGAAAAATGATCATCCTTGTCTTTCAAGAAAACGAGAGCAGGGCCTGAGAAGAAATGCCCGATAAAAGTTCACAAATGTCCATCAATTACTAAGCCAAGGATTATAAAACCTTCCTCCTTCTCTCTAAGCTCTGTACTGACAGCAAACCATGTTACGAAGTATAATGATTACTTCAGCCTAAGGTTTTCTTTGTTTTTTACTTTCTCTTAACAAAAGATAGAAGTCTGTGGTTAATTCTTCATCCGCAACCAGACTTAACTGAATTCAGAAGAGGAACAATGATATTCTGCATTTTTACCGCCTATTATTAACTGCTGGTTTCCAGTTTTGTTTAAATGCCAGTTATCAGGATTCAATTTACCCCCTCCAAGGGGGATGTCTGGTATCATTCTGAGAATAATAACTGCAATATATTATGTTAATTGAGCGCTAATAAGCTTCACTAATAAGCTTGGTGCTTTTGCTTCCAAACAGGAATGGAAATGTCAATGTCATTTTTTAAATAGTGTGCATTAAGCAGGTGTCTCTACCTGCATCACCTCATTTCTGAACCCGAGAACATGAGGCAGCAGCACAGATTTCCTGGGGATTACTGAGACCATAAGGAATACCCAAAAGATCTAACTTCCATTAACACGCTCATCTTTAAAGCCCAAGCCCAGTTTGGGAAACTAGGAAATCCCACACGAAGAGTGCATTTCATCGAGATGGCCTCCCCTGTCAGCAGCCTCCAATGAACTTTAAGTAATGAACTTTAAGGCTGCTGTCCCACATACCATCAATCTTGAAGACGAGGAGTCTCCAGCAGTGAATTTCTCTTCTGTTTAACTCTCAATAGAACCGTATTTCATGCAATTAATGTCAGACTCTCCTTGTGCATTTTGATCATTTCATTTACTTACAGCATTAGAAATGATCACGACCACAAATCTAAGGCATCTTTTGCACTCACTAAAAATTTAGCAGTAAGCTTGCAATATTATACAGGCTTGAGAAGACTCTCAGGGCTAAAAGAGGATTATACAAGTTATCCTAATTAATATTTTGTTATTAGACAGACTAGGGACAATGACCTTTAAAGATGAGCAAGAATTCCCTCATGTGTCCCAAAGAGATGAATATATGCAATTACAAGCATTTGTATCAGTATAGATTTTGAATGTAAGACATCATGGCCATCTGATATTTCTCATTTTGGCAAGACAAAAATAAATAGGCAAGTTTTAATGCTGTTTCGGTTTGAAACTTTGCAACAGAACCAAAACAAAAATAAAAACAACCCCCCATAATCTTGATTATTTTCACTGTTTTAATAAAGACAGTGATAACTGGAGGGGCTGCTATACTCCTACCACTGACTACACTTCTCAGTACCAATCAGATGACCCAGAGGAGACACAGTCCCGCGTGCATGCTGGAATCCCAGCTGCAGGGCCATCAGGGGGACAGCTGATGGAGGTCTTGGGGGGCTGATAGGCTCAAGCCTTCCACCACATCTTCCTGGGTACCTATCCTGCTGCCTTACCAGTTGGTGAGGATGAGTAGATCCATGCCACAGCACCAACCCCTTTCAATTTTGAATTTTCCATCTACAATGATCTTTTATTGGCTTCCGGCCAGTTTCCAGAGGCACACAGACACTCCTCTGCTACTGCTCATCCATGCAGACCTTTTTCCAAAACCAGCCTTCTTCCTTTCTCCCCCCCCACCGTTAGGCCTACATGCAGCTCTTCTACAAAATCTTCCAAAATCCTCTTCCTCTGTCATGGCACTAATATCTTAAAGTGTCACCAGGAAGCTGGCTGAGGATGACCTCCCCAGCCAGTGCTCATGCTGCTCGTCCGCGGTGAAAAAACATTTTTCCAGGTGTTTTCTTACCACATCACTTGAGAAAGCTTCCAAGAAGTTTCCTGTCCTAACAGCAGATATTAAGAAAACTAGCTTACAGTTTACTGGTTCATCTCTTGAGCCATTTAAAAATAATACAAAATATGTTGCCTGGGACTTCACAGTTCTCAGAAACCTTTCTGGGGAAAGAGCTCTTTCAAACAGGTCCTTTCATGGTTCATGCCAAACAGTGAAAGGAGGTTTTCTGTCCAGACCCGGCAGACAGGATTTAAAAAGATAAACGTAACAATCTTGCTACGTCACTAATACAACTTTTAGAAAAGCGGAAGCATTACATCTTTCCCCATGGAGACTCTAGGCCAAAACCTCTGCTGATACAAACTATTAATTTAAGAGCTCTACAAATTTAAGAGCTCTTACCACTATTACTATCAAAAAAGGTCTCCTTTTTTTCCTTTGCTGTTCTTCCTCTTATCTTTCTAGATATCAATATATTATTTTAAAGAAAATAATTTATTTTAGATTAACGCCAAGGCTCTGGCAGAGGCCACAAACCCAGAGGTTTCAGACACATGATAAATCCAATGATTCCCCAAGTGTCCCAGATGAATGGGCACCATCCCATGCATATTGAAGCACCACAGGTCCCAAATCAAGCCCTTGCAGGTTACTCTGGATTCTTCCCTGGTGGCCTAACCTTTTCCTCACAGAAGTTTCACAAAACCCAACTACGCTGACTTGTATTGAGGCTATTTCAGATGTACATTAGGAGGAAAGTCGAAAGGACCAGACCTGACGCGTTCATGTATCACAGTGACACCCTTTACAAAATACCAGCAGCTCTGTGGGCAGGATGCCCAGTAGAAGGATTGGATGCTTTACAATGATGTTTCTAACATTTGTTAAAGCCTATAAGGACTTTGGTTAGTGGTCTCTTTCAGCTACCCGACGACTAACACAATTTTGAATGACGCTAATAAAAACTGACCAGTCCTTGATGCAAATTTAACACATTCGCTCCCAGTGACAGGTGTGCTGCCGGTTCAAACCTAACAATTAGCACAAAGTCTCCTTGCTCTGTCACTGATATAAATATTAAAGAGGGCCTACCAGCAGTGAGATCTAAGACACCATGCTTTCTCCTCCTCTCTTACAGGACCTACTACCATTCACTTAGAGATTAGAAATATCAACAGTTGAATTTTATCCATCTAACACTCCTGTGGGGGATTTTCGGACAGAAAAATACTAAGAGTTGTTCTGGACATGCCAGATTTGCTGCTCATGTGCAGCACCAACCGGGCAGCAGATACTGAGCAGGTCCACCCCACACTCCCTGGAGGCATCAGACCCAGACACACCTGAAACATGGTAGGTCTAGACATGCTGCAGCAATCGTTTCATCTTGCTTCAGGTCAGAGCAGCAGGTAGGACAGCAATGAACACAGAAACATCAAAGCAGGCTCATTAACTTCACACTGAAGTTAAGAACATGCTTAAAAGCTTTGCTGAACTAAGTCTGTAATGATCAGCCCAATCTAAATAGAGAAACCGCACACCTCGTGCGAGGAGGAAGCTGGTGTTAACTGTGAAGAAAAGTGTGAATAATCTCCTCCAAATCCTCCCTTGCTCCAGTAAAGCCATGCTCATGCAACAACTGAGCAAAGCCAGGATGTTTCTGCTGAGCTGGGACTCTATGGTAGCATCTTGTTTGCAGGAATACACGTTCCTTCTCTAATGCATAAATATAACTGCTTGTTCATTGTCCAAGGTATACTGGGCACTGGGAACAATGCATCTTCTTTTACACATCATGCCCGATCATTAACACCTCTTATCTTGTAGCCAGATATTAAAGATACAAGCTGCCACAAAAATAACCTAGTTCATTATATACCACACTCCTTTAGAAATCACCATTGATTTTTAAAAACTGCAGGGGGAAGTAATTAGATTTAGTAGGTAGCAAAGCTTCAAACTGATGGTGTAGAGTCCTTTTTTTCATCACTCCCTATACAGAAAGTTGCAGAAAAATTAAATAAAAAATCTGTTCCTTCTCACCAGGCACAAAAATATATAAAGGAAAATCAACATTTCACCAAATGCAAGAAATTAAATACGTGCTTGCTGGCATGTGCTGTGAGGGTGTCACTCAGGAGAGCATTTAAACCCATATGCTTGCATTTAATGAGTTATGTAAGACTTAGGAGTAGGTTTAACATCAAGCATGTGTGTCTGTGTTTTGCTGCACAGGGGAGGTGTGGTAAACCAAGGCCTCAGGAGCTGAAGCACCCTGGGGGTATGGGGCTCAGCAGCGAGGAAAACCGAGCGTGCCTTGCCCCTGCCGAGCTGCTCGGCATTTTTCATGGCTGATCCCCTGTGTTTCATATGCAACACGCCTGTTACTGCACTTTGGCTGTGCTCGTCAAAAGCAGGCAACTGCAGCCATGTGGTGGTTCTCCTACAAAGAAGAATAGCTGATACCTCCTTGCCTCACAATAATTCTTACTCCTTTAAATCAAGTTGACTAAAATACATAAATCCCCTCTTTTTTTCATGCCTGTGGACAGGTTAGCAGCTGTTTTCAATGTCTAGGCTGAAACCATAAACAAGGAGACAAACTTGGAGCTCTGGAGATTCATGAGAGGCTTGATGCCTTCACCCATGCCTGTACTGCTGCCCCAACACAGGCAACAGAGCCACTCGACTGCAGTCAGGAGGAGGAGGAGGAGGATGCCTGAACCTCAGGAGGTGTGCCATACAGGACAAGCCCCCCAAGTCCCCTAAGTCCATCCCTGACTTCTGGGCTGTCTCCTCGAATGTCTGTGATTAGATAGGGAGAGAGCAAAAAATTAAAAATAAAAGTAAAAATGTGTCCTCATTTTCAGCTTTGAAATTAACTGAAAAATTATTTATTTTCTTAAAAGGATGATCCACGTCAGTAAAAAGACTAAATGCCTGAGTGATTATTTTAGTCTTCTGTCTAGTCAGCTTCTACTGCATGATCCCAGCATAGAGTAAAAACTTCGCACTGGATGGATCCCTCCAAGTGAACCTACTGTTCCAGGAGATGCTTTTTGCTCAGGTCTACAAAATTATTATTCACAGACCAGTTGCACCTGGAGGCCCAGACAGGTATCAGAAGCCATCAGGCACATTACTCTGCAAACATGCAGTAAAAGCCTGACAAAGAGCTTGGAACTGTAAATACACACAGCTAGAGAAAGGCATGACTGGAGGGGGCCGCAGCGGTGACGCCAACTGCCTGCCGCTCAGAGCTGTGGGGGCACAGGAAGACCGAGGCATCCGCCCCCTGCCTCCAGATGGAAACATCCCCCTTGCCTCTCTTCATTTTTTTCATCTCAGTTATTTTTCCAAGTGAGTTTAGTCCCAGTAAAAGTTGTCGGATCTGGACGCCTAGAGAACGAAGCCCCCAGATGGGCACCGGAGAGATGGTCCTTGCCACCCCCAGCAGGGGACTTTGCAGCTATTATTTGCAGACTGGTGATGAAGTGGGGGGATGTTTTCTGCTCATTAAGAGGCAGAGGGAGTGGGACCACCACTGTACTCCTTCCACGCACACACGGCACTGGGCAGCTACTGAATGAGACAATGTTTCCTCATTAGGGAGAGGGGCGACAAATGTGCCTGTCATCCTTCTGTTACTATTTCCAAATGAACTCAATTAAGTTAATTAATTTTTTCAGTGCAATAGAAATCAGAAAGAAGAGGCTGGAGCACTAAATGAGAATAAAAATAAAACATCGCTCCTCCTTCTCCAGCCCGGATCTCAAGATTGTTTGCTTTCAAATTGAAATAATTTTCAAAACATTAGCTTACTTGAAGAAAATCACTAAGTGTTTTTCTCTGTGGCTGCTTAATTTGAAAAGTCACACCCACTCTTCTCCCTGCAACCAAGTATGATTAATGCAAAGCGACATACTTTCCTAAAAGAGGACTTGCTGTCACACTTCTGTAATCTCAATCAATTATGGATACTTCAAAAAATACAATGAGCTTACGTTTAATCACTATGAAGTTTAAAGGAAAGGTTATATTACATGCTTTAGATATAAAAGGATAAGGGCATATAATTTTCATTGGGATTAAACCTTCTTTTGTGGGATTCTGGTAGGTAATTTACATACAAAGATACAATTTCATAATTGACTATTTCTGGTTTGTCTCCTGATGGAACCTTTAAAATCAAACAGGACGCTACTTCATTAACAGTTTTGTGCATGTGCCTGTATGTTTTGCCTACCATACAGATTTCTGGAAGGTGGAGAAAGAAGAAAAGCTTTCCATTTTTTGCAATCTGCCATAGATTGGAGTTAGAAAAGGCAGACAAACAGTAATAAGGCAGTTATATGATAAATCTTTAAATATGAGTCTTTTAAATTATTTTTGTTTCATTTCTACTTTACCCTTTTTTATGTTAATGATTTGATGATTGCGCACAGCAAAACCAAACTAAACTTTTTTTTCCCTTTTGAAGAAATGACAGTATGAGTGAACTTCAGTGCATGAAAAACATCCTCTAGAAAAAATTTCTATCATCTTTTATTGATGCATTAAAAAGAATCATGACAACAGGAGAGGATGCCTTCTGTTTGTACACTGGTTTTATATCTCTTACTGTCAAAATCGTGGATGCATCTGGAACTTCCACATGAAGTTCAATCAAACGCAAAGAAACACAAGAAGTTTTAGCCAAAAAGCACATGTATTACACACACCGCAACAACACAAGATGCCTTTTTACATCAGGGTTTCATTGCCCCATGCCCTTTATGAGATCCAGGATGAAAAGATTCAATGTTTCAAGCAACTTGTCAAGCTGGTTAGAAGTTGCTTAAGATTTTATCTCTTGATGTAGAAACTGAGTGACCTCAACTAGACAAAAGGCCTCACTGCCACCTCCTAACAAAGCTTTATGCAGCCACTAGAAAAATATCATCATCTCTACTCTGTTGCACATGTTCAAAGTCAATATCCTCATCACCTCTGATACTAATTTCACCTTGTGCTTTGCTCCCTCTAACATCAAATCATCTAAGAACCTAATACTCCTGTTGAGACCCAGTTAACTGGAATTACCCTCTGCCTGGCTGCAATACAGGCAGCTGCAGTTAAGAGTGAAGATGTTTTTTACCTTTTTGTTCCAGGTCCCTCGTAACGGTCACTGAATGAGTTCTTATAAGACTTCTACAATGCAGTTAAGCAGCATTATTGCATTGTTTCAGATTTAGAAAAAGGCATGTAAAAACCTGTACTCTTTAGAAGTGGCTTCTATTTTGACGCTTAGAGGCTCTGAATTGCCTCTGGAGACTCCAGAGAATTTATGCCGATCACCTAAGTTGCTCATTGAAGTACTGAGGATCAAATGCCTAAAATTGGGATGTGAGTATTCCCTGTTGGGTTTTGAGTTTCAAAGGTACTGCCTTGCATTGTAGAAGTTTATCCAGGTGACACCATCAAATAAATCAGGAAAAGCAGACAGTGTTTACATGGGCACATCTAAACTATGGTGTCTGGGAAATTTTCCCAGCTCCTACTCTGGATGTATACTCTGGCCATATCCCAACTTTATGTCAGGGCAAGTGCTAAGTCCCACTGTCTACTCTCCAGGTCCTGTTTTCAACTGGAGGAAAACCTTGGTAACTCAGGAAACCCAAGTTATGCTCTACCACATTGAATGACCAGGACTGCAGCACAGCCCTGCCTGCTTTGGCACCAATTAAATCATTTGGGACACCAGACTTGTAGAAAGTTGAAAAAGCTCAGCACTCAGGAAGCTTATAGAGGTCTTTAATGACCCAACCACCTCTGCTCTGTCATTTTGCAACCTTATCCTCTAGAATGCACGTTATTATTTTTAAAGTATTAATACCTATCACCCTTATTTAAGGATCAAACTTTTGGGGTCTGGTGAAGGCTGCAGCTCCTTCTCTTTACACACAGAAGCTCCCAAGCAATGTCTGCAAGTGACTCTGCCGTGTGCCGGGAACAGCCCAGTGGCTGAGGCTGACTCCGATTCTAGGGTCGACAGGGGATAAGACCGGTACCAAAGTGCCTGACTCGTGGAGGAAATGGTCCATAACAAGTCCCTAAAATTGCCCATTACAAGGTCAGGCATTTGTCTCACCGTTCAATACTTTCCTGGCAATTGATGCCCCCATCCATTGCGTGTCTGGTAATAAGCAAAGCATCCTGCTAGCAGCTCTTTCATGCTGCCTACCTACAGCCTCATACTCATTCACAAAAGCTTTCCTGTACATAAGCTTAATGGATAAAGCAATCAATACAAACAAAATCACATGCTTTCCAACTTTCTTCCCTTCACTAAGTAGAGTCTGAATCTTAGGTTTTTGTCTGAGCACCTCCCTAGGTCCAGAATAACTAAAGACAATATGGATAGTTACAATCCACCACAACACTTCTAACATAATTAAGACACCCGGGCAATTTCCTCAACTCAGTTTATTGCCAGGCAAAGAGAATCCCACTGGTGAAAACCACTGTGGTTCTGTAGTGCTGCAGACCATCAGAGGAACATGGGAAACCAGCATTTCAGGTGTCAGATCTCACTTTATACCAAACCGGTGAAGCACAGATCAAGAATTCAGAGTTCTAGCAAAACTGCTTTTCAGTATCTGTTAAGAAAGAGATGAAGCCAAACAGCTACACACACTTGCTTTCCATCAAGGTTCTCATTAGGCTTTCATGCCACCAGTAAAAATAGAAAAGGAGCAGAAAGCCAGGCTTTTGTTGGAGATTCTGGCTTATTATGATCTACCTGTTGCAGAGAAGTACTATATGTTCCCAGTTATTCATGTTTTAATGTACTGTCTCCCATGCTATGTTTCACTACGAAAACATTCTCCACAAAGGAAAAAATGGTGAAAAGAGGAGGCGAGATAGAGAAACTCATGAATATCAGGTTGTCAAATGCCTGTAAGAGCACCACCACAACAGTGTATGACCAGTGACAGCTTTTTTTCATATTCCTCTGTAAGCACACAGGGTGACATAAAAATCTGGGACAAATGCTAATAAACCATTTCATATTTTTTCACTTAAAAGGTTCTTACTCCATAGTTTTCAGCCTGCTTCACCCTGCAACATACATCAATGTTACAGTCACCAGGGGACACTGAGGACGAACCTGGGGGACCCCTCGCAGCCAGATGGATCCAGGGCTCAGGTCCCCTCTGCTCACCACTATATTGCTGCACCTCTGTATGCTCCTTGGCAAGCTCTTTCACCCTCTAAGTCTATCTTTATCCTTAAAGCTTTTGTTTGCTGCCTCCATTTGGTCTGGAAGTTTTTCACGACAGAAACTGCTTATGCCAGAATGGTGCTCCACTCTCAATACCAAAAATGAGAAAGAGATGTTTGCCAGTTATGATACCTGATTCTCTGCATTTTAATGCTTTCCCTTGCTAGGATTTAGACATTGATTACAAACTGCATGCTGAACAGGTCTGAAAAACTTAGCTGAAAATCTGCTACTGCAATAGGAGATTACCCTATAACCAACATTAACCCCATCGCAAACATGTGAGCCCCGCAGGGCAACCAAGAGGCAGGAGCTGTGTTTTGTGGAAAGCACGGGAGTTATAATCTTACTGATTTATGGGACACTAACTGCCTTGCGAGGCAGTAGTGATTTCCCACAGAGGTCATCACAGACACTGTTTATCAGTCTGCTTTGAGCAAATCCCATTAATAAATAGGTGGCTGCAATGTTTATTAAGAAAACCATGAGCCACATAACAGAGCCATAACATTACAATTTCAGGTCTTCTGAACAGCCTGTGAATACGGGGAACTCAATCAAGCAGGTATTCCCGAGAGAGGAATATTAATTAAATAAAATAGAGAGAGATATACACAGATAGATTGGCAGTTTGTGTGCTCTGCACTGCTTAAATTACTTCCACGTGATCACACTTTATACTTACCTTTCTACATATTGATCTCTGAGCCTAGATTGTACCTCCTTATCTTCTTTTTGTCCATCTAGCACATAGAAAAGATTTATAGCATGTTACACAGGGCGAACCTGTGAAAAAGCAGGTTTCTATGGCAACCCAGTATTTCTTTTCTGTATAAACCTGAAGTACTGAAGCAGAGGAAGGCCAGAACTCTATACCAACTTCAAAGTTGCTCTTTATTCATATTACAATGCTTTAAAGCAATCAAAATATTTTACTGCCATCAAGCAAACATATTAAATAAGTCTTTAAGAACCCTTTAAGAAACACTTTAAGAAAACACAGCCATCGTGCTCAGTCATTGCAAAGCACCACTATGGACGTAGTTTGCCACACATCGAACATGTAATCACAAAAGCAGTATCTCAAGAGATGCTCTGACCATGCACACCTGTGAAGTAGCATGTGAAAGTGCAATTTGTCACTGCATGCCACCACAGGAATTCAGTATCACAGGTCAATTTTGCAATATTAAGATAGTTCACGGTCAGATTCCTACACGTTCCTCTACTGGATCACAAACCTTGACCCACAAAGATGAATCACAGCTGACTTTTCTAAAGGTATAAAAACAGAGGATCCATTTCAGTGAACCAGCACTATGCCTTTGCCCTGCCATTTATCACAGACTACTTTATGTCCACGTGCATAGGGTCCACTGCCCCTAAGTTTATCATTTCCCAGCAAACTGAGTCTTAATTCAGGGCACTCTGCCATTTGTATTGACACCAGACAGCTTTACTGCAGAAGTCACCAGCAGATACCTTAGGGTGAGGCTGCTTGACACAAACCCTTGAGCCTCTTCGTGCCTCTACAATTAGCCATTGGCTACACAGAGCGAAAAGGGGAGCAGAACTGGGGTCCTGTCTCTGCTCTCTGTTCTCTGTAAGCAAAACTTTTCTACCTAAGGTGGACATACCCTGTGGGCAGAGCCCAACAGGTCCAACACAGATAAACAGATGTGCACCAAGGTGGCCTAAGCATCTGCTAGGACCATTTGTCCAGACCTCTTGATATAAAGTATTTCTTGAGGGGAAAAAAAAATCCAGGAGGAAAAAAGAGTATATTTCCAGGAAAACCCAGATAAATGGTACACCTACAAATACTGAAACAGTAACCTCTTTTTCTCTGTTTTTTTTTTACATGGGTAACACCGGCACAAATAGGTTTGTCTACAGGATATATCACTTACCTTGCAGTATGGAGACCCAAATTTATAATTTTGACTGGGGAACTTATGAGCTCAGGGTCTTTCATGACCCTGGCACCTCCATTTCTCCATGACACATTCCCATACAGCAGCAACATTGTGCCAGCTGAGCATCTGGGCAGATCGACTAGGACAGGCCTAAGCAGCCATCCCAGCTGCTTCGTATCTTGTTATTGCTTTTTCTTTTCCCTAGTGTGGTGTATTTTCCACACAGCTCAAGCCCTTGCCAATGGCCATCGCTGCCCATTTCCTACATCTTCACATCCCCACAGTGGGACACCAGACCAGCTCCCATGCACGCCGCACTTGTCCTGAACTCCCTTCCAAGTGAAATCACAAAGTCTTTTTTTATTATTAGTAAGGGCTGAATTTCCTGTGCTGGTGGTAGAGTGGAAACATAATTTCTATTTCACAATATTAAAAACACATTTTCCAATCAGAACAGGGTACAAAGAGAGGGAGAGAGGTAGTGGGATACACTTACATCCCCCTGAAGACAGCTGAGCCTCAGGAAGTCACAGATAAATATGGAGGAACTGCCATCTTAGGGAAAAAAACCAGTGGTTTTTGGGGACTAAAATATAAATTGGATGGATATAGCAAATACTTGGTGTGTTAAGTAAACTGTGAGGCAACTGGTTTTTCACCTGCTGAAGTGCTCCTGCTGTGATGTGCTACAGCATTTTGTGTACAGATGGGAACCAAAGCTCAGGCACTTTCTTCTTCAGTTATTGAGGGAGTCTGATAGTGTTCCCAGTGAACCCAGCAGTAATGTGGTGTTATTAAGTGGAGGCCCACAGCTGATCTCACTAAGACTGGTATCAAAGCAGAGTCATTCCTTTTTACTGCAGAAGTCCATTTTAATTTTATTTAGGGAGGCAGCATGATCTCATAGTCAAGGCATCAGGAGATCTGGGTTGTGTTCCCCACCATGCCATGTGATCACAGGCAAAACATGCAAGTGCTCTGTGCTTTCCCTTTTTTTTTTTAATCATCTGCCACATGCTGGAAAAGATCATTGTTTACTGCCACAGAGTGCTCTGAGATCAATGAATGATAAACCCTAAAATGCTAAGTGTTACCAATGAAGTGTGCAATTTTTATACGACTAGAATGATATAAATCAGGACTAACCCCAGTGTCACCGATGTAATGCAAAATCAAGCCTTGAGATGATCTGAAATGGTAGTAAAGTTCCTGGAAACAACATGTGACCCAGTAAAAGCACAGTTTAGTACTCCGAACACGAATGATGTAATGGTATAATAGGCTTTGACATGGAAGACAAAGTGCCATAGAACAAAAAAATCAAGTTCATCTTGTTTTGTTCATATTGTGTCAATTTTCCTTTCCTTCTACGATTTCATTCTCTTGCAGACATATTCTACCTCTTTCTGTTCCTACTAAGCTATGACTTGGTCTTATGGCCTCCTCCCCTCCTCCCCTTTCTAAATTCATGCTGTGCATAAAATTGTCTCTTAGAGTAAGATTTACTCTTTTTGGCCCAGTGCTCTGCTCCATTGTAGGCCACCGGTCCTAAAGCAGGGAGATTTAGCATGTGTTTCATAAAATATTTCAACTCTTAGTTCATGTTTTTATTATTTTCCATTTCTTTTATTTTTCCTTTTTACAGAATTTCTTCACCACAGGATTGGTACCTGGGCTCTAAAAACAGCTGATTCAACAACGTGGTACCCTACGACGCTCAAGATAGTACATACAAATGATAATTCTCTATCAAGTTTGCTCCTCATTAGTCTGAATTCTATAAGAAGGTCAGAAACTGAGAGAGCATTGTTGGCTGTACCTTGAATCTAATTTAATCCTCAGAGTAGCATTGCTATATCTGTTATTAATAATCAAACTCCCAGCATCGTATTGCATCGGTGCTCTGAAAACTTAAAAGACAAAAGAAAACAGAAACATGTAAGTATCAGACATTTACAGATCTTGGACATTTAAGCCAAGTCTATCACAAGAAATGCCTCCTGCAACGAATAAACCTCATAGCTCTAGGGGAAAACAGTTTTTACAAAGAAGGAAGCTGCTGCTTAAAACCAACATTGTTCATATGACAGGAAATAAGGTAATATGAGGTGCATCTCTGGGCCTCTGGTCACCAGCAGATACCTACTCTTCCCCCAGGAGACGAGAAACTTGAAATGGAGCGAATGTTAAGTAAAAGAGATTATGGCAATTCTGAATACTTATGGTTCTTAAACACCTCAAGCCATGCTGACGGTTACAAACATGCTGGAAATTATTAGTATTAGGATTGCAGCTATGATGGGGGGACTCCAGTTGCAGTTCTTCACTTTCATTAAATGCCAAAGTCTTTTTGAAAACCCCAGTTTTCTGTTAAAACTCAATGGCATGTAGAGTCTTCAAAACCTGTAAGTTACCTCAGTTATAGTCTGTATTTCCCTTTAACATCTGTAGAGCTTTGCGGGATCAAAGACAGCTCTGCCTGTCTTTTTGGAGAAGGAAAGATAATTGAGAGCTACAGAACAGACACACCTTCCATTGACCGTAGCCTCCAACAGGATGGTGAGATGTGATCTCTGCAAGAGCACTGCAGGTCCAAAGCAGGGTTCAGCCCAAGTTCTACAAGCCAGACCAGTGTCAAATGCATTCATAGACCCATCTTAGAGAAAAAAAACAAACAGGTTTTTAATTCTCGGGTGTGTATCTCACTCACTGACAGCCTAAACATAGGAAAGATTGAAATGCCCTTTTACTGAAAAGGGCTTTAAAATCCTCCTGGTTTTTTATTTTGAGTAGCAAGCTCATTCGCCCAGATGGAAGAAATGAGCTCCTAGAAGACTCTGCTTATATAGCCAGGTAGCGCTAGTGACAACGAATATAAAACACTTTAAAAAATTACAAGTGAAGTTGTTCTGCCTGATTTTGAAAAAGAATCAAAAGCATTTCCAGCTTGCCATTGCCAAGTCAAATTTGGCCTATAACAAAAAATCAAACTCTTAATAAAACCAGAAAACATAGGAACATTCCCATGACCAAAAATGATTGAGCTGTTACAGCTCAGCAATTTACTGCCCATCCACTGAGTTGCAATAACTACATGTGCACTTTAAGCTCACTCCAGTACTGAAATAAAATACATTTGCTGAAAACGTGCTTCAGGGGAATATCTGCAGCTGTTTTACGGAGGTTTAAACCCACCATGTTAGTGATTGGAGTAAGCTAAGAGCACACTAACAGTAGATTAGCGTGTTTTGCCTGATAAACTAGAATTTGTTAAGCCACAGCTATTTGGCTGCTTCCAACCATGCAAATTCACCATTACTCTGTTAGCTGAAAGACTAGGTGCTCACAGTGACACCAGCTCAAATTAAAACTGCTGCTGATTCAGAAAGAAACGGTCAAGATTGACAGTCATAGATAGACCAAAAGCTTTTGAGACAGATGCTCTACAGGATATGTAGCATAATCAGACATTGAAGCCAGTGGCATTATAGGATCATGTCAATCACAGTTCTTTAGGTTTCTTTTAAACACACATATCTGAAAACTTGAAAACAAAACATGTTTCTGCATATATTTTTAGAAATGAATGGTCCACTTTGTGGGGTTTCTTACTGCTCCTGTATGCAAATCTGCATGTTAATAATTTCTGAATCACTCCCTGGAATACTATACATATGATAAATATTTAATTCCTTGCACTGACATTACAGGTTGAACACTTCTATATTCCTACCACATTATTAAAGCCACAAAGAGTGGGGGAAAAAACTGAAATAATCAATTATATTTGATCATTCTTGGCCATAGCCACTGCAAGGATAAATCTGCCAAAGGAAAGGAAAACATGACAATGAAAGAAGGTGACAGAGAGCTTGAGAAACTTGTCTGTTTGGCACTATCTGACAGTAGCAATGTGTGCTGCCTCCTGTCTACATGGAGAAAGAGCTTCCTTCCAACAGACTTTAGAAAACTTTTCTGTGCTCTCAACATGTGTAAGTGGAGAAGCATGGACACTGGAAGAGACATCCATTTTTTTCAACACCAATTGAACCATAATTATGATGTTTTCCAGTGAATTCACAGAGATAAAGTCAGGAGCAGGCGAGGGAAGCCCACTGCACAGGCAGGGATGACAACCTGGAGACAGGTCAGTTTCTTTTCCAACAAACATCCATAAGGTCTGACAGCAAAGCTCTGCTTCTCCTGCTGTGCAGAGGTCCCATCCCCAGGAGGGAAGTGTGTGCAGAAATGTGGTCCCACGGGAACTTTGCACAAATCCCCTTCCTCCCAGCCCTGCCATCATGAGTTTGGACTGGCTGAAAAGACCCAGACATCAAGTTTCTTCAAAATCCCTCATGCCCATGGTGCCCCAGGGTCCCACCGCCACCACTCTGTCACCACCACTCTGCCACCTGGAGAAGAAAACTACCAATTTCTCTTACAGCTCTTTTCAATCCAGAGAGCCAGAGCTGTACTCCGTGATGATTTTTCCATCATTGTTGATTTGCAGATTATCCAACTGCATTTGATCAAGACAGAGAGAAGAAACTAATAATATGGCACAGCACTTAGGAACACTAATTGCAAATTACTCTTAAATAATACATCAGCCCTCTCTTAATTATGGCATCTTTCACTCTCCTCAGAAAAGTGCAGCATCTGCTAATGTATTTTTCCAATTATTAGTATGAAGTTGCAGGGAAAGGGTAGAGTAGTGGCTCCTTTCTATCTTGATCTGCTCTCAGTCTAAGTTTCCCTGAATGTCCATAAAGCTTTATTTTTTTCCCTTCTGACTTAAAAATTTCATTCCTAAGATACATTTCTTGAACCAACGCTCACTGACTAACACCCCTTTCTGAAGGAAAGGGTACACGAGGAACCTGGTTTTCCTGAATAAGTAACTAAGTCTTATATTTCCCATTAACTTCCACAGACTTTCAAGGCTGTAAATTCTGCAAATTTCATCTGTTTGCTTTACTGTACCAAAAACCTTTCTGCCATCTTCTCCATTTAATCTGCTATTTTCCTCAGTACTTGTATGAGGCATTGAAATATGCCGAAGCGTGTGCTGCCACCTCAGTTCTCCACATGCCCATCATCAGAGTTTTCAAAAGGCATCCATGAATTTGATGTCTTTAATGTCCTCTTGTCAAATATGAGGATGGCCATGACAAATTCACAGCAGTGGTGAGCCCTAAGCATTTGCACCAGTTCCTGGCTCTGGCATTGAAAACCAAGCACACAGCACATTAGCTTCTGCATCCAAAGCAAACAGCCACTTTTTAAAAATTTTAAGGAAAATTATTTTCCCAGTGCTATCCACTATGTCAGTGGTGGAGCTGGAATCTGAGCTCAGCTCTTTTTGATTTAATCCCCTGGATTTTACTGCATCTTGGGAGCACTGCACTCTTAGACCTCTAATTTGAATTTTTAAATAACTCAGAACACTGCCAACTAGATTTGTTCATTTTATTCTATTGTTTAATATTTCCATGAGGCTCCAAATAAATCATGTTTACTGCATTGACCTGACATGCAAATAAAAGTGCGGTGAAGCTCCAAACCTCCTGCTACGTATAAGCAACATGGTCTTGCTATGGGATCTTCAGGCAGCTGTATTTAGCTGGTCAGCTATCTCACCTGTAGCCCCATGACAATATCACCAAGCTAATCGTCTAAATGAGACACCCTTCTCACTCCAGCTAATTAATCACATATCTTTATCTGGCAGGTGCAGGCTTGAGATTATTTGTCTGAGCAGCCAGTTTTCCTCACCTCAGAGAAAACCAACAATTAATAATCAAAGGAAAAGAAGAGAAAAAAAAAACACAACCTCAGTGAAAATCAGCATGGGTCTTTAAAGAGATATTTCAACTTGAACTTCACAGGACATGAACCAAAGATGCACTTTTAGGTTATCAGATGTGTTGGCCTGTGAATCTCCTTGCCCTAGCATAACCTAGACCTGAACAAAAGATAATTTATTTTATTTTGAGTTCATCATTGGACTGAAAACCTTTTCAAATTTTACAATAAAACCAGTATAGTCAAAATATCTATTTCAAGGTAGAAAAGATGAAAGGTTTGATGGAGACCTTTCTCCTTCTTTTCAGAGCAATCAGGGTCTACATTGGTTCCCAAATCCCCCCTTTAGAAAACAACCCTGAGACCAGTACGTTACCACAAAACATTTCTGCTTCAATGCACAGCGTGTGGAATCTGCCAAAATTTTTCTGACCATCCCTAACAGAGCTGCAGCCCCAGCAAAGCCACTCTTCTTGAGCATCCTCGAATTCCCCTGTCACTGACAGAGGGAGCCTGTCCTTGTGTTTCCTCAGAGAATGCAAAATAGGAAGCAGCCCTAGTGGTGAAGCAGCCCTCAGAGACAATTAAATAGAAAATTTGGCAGATTTTCAGACACACTGCTACCTGCTTACAAATACAAAGCAGTTTTGCTTGACAGTCAGCTAAAGCACCGGGACCCCTGCCTGGGTTTAGGTTAGTCTCCTGGAAGACTTGAAACAAATGTTTATGATAGATCAGCATTACACCGTTCATCCAAGAGACATGACACCCGCACCAGTCTCTGATGACTCAAGTAAAAATCCCACCCCTTTCCCAGCATACTCCTAGTAAGGTTTTTCATCTAAGCAGTGCCCAGCCCATTTCTGGGTATTTTCACAGGCAATCCCATTGATCCAGGTATTAACAGCCAGGCTATTAGCTGGGGCTGCCCGACTGCATTTGTAGCTGCTTCCTCAGGATTTCTACTTGTTCCAGACAATGATTTTAACACTGACAGGCCTGGCATGGGGTCTGTTAACCCCACAGAATCCAGGCAGGTAAAAACGAACAACTTTCCTCTCTTCCCAGCAGCCCCAACAGCTGAAGTGTTAAGAGTGTACTGAGGGCAATGCTCTTTTTAACAGCACTTGGCACAATTACACTTTATTAATTCAGAGCTGTTATTTTACAGCTTCATTTGTTTCTGCCAGTTTTATGTTTTGAAGGGTGGAGAAAGCACGAAGGAGTAACAATTTAAGTGGAGCTCAGCAGATGGAGAATGAGTATCTCATTCTCTCCATCACTGCTGAAAACAGAAGTATTCTACCTCACAGGGATCCCTTGCTAAAAAGAGGAAAAAAGAAACACCTCAGCAGTTACGAGAGCACTTGAACCATCACAAAGGAGTATGTTTCTTTGCAATGCTGCATGGAGAGACGTAGCTGGGAAGAAGATAGGCACCTCAGCAGCAGGGTGGCAGGTAGTCGGCGTAGTGAACTGTTACCTTCTGGAGACCCAGGCTCCAAGCCAAACTGGCACTTCTCAGCCTCTCTTTTTTTCCTAACACTCTGGCTATAACAGGGGGAAAAGCTACAGGAAAACGTGACCCTAACATGCCAGATTGCCACCAAGTGTGTGAGCTGGTTGTGTTTCTACTTTTCTGTGCACGGCTCTTCTCCACTCCACATATTTGGCAGCAATTCACGTCTGCACCAAGGAACAGGACAAAACCCATTCTCCTCTAGGTATTAAGCATACGAAGCAAACACACACTCAGGCCTCATGACTAAACCCTGGCATAGGCAGAGTTTGCTGCAATTAAAGGATCATACACGCTCATGAGAGGGAAAAGATAAAGACCTGTTTGTAAGGGAAGTGTCACAGGTCACGGGAAGCTACGTTGCTGTCCAAGCTGGAGAAGGAGGGTGAATCAGTAGTTCAAATCATGAGGAAAAAAAAAAGACTTTAACAATCGCATCCCTCTGAACTGGTCCGAAGGAGGAAACATGCTAATGAGAGATAGCTTTGGTTTGCAGCTCAAGGGTACTATTTGGGCAGAGCTGGAGTAGCCCCATCACAGTCAATGTCATTACAGAGCGTTGGATCTACAGGTCCTGGTGGAAACCCCCATATAGGAAGTCCTCCAGCACATGGTGGTGGGACAGGAAACACAGCAAGCAATAACCACCCCGAGGGCCAGATACAGCAGATACAGAAGAGATGGCAAACTCAACAGTCCCCCACCCACCACCTCACTAAAAACAGAGAAGCAGAAGCAGAACACGGTGCAGGATCCTGCCAGGGGAATTTTTGTTTTTCACTTTGCTCTTCAGCTCACTGCACAAAGTGCTCACATACCACAGTAATGAGCGCAGTATAGAAATGCCTCCAGAGGTAGATTAGAGACAGCCAAACAAGAATGCCGCAGCTAAAGGGATAATCAGAGCTCCCCTCTGACAGGCAAAGGGCAAGTCTTGGCACTTCTCCTTCTGTCAAATTGCTTCTAAAAATAAACTCGGGAGCCAGATCCAGGCCTGATGGCATGACAAGAGTTAAATTGCCACACTGGGGGCCTTTCATGTCTCCTGCAGCTATGGAATTATCTGCTTAGAGGACAGGTACGCCCATAAGTGTTTCTTTGGCATCCTCCACTATGGACAGTGGTCAGGTCCTGGCCAGAATGCTGCATCAGCTCACACCACCACCCTCCATTTCAGAGCCCAGCTTTTACTTTTTCTTTTTTCCCCTCCAGTTTCCAGTAGATCAAGGCAGCATAGGCTCAATAAGTTTTACTCAGAGCTCATTATTAAATATTTACCCTTTCTTGCGCTACCACTGTAGTATCACCTAGGAAGGCAGGACCTGAACGTTCTTGTCCGCTGAGGCTAGGGGAGTGCAAAAAACTTGTTTTATTCCCCTTCAAATGAATTGTAGCAAACGTATTTTTTCCTATCTATGTAAGAGCACAAGAAAAATCAATGCTACAGCTAATACACCCTTTCATGGGACCAGAGTAATCAGTAGTACATGTCTGTGCTGCAAAATAATACTTGGCAAACCCACAGTGCTTTAGGGTCACCACAGAGATGTCATTCCTTCCTACATAAAATCATTAACACTGACGCCACAGATAAGCTACTCGTAATGCTAGGTAAATATCCCAGAAAGATTAATAATATTTTCATTGAACTCTCTATTTAAAGGAATATAGA
Organism: Chionis minor; assembly: GCA_013398295.1. NCBI lineage: Eukaryota > Metazoa > Chordata > Aves > Charadriiformes > Chionidae > Chionis > Chionis minor. The sequence goes on along the minus strand of VZSF01017903.1, from coordinate 2,347,510 downwards.
AGCACCATTTCATCCCTAAGCTGATAATAGGGTCCACGTGTGAAAACAATAAAATAATAAAAGCGACATGAATAAGATTTCAATGGAAAAAGCTTTACCCAAGGAAAAGTTTCTACATCAAAGCAGGCAGATAATCTGACAATATTTTCTTCTACAAAACTGCATATAGTTAGTTAATGATTTAAACAAGATACAGTATTATAATTTTTATTAGTCCCTAAGGAGCTACAACTAAGCTGAAAAGGGAAAAATGCCTGCCTTATCCTGGTAGAAAATCTAAAGTAATTATTATTTTTTTCTGTTTTGCATGATCATGACCAAAAATGCAAACAAATAATTGATTTTCAAAAAATCACAACTGTGAACATTAGTGGGTTTGGTGTGAAAGTACTCAGGAGTTAAGGAATGCAAGGATCTGATCGGTTTTCCAAATCAACGGGAATAGGAGGTTCCATCCTCTCTCATGCTCCTTGTGCTGCTGTTGACCACCATCTCATACCAGGGGTATTGCTAAGAGGTGCAGGATGTCAGGGAGAGCAAGATAATCTCTGTCAGGATGTTTCTGGACTCATGAAGTCAGGCTGGACCTTTCTAACAGGAAGAGTTTCAAGCTGGCCACCTCTCCTAACAGCAACTAAGCGCTAACTGAATTCTTCTAGTCCAAGAGGCAGCAGAGGAAACTAATAGACTTTTACTGCCTGCTTAAACAAGTGATATACACGGCTTTTAAGGGATAAGTATCCATAATAACATGTGCAATAAGCAGCTCAGCTGCTATCAAGCGAGAGGCATTCTTTGTCTCTCTGTTGGGCTGTTGGATTTTCTCCACTGCGTCTGACACTTAGGCCAGTAGCAGAGACGTGAGAGCAGTACAGATGTTGTCATTTGAATAACAGTGAACTATGCAGTAATTTGGTCAAAAGTGAAGAAACTACTTACAAAACTGACCATGAATTTACTACCATTTTGGTTACATTCTCAGCAAGTTTTCTTCTCCCCCATTTTTTCACTCGCTCAGTCCTTGCCACAATCAGTATTTTGTTCAGCGGGCTACCTACGCGCATGGCATCTGTGGACAACCTGGCCTTGAAGTTTAGCCCTTTGTCTATCTCCTGAGTTTTCCAGGTCTCCCAGACAATGTAACTAAGGATCTCCAGGTTAAATATCTGTCAAGGAGAGAAGTAAGACAATAGTAACTCAATTAGAACAGAAATTGGTGTTTTAGGACCACAAACATATTTGCAAAGTGAACATGCTGTGATATAATCTCTACACAACTGGAAAGATCTTGCTGGTTCTTTAAACATAGATGTTACAGCTCTCCCTTGGCTCTCTGTCTATATGTAATCCTGGTCATAATTACATGCATATGTTAGATATTATTTATAATTCAATGACAAGAGACAGATTTCATTTTTGTTTGGTCACTGCTGCTCTGTATGTTTATGCTGCATAAAGCACAGATTTACTTTGCCAATCAAAATCTGGTATCTGAGATCCCTATGGTCAAAACCACTTCCATTTTTTATTTAATCCTTCAAAAGCTTTTTCTTTATCCACAGTGCTCAAAATTCTTTCTTCCACTTCTTTTTCTTTCCTGACTGTCTAACTTCTTGATCCTAATACTTATACCATGCTTATCACTAAACTATCCAAGTAGCAAAGGAGCCAGGGCAACTTACAGAAAAACCGCTCCACTTCAGAACTCAAACACACTCACCAGAACATTTAGGGGTCTTCTACACAAGGTTCAGGTTCTCACACCAAAAATCAGGCTTTACCCTTTCCCCTGTAGCACTAGGGTGACAGCACTGAATTGGAAGTGCAAAGAAATCTCAGGATTTGGTTTAGAAGCACCATAAAAATGTTTATTTGTGAGCAGCACATCAGGAAAGCAGCTCTGTATCCTGTCAGTATTTGGACTATCTGCCTGGTTACTGAGGGAGAGACCAAACCAGAGGTACTTTGTACATAGATCGGAACATCCCCTCTGCAAGAAACTGACTACAAGCAATCACTTTAGTTTCAAATTATAGATATTAAGTAGCAAAAAAAAAAAAAAAAAAAAAAAA
>VZSF01017903.1:2257321-2345428 GCA_013398295.1 Chionis minor | reverse complement strand
AAAAAAAAAAAAAAAAAAAAAAAAGGAAGCTGTATTGTCAAAAGGCCTGTAGACAACTGGGAAATTTATATGTCCAAAAAGAGAGCTAAGACACCAGGCCACAGAAACTTCTTCACATATCAAAGAGCTGTGAGGAAGAAGAGGCACTTGCCTGTAGATTTATTAAACCAAAAAGAGTTTAGAGCGTACCATGTCAGCAGACATCAGATGCTTAAACTGTCCTACTTTCTCTAACAGATGGCTTGGGGACAGCCCAGTCTCCTGAAACACTCATTTTGAAAGTCCCTCTGGTCTAATAGCAATGCAGGTATGCATTGATTTACGTCATTCTGCTGTTCATAGCACAACCAGCCTATACAACCAGAACCAGCCTGATGAAGAGATACTTGAGACAAAAAAATATGTCACTGAATTATAGCTGAGTTTAATTTCTTCCCCTTTTGTTACTGAGCAACCTCTTGACACTGCCTCTACTTTTACTCATTGTAAGTTCATGATGCAGAAATCAAAAATAAAGGGAGATTTATTATTTCTTTCATTTGTTTCTGAAGGAAAGACAGCAAACAAGGTATGTCCATAGGGGGATTGCTAGGTAAATGACAAGCAGAGTACATATAACTGGCAAATCCAGCCAAAATGATTTAACTTGATCTTACTCAATAAATATGGCATCAAAATTCAGAACAAGAAATAGAAAGTTTGTACCTGAGATTTATGTTTCACTCGATTCACATTATAAGTGGTTTGATTAAATATTAATTCTAATATCCACTTGGGTTAATAATTACACCAATCTGTCTGTACATATCTATGCAGAAGCTCTTAGGAAATATTAATGCACCAGAAATGCATTATCAACCTCCTATTTTTATTCTAAAAGCATATTTTTATTTCTTTCTTGCTAAAAAAACCTGCCAATATAATTTATTCCTTGCCACCAGTGGGCTATTGATCTTCACAGCTGTTGCTCACAGGCTAAATCAAGAGAGGTTTCCGTAAAAAGAGAATCCAACTTCTCAAATACCTTCAGAAGCAGAAGTTCACCAGAGTGAACATTAAAGGAGAACTTTTAGAAGGTTGTAGGTAAGCTCTACTGATTCACCCTGTTCTTTGATACATTTCAAGATTTAGATCAAATTCTTCAGAATGCTAAACTTCATCCCTCTTACAGTTCAGATAAAAACATATTCTTTCTTCTAGAGGGAATGATTATGATAGCTTGGCTTTTCACAGATTGAAATCAGCCCAAAAGTACATGGTATTTTCCTGAGAAGACAAAGAGATCAACAACATTTACATGAAAACAGGCCTATTTAAAAACGGCAGGTGATGTTGAGAGACATTTAAGAAGACTTGCTCTTAAAATCGTTTATGGCTCAGACTCTGAAAATGAGCTCAAGTTATGCATTCCACCGTCATTAGTCATATCATAAAACAGAAGCCACAAGTCATGATTGAATGTGTTGACTATTGGTAGCTGACAACCACTTGTAAGTGGAGCTGAACTTGAGGAACCTTGTTGTCAGCACTAACACTGTTTGATTCACTGAGTTACATGGTCCCCACCTTTATTTTTCTCCCTCTGAATGAATTTAGAAGGTTATCTACCTCTGTTAAGTATTGTAAAGTTGAGAAACAAAAGACATTATGTGTGTGCTGTTTATTTAATCCTTCAAAAGCTTTTTCTTTATCCACAGTGCTCAAAATTCTTTCTTCCACTTCTTTTTCTTTCCTGACTGTCTAACTTCTTGATCCTTTTCCCCCTCAGCAACAACAATTGTGCATTTTTTTTGTTGAGGAACACAATGGGCAGCCTGTGTGAAAGAGCTTCAAACTTCACCTGTGCTGATTTGATAGAGGAAATATAGTATTATTAAATACAAAAATGGCAAGCACATCGTGATTCTGTTGGTTTGCCTTTGCCAGAATCTATCAGTAGACCTGCAGATGGTCAAAGTTGTATGTAGTGAAAAATATTCAACATCTCTCATCTGCTTTTACTACAACTTCTGTCAAGGTTCTTTCAGCCAGCCAGCTAAGACTATCTCCTAACAGTGATTTAAATTCACAAACTAAACTCTTTGTTTAGCTAAGGAATGAGATGAAAAATGAATGAGACTTGCAAAATGAATGAGACTTGCCTTGCCTTTCTTCCCCATTATTTCTTAGCAATGGGCAGAGGACTCCCATTCTCCAGGTCAGGTATAAATATTATGAAGCTAATTTAACTGGAGAGGGTGTATCTCTCCTCAGCGCTAAAAAGAGGGCTCTCCTCAGTGCTAAAAAAACAAATTAAAAAAAAAAAAAAATCAAGATAGGTTTTGAGTCTCAGTCAGGTCACAGTCCTCCTGTGTGACCTTAAGCAAGGCACCTTACTTCAGTAATTCTTTTTCTTTTCATCAGTAAGACATATATAATCAATATGCCTGAGTCAAAAAGTCTTTTGAAACTCATTCTGAGAATTCTTTAAGTCTAAAAGTACAAAGTCCAGAAATAAGTGTCAATCAATTGCCTTATCAACCCCTTTAATTTTACTACTTAGCTATCCACAGAAATGTTCAAAGCATAGATACCTATGTTCTAAAGCAAGAAAAAACTAGCACAAGCACAGAAATTTAGATCTGCCACGTCAGACAAAGTGCAGAACCTTCCTAGCAGTTCTTGAGAAATGAAGCTACATGCTGTGGTCACATTAGATAATTTACTTCAGAAAGATACTTAATCTTTATTGAAATATTCCAGGTAATTAAAAACTTCCCACATCCGCTGGTAAGCTACTGCAGATGCTATAACCCTCATTGCTAAAGTGTTCCCCATCTTTCCTGTGCAATTTATTGGACTTCAGCTTCCAGATAGGGGAACTCAATCTGCCTGTTCCTACTAATTAAAGAACTCTTTAATATAGTATACTTTCCTTTAAGTATTTGTGGGTCATTTCTGAGCCTTGTTTTCACAAAAGGTCTAAAAGGTCATTCAATAGTGGTCTCAAAGGTTGTGCTGTCTAGAAGCCCTTGAAGCTCCTTCTTGCACATTCATATATGCAAAGCCATGGTTGCATTTGTCTCACAAGCCAGAGTAACACATCCTGGCACAATCCCTTTGCGTTACTGATAGGGCACAAATTGCCCTCACCTGCCTTCAAGTACTGGATGTCATCCAGTCCTTGATGTCCTTGTCCAAGCGAACCTTTCTACCACCAAACCCAGATGATACAGCTGTAACCTCTGTTCCCAAAGAATGAGAGGCTGTTAAGGGAGAAGCCCAGGTGGCTGTCCAGCCTGCTTAAGGTTATCTGTTAAGATCTGTTGTTCAGAAGACAACAATCTGGCTATACAATCCAGATTCCCTTTTTCCTACTTCTCTGGTTCTGTGTTTTATCAAATAAAGAAACAATAACAATAATAGAAGATTATTTTACGGAAAATATACTCAGATACTTCTCTCTCGATTCATTGCATCAGACCCTCTCCCAAATTTGGCTGCTCCTGAAAGCTGGCAAAACCGTAATTATGCATCTGTCTGCTCAATAGCTCAGTGCATCGGTATTTGCAATACACAGTTTCTTTACTTTGCATTGATTAAAAGGAAGGTTGAGTGGAGAACAGCACTACAGAGAAAACGCTGTCCCCAAATTCCTTCTCCTTAGGCAAGATGTGGTGGTCAGACACAATCAGGACAACCCCAGCTGTTGTCAGATGTGGACAGCACAGCCAGGATACTAAACACATACCCAGTGAGCAACTGTCACTCCCCGCCATGTGCAATCATACCAGCCGTCTTCCTTTTCAGCTCAATTTGATCAACTCATTAAGTACTGCCACGTCAGCGTTTCCCCCTCAGCAAGCAACAGACATGACAAACTGTCCCAAAGAACTAGGATTGTGTAGGATTTACCACTGTTTTTCCTTGATTGCCTTTCCTTAGGGTGAATCATGCAAGTGCCTGTGCAAGGTACTAAGGTTTCTCCATTGCTATGGGAACACAGTACTCTGCAGCTACTGAAATATTCATCCCACCTCCATACAACACCAGGATTTGCAGATGCCAGCCAAATACCTGAGCAAAGAAAGGTTTTCAAAAGCCAATGTGGTATTAGCATTTAATAAGGAGAAAGGAAGGTTATTCTCTCTGAACAGCTTGAGACTGCTCCAAATGATGGAATTGCTGCCGACCTGCTGCACTCAACAACTCTGCCGCCCCCTCACCAGAGATGTTCATAAAAAGGCCAAGCCCTAGCAGAAGAAAAAGACAAAAAAACCCACCTACCTCCAGAATAACACAAACATCGGTCATCCAAATGTGGCTGAATAGTTGTGGTCAGTATCCAGCTATCTGGCACCCAACTTAGATCATCTCTGCCCTAAAATTACCCTCCTGCAGACCTCCAGGATAGGCACACAGACAGCATCCAGACATCTGGCTTCTACCTCAGAGTTGGGGTTAGATGGCATTCCTGTTCAAAGAGCTGAATATTTCCTCTTTTCTTTTACCCGCAAACTCAAATATCAGAAGAAAAATAAGAGTTTATTTCCCATCACTGGCTGGCACAACTTTTATGTAATCTGGAGCAATAAACAAGGACACTTGCATGGGATTTGGCTTTTGTTAGGCAAGGATATTACTGGGATTCAATAGGTTTACTTCTGGTTTATTGGGCTATCCCACTTTAATAAGCTGGTTCTTACACAAACATATTTGCCTGTCAAGTGATAAGATGGGGCATAAAAACTAAGTTGCAACAGAATTGAATTCAGCAGGAGGGGAATTAATTATTTCTCTTTGAATAAAAAAAACCCCAAACCAAACAAACCCAAACCAAAAGACAAAAAGTCTTCCATCCAGAATCATCCTGAACCTATCAAATTACCAATCGGCCAGAAAAACATTGAGGGGGAAGGCAGATGATCAACTGGATGACAATTAAAAGCACTGTAAAGCTGCTCTCACTGTAACTTTTGTGCCTGGTTTTGCTGTGTTCCCAGCAGTGGTAGGAGCTGTAGGGATTTAGGGAGTATAGGAGGACCAGCCATAACTGTAGCCTTTGCTGAGCAACACCAGCCACGCTCTCTGAAGACCAAGCTGCTGGGCCAAGGGTACAGCAGTGTAGGAAGGAGAGGACCAGTCCATGATGACTGGCCACAGCCCAGGATTTGCTTCTCGCTTACATAATAACAACTCATGGTTCTTACAGTCTCCCACTTTCTGTACAGGCTGATTGAAACAAGAGTCATGTCTGTGCACTATTCAAGCCATGCCATACACGTACCTAGTGCTCGGTAGGTCACAGGGCCCTCCATCTTCTCTTTTTGTCTATCATTAGAAGTATTTGCAGGATGCTTGCAAGCCACAGGAAACTAAATTACCCCAGGATGTCTGATCCAGCCCACTAGACACTGGACATGATTTGAAAGGATCTATCTGGACCTTTGAAGAACTTCACAACATTCTCACAAATGCTGACCAAGTTCAAGCTTTCTGTTTCCTAGAAAACTCATAGAAAAGTTCAAAGACCAGATACTAACTCAGTCTAACTTGACCTGATAATTCTGGGACAATCTGGATTAGACAAGAACAGGGAGTTCAACCTCTTTTGGTGATGGAGTAATAGATTATCTCCTCTTGTATTTACAAGAAAACAAACCTTATCTACCATCAGTCTTCATTGTTCTAGATAAATAAGCAAGCCACATCTTTAGTACCTTTTCAGTGAGATTCCCACATATATCTTTTCCAGCTTTCTGATCATCCTAGTAGCCCTTCTTTGAACCTTTCTTGAACAGAGTTGTCCAGGCTTCTGTACATATTTCATTAATATCATCTTATGTTGAGGTTGGAAGTACTGCATATTTGTAGTAGTCAGTTATTCATTAAATCACTGTAATTCCTTTAGCTGTGGTAATGCTGTCGTGTTCCAGCTCTTCTTCACATTGCCTAATGCACCACTGGAAGACAGTCAGCTCTGGATTCAGCCTGGAGAACAGAAGGCTCCCGGAAGACCTTGTAACAGCCTTCAGTATCTGAAAGGGGCCTACAAGAAAGCTGGAGAGGGAGTTTTTACAAGGGCATGTAGTGATAGGGTGAGGGGTAATGGCTTCAGACTGGAAGAGGGACATTAGGAAGAAATTTTTCACTATGAGGGTTGTGAGGCACTGGAACAGGTTGCCCAGGGAAGATGTGGAGGCCCCATTCCTGGAAGCATTCAAGGCCAGGTTGGATGCAGCCTTGAGCAACCAGGTCTAGTGGGAGCTACTCCTGCCCATGGCAGGGGGGTTGGGACTAGATGATCTTTAAGGTCCCTTCCAATCGAAACCATTCTATGATTTTATGATATGATGAGCACAGTACACAAATGTTGGATAGGACAGGATATGACAGGACAGGACAGAAGGAAACACGAGTTATTGGCATAGCTGTTACAGATCATAGCAACACCAAAGACTAAACATTCAGACAGCAAAAAGCGAATACAATACAAGTCACAATAATATAGGTATTTAAAATGAAGAAGTAGATAGCTTCGGTTTATGCCATGCACAAGTACATGAAATGATAGTGATTTATGTTTTTTAAATAAAAGAAATAAGTGTTTCAATTAGGCTTGTGGGGGAGGGAGTACAGGGCTTTATATTCAAAGCTTCATTTCAACTAGGGAAAATGACTGAGTGCTCTATGAGGCAGCATTCAGCTTCTTTCCTTTCCTTGAGCAGGGCACCCAGCTTGCCTCAGGAATCCAAACCCGGCAGGACGCCTTTCTGACATCTACCTTCTGACTAGTCGTGGGTGTATCTACTGACATTAAGCAGCATGAGATCTTCTCAAGGAAGCAAAGCTCTACATGAAAAGATTTCACTGCAAAAGGAGGAAAAGTCTTTAAAGGGAAAAGTACTCAGCACACTGCTCCAGAAGCCAAGTTGAACTTTCATTTTAGATATGAGCATTCTGTAAGAACAGAGTGCTCATCTGCTTCCTACAGTAAATTATTCTTCCTCAGCCGTATTTCTGTACACTTTAAATTTTGATATAAGCTTCTACAGAAAAAGAAATCCCAGCAATTATAATCCTAGCAATTATGCAGGCACTTTTTGCTAGACACCAGAAATTGAATTGTTACCAATGACAAAAGCACTGTGCCCTGAAAGAAGTAGGACAATGAATTCTCATCATGTACAGATGAGGAACCCCTCTCCAGGTAATGAAAAAACTGAAAACATTGTCAGGCTGCATCTATGAGAAACAAAAAAACCCATAAAGCAGCAAGACCCAAAGGTCTTAAAGCCTAGCTATGAAGTTTGGCCTGCAAATTACACCAGGAAAAAATCTTTAGCAGAGAACTAATGCTTTGCCAACATTGCAAAATTACAAGCAGACAGTAAGTAGGACAACTATAAACTGTAAAGTCTGACATCAACCTCAGGCAGATGAATGTAAAAGTTAATACAAAATGCAATTGATAAAGATGAATATGGTCAATACCTCAGAGTGTACCTCAACCGCTGAAATATCTTGTCAAGCAAACCTGCCTTCATTCTTTAATGAGGTTGCAAGTTTCGTTGCTGAAGTCTGGTTGTATTGATATAGTGCACTTACCTTTTTATAAAATCTTTGATGTAGTGTGGTGCAACACTGGTATTAAAAATTAGCATGATAGAGTACCAATAAAGCATGCATTAAATGAATTCAGACCTGGATAACTGACAGATCTCAAAAATATTTGTCAGTGGGGAATCACACATGAGGGATAGGGTGTTTGCAGAGGTTTCTTCAGGAATTATTATGATGCTTGAAGCCACTAAACATTTTCACCAATGGAGGTAAAAGCAACTTTGCTGCTAATATACTGCCTGACTGATGCAGACTCTGGTAAAGCAGCAAGTAGCAATGAAGACAGGATAGTCTAATACAGCAGCAGTCTGGGTTGCTTGGTAATCCATTCCAAAACCATGTATTTTTACAACGCAAAGTGAAAAATGATATAAGAAACAAGGTGCACAGGAAAGCAGGACTTGTCCCTGGAAGGCAGCAGCTCTGAAGGAATTTAGGTTCATAAGCTACAGCAGCTGAACCCAAGTCCTTTACACAATGATGTTGCAAAAGGGATCTGCAGAGGACTGCAAAAGTAGAACAACTGGAAGAAGAACAGGAAAACTACTTCCGATTATGATCGTTATTGTTACAGTGAAGTTGAAATTTTGGAAGTGAAACGGAAAACTGCCATAAAAAAATGAATCAGGGTATAGGAAAACAAATCTGAAAATGACGCTTTAAAAGCTCAGTTTACATAGTTTACCAGCAATAAAACATCTGACTGCATTATAGGGTATAACTATTGCCACATATAAAAAAACCTGCGGATGGGAAAGACTACATAACATGACTGAATATAGGATTGACTATAAGAAGAGCTAGGTGAATTCTCCAGTTCCCACTATCTTTGTATCAAATGGGATTTAGTTCCAGGGGGGAAAAAAAAAAAAAAAAAGTCAAATTAATTGAACTGCAAATGTTCAGATCTTTAACTACCCTGGAGGAACAAAATATATTCCTTTAAAAAGTTGTACAATCAGAGTTAAAGGCAACAGATGCATCATGACCCGCAGTCTCCTCCTTAATCCAGCACACAGCAGCAAAGCTCAATGGTGTGGTCCTGCGTTTGTCACACAACAGATTCCTCGATAACTTACTGAGGACTTGGTGCACTTGATGCAATTCAAGTCTGGGACCTTTACCTGGGCAGCACCCTGCTGCCCTTCAGATGGTGTAGATTCAACAAATTTGAACCATTCAATTTGAAAGACAAAAAGAGGGAAAGGAGTAAAGATTTGCAGACAGGGATACTCATAGTGAAAGGCTAAAAAAGGAAAGGGAAATATTTTCAAATTAATAGTATCTTCCATGTAAAATACTGTATTCATGGTCTTTGGATAGGTAGAATTAATACCTCCACTTCACAAATAGGCCAAGTGGGTCACAGGAGTTAGGACACACTGTTCCCTGACCACCCTGTCAGGTGCCTCAGCTACCCGCCACAACTAAAACGGGTTATAAGACCTAGAAATAAATCCGTATTTGTGGATACCAGACCATGGCATCTCAGACAGACCATGGAGACAGTTCATGCATCTGTTCTATATTATCTTCAATTAATTTCATGTGTAGCTTAATAGCATTTTTGTGTAGTTATTGCATAATAATAACAGAGGGCAACCCAGCTGTGTGCTCAGTGTCATTGAAACATAACATCTCGGGTGTCTCTAAGTCTGCAGCCCAACTCCAAGACATGCGACCGAGTTGTCTCCAAGCCTTGTCTGAGGGAGGGCAGCACCTCACCCACAGCTGCTGGCCTCCCATCACACCTCCAGCCCCACAGCCCACCACAACCACCACCGGACAGCAAGGCTGTAGAAACCAGACCTCCTGGCTGCTATCCTGATCTTCTCACAAGCAGCCCTAAGTGACACTTTGTATATATACATAGCTGAAAAATCGGCACACATTTAAGCTGCTAAGTACTATATATGTTGTTACACCAACTATTCGCTGACCTCTTGCTGAATGCATTTTAATTGAAGTAATTATTCACTCGGCTCCAGCTGCTGGAACTCCATCGTGATACGCCTGAAAGCAGAAGGCTTTTCAGATTGGTTGCTTGGAAGGCTGGAAAATATCTGCAGAGTGATATGCAGCTGGGAAGGGAGTCTTCCCAGGCCTGTTTTTCACAACTTCTCTCATCAATTTATCAATAGGCTTTTAATGCTCTTATCAATGAGTTCCTATTAGGTTAACAACCTGAAGTATGGATGAAAAGCATAGTCAGGGAGAAGCTTATGGTTTGTTGATTTCCAGTGGTTATGCGAACTTTTTAACATCCTCCTGTTTTCATCAAAGTGTAAACTGAGTTTGAACTTTGAAGGTAGCAAGTGTGCTTCTTGAGTTTCCTTGTGAGGATCTTCTTTCATTAATTAATCGATATGTTAAATGCTTGGGTTTATCAAAGCACTTGGCAAAGCTTCCACGGATTGGACTTGGAAAGATTTCACCCTAACCTTAACATCAGCTTAGTGTTTGTGCTTCTCTAGAAATAATATGATGTTACAAAACCCTTTGTTTTGGCCCTGCCAACCTCTGAACAGGCATTATACTAACGCTAGATCAAGCTTCCTGTAGGGTGAAATAAATTGTAAGTAAGTTCAGTAACACTACTCTTCTCACTTGGCTGAATAAGGCAGTCTCAAAGATCATCCTCGTTAATGAGAATTGGTAGTATTGCAATGGTAGTATTGAAAAGCAGGTCTGGATGACACAAAGGCTAAATGCCATTTCTGTAGGTAAAGCATAATGCTATTGCCATAAGTAGGACAGACAGCAAAACTTTTTAATCCTTTTAAAGATTATCCAAGAGGGTAAAACAAATTACCCAAGCAGTTGAAGCAAGTCAAGGTCAGAGTCGGGGAAAAAAAACCCCAACCAACAAACAGATTTACTGCTTCCCAGCCTCGTGCTCTAATTAAATACAATCAACACTAGTATTAACAATGCCCATTTCTTACGGGTTTGTGTCTTGTGGAGGGGTTCCCTGGGGTGTAAGACACATTTCGATCCAAAGCCTTCTCTACAGCTTGGGTTTTGAGAACCACCCTTTAAAAACAGGGCTTCTCTGTGGTCTAATGACCATATAACTCGATTCATACTCAGCCTTTTCCCACTGGGCTCAAAAATTATTATTCAGAGAGCTGGCAGTATCTCTCAACCACCACAATGGCACTGGGTTTTTTTGAAACTGAGCTAAGAAACAAACTGGATTTGTTCAGTTGCTTATCAATAAATTTTGCAAAGCCTTTTCTGTATCTTCTCCTGCTCTGTATAGAGATGTCACAGTTTGCACATCCCAGGTATTTCTAAACATGTCAGAGGTTTATCTGAGCTGATTATGCTTTGTGAATAGCTAAGTAGGGCAATATAAACAACTGAAAACTTAGGCTTTAAGAAGATTTTTGTGTAACAATTTATATCAGATCCATCACTAGGGATGTCGGTGTTAAAATTCTTGACAGTGTTTGGTCGTCTGGTAACAACAGAAGAATTAAAAGATCAGTTTAGTTATTCAGTCAGGATTCCTAGCATTGTTTACAACACAAAGGACTTATGTATACATTAATTACATTCAATTTTAAAAATTTAAACCCATGGCATTGCAGGAAAGATTTATAATGCAAATGACCAAGGCGAAAAGACTGTTATGAGAAGGCAGAAAATTAATTACAAAGACTTACGCAGTTAATAATGGCTTTGCATATAATACTATCATGTTTCTTTCTCACAAGTTAAAGCTGGAAACTGATTGTAATTATTAGGGAGGCCTCAGCTCTGCTGATTTTGTTAGGCCTCTGGCAATTGCACTTTTACAGGTTAATGAAAAGAGCAAATTACTCGGGTTCACATTATAAATAATAATCTGACACTTTTTATTGCACAGTGAACTCCTCTAGCAGAGCCTTGGTCATGAAGCAATCTCCTCTACTAAGAGAACACCCCAAAATCGTGTATGTGCATAGGGTACATATTGCCTCCACCGTTGGTTAAGCAATTGCTTTTTGTTAGTCTCCAGAAGGGCCTGCTAAGACAGTGACTCTCACGTTGTCCCTATAGGCACCAGGAATAATTCTAAAGATTATTTCCCCATTGGACTCAAACTAGTAATGGATCAAGTAAGCAAAGAGAGACTGAAGCAAGCTATAAGAGGGGCAGAATATAAAAATTTGTTTAAATAAGCATAACTAGCATCACTTGAATGCTGCAGATTGTAGGAGATGGTACAAAAGAGAGAAGAGAGATTGGAGGGAGTTTATGTATCAGTACTGCAAACAACAGTCAGAAAGCCATCATCAAGATAAACCTCTTTCTGCTTTATGATCCTCTCCAATCCAGTCTTTCTGCATTCAGAAGACAGGGCCTCTTGCTAGAAGGTGCAAGGCTGCAAATCCCCTCAGAGGACCTTTGAGCTAAACATAATGGCTAAGATGGGGCCTAAAGCAGACACCCAATGATGCCCATGGCCACCCTGTCCTTAAGCTGAGCCATGGCCTCCCCACCACCCACCATCTCAAGGACAGCTCATCCTTGAGCATCACAAGAGGGTACCCCACCAATCCACTTACTGTGGGTTGCCCACCTACAACCTTTGCTTTCACTTCATGTGCTTAAGAAACTGCAACGTACACAGATCCCACCTTTCCAGTCTGTCTGCCTCCCTGCCTCATGCTCTGCACCTACTACCCAAAAATAGTCCTACAGTTCCCCCCCCACCCAAACACTGCTAGAGAGTTCATGTTCCCCATGTTTATAGTGACTCTCCAAAAGGCTCATTTCTTTTCCAAGATTAGAATATACATTTCATGTATACATGTAAATTTTCTATAGGGCTGGCTCTGTCCCCTTGAGTTAGGTTGGGCAGCTTACTGACTCAGGTGCTTGTTTTGTTTTTCCATTTTCTAGGCTGTGAAATCCCTGAGGAAGGGATTATTGTAGTATTTGCATTTCATACAGCATTTTCAAAATTACAAGTACTTAACAAATACACAGCAACATCCACATACATCAGACAACCCAAACAGAAGAACCAAGATGGAAATGCTGCTTCTAACAAGCAAATGAGAAATAGAAGAGCAGAGCATTGTATTTCTCATGCTCTATCCCTTGTATATCTACAAGCTTACTTTGGCAGAGAAGTGCTACTTTTTAGGGGTTCTTTGTTGGCAACAGCAGGTTTTAAATGAATATAAAATTAGTGAAAAATATTTCATATTGAAATAGTATGTGGCACCGTACTGAGGTGTCAAATTTTAAGAGACATCTTGTCAACGGTATTGGACATAAATCTAAAGGTATCTTCATCTAAGAGACAGTATGGTATGTCCACAGGGCAAAAATTAAAACATATATAAATCCATTCTAAACATTCAGTTCACCCCTTTGATTTCAAGAGTCCAGATTTCCCAAAACAAAGAAATTCTGCAAGATCTGTTTTGTGTACACCAGTGGAAGCAACACATCTGTTAATGCCAAGAGGTTTAGTTAAGTACATTCAGAACAGATTTGCTGCACAATGTTAGTGGCGCTGAACCTGAAAGCAATCGTTAGAGAAGGAATTTATTCTTGTGCTAACCCCAAGCAAGAGTCACCATCCAGCCAATTTAATATCAACAGCAGTAATTTCAACAATATGATATTTAACCACAAGCCTAAAATGGCTCAGTCTGGAAGCAACGCAATATCAGCGTTTGAAAGAATGCGTCCCCAGCAACATCTGAAGAGGGAGGAAAGATTCAAGGCCACAGTGGCTTTTTCATGGGGTTGCATACACAGCGTTTGCTTGAACTTCTTCTTAATTGAGGTTGCAAAAGAGCATGCTGAGGAATGAACCTAAATACCATTTCAGTCAACAGCAAAGTCTTCAGAGGACAGTAACAAAGGACAAGTTCTTTGCTCTGGGAGCGTCTGGATATAGCGCTACACCACAACCTATGTATATGCCAAAGGACTCTCAAGTATCCATCAATCTTTTAGAGCTTTTAGTGGTGAACCCCTAAACGCATCATCAAAGGAGATCACAAAGCCCCCAAAGTAACCCTTTTTTTCTCCTGTAATTCTTTCATTTGCTCCCCTCCTCTCTTCCCCAGCAAATTGCCCCTCCCCAGAGACAAATTCCCTTCCAATCCTGCTCCCCTGAAATTGTCCAACAACAGAGGATATTTTCTTTTTGCTGTTGTGGACCCCTAGGCAACCCCAGCTCAGGAAGCCCAGACTGCAGTCCCTGAGCCAGACGCAGTTTTCATGACAAATCATTTGGCCTTGAAAACTTTCCTGTGGTTTTTGGGAGGGAGGATGTCAGTTCAAAAAAGTTCAAATTGTTCAAATTCTGACCCAAATTGACAGTGCTTTTATGAGACTTTCCTTATGAATCCTAACCTTGTGTCAATGTATTCATTGTGTGTCTTATCAAGCTAGATGATTAGATCTTTCTACATACACACACATACTAAGTGAAATCCCATTTCCACTAAAATTAAGTTAGTTTCACAATGAATTTCAGTGGCAGAAGATTGCTATCATTAAGGAAAAGAAGTAGACATACAAGCTGATGGAAAACTCCATTTCTCAATAGCTGCTGCAAACAAAGCATGCTATGAAACTGTTCCACAGAATAAATTGATAATTATATGACAAATGTAACAACCTGAAATAAAATAGCCCCACTGCTTTTGAAACATACTTTATATGCACTACTTTCTTAGTAAGCAGAGATGAAATAAATAAAAAAGACCCAGAAAAAGGAAAATAATATTAAAAGCACCAAAAAACCCCACCCAGAAATTTGCACTAAAGGGATTATTAGCCTGATCTAGTATTACAGTCTCCATGCTCTTACAAGCCCTAATATTCTCCTCACAACTGTGAAGAAACACTGTGTGTCACATCCTTGTAGCGTTCTTTCTCTCCTGAAGTTTATTGTACTTTGGGAAAGGATATTTGCAAGATGCCACAGACAAAAGAAATGGAAGAATTCCTGCTGATAGCTCCTTGACTAATTGCCATGATTGTATCCTGCATACCAGCAGGGTTTTCTCTCAGTGTCAGCATCTATTTCTCCTCCGAGCCTCAGTAAAGTAAAAATTTTGCTGCAGAAGGAGCCATTTTTATCAGCTTTTTATCAGTCCTTCTGTACTACCTGTGGATAACTTGAATGGCTTAAAGTAGTCTATTAAATTAGATAGAAACAAGTTCTTGGGAAGGATCAGATGAACTTCAAGGCATTAGGAGAGAAAATAGTACCTAATCAATGCTTCTGTAGAGGGTCTCTTGTTCCTTTATCATTTGTAAGAAAACAACGTACTGATAGATCGTAGACTTACAGCCTCCACGAGCGCCTGGCTGTGACTAAGCATTCCCATCTGTCAGCACAGTTGCCATGTTTTAGCATTCTCTAACCTCTGATGACATAAATTAAATATCCCCATTTATTCAAACAACCAGCCAAGTTGTTATCAGACAACTCACTCTAAGCAAACTGCTTTAGGGAAATGCATCACCATGAATACAGAAGTTACCCACTTGCTGGATGTTTTCAATGACTTAACTGTCTTTTTCTTCAAACTACCCTTTACCAGTCTCTGCCACTCTTCTCTGAACCAAAAGAGTTACTGGACTGTAACCATAGCTCCTACCTTTCCAGTTATTAAGTCCTTCTGTTAAAATTTCCTTTTTCTTTCACTTTCTCATGTACATACACACACATTGTTGATTTTTACTATAGGTGATCCTGAGTCAGGAAAACAATCTTCATTTTTATCACAGATTATAGTTGAAAGGCACTAAGCAAGCATGCTCTTCTGATAGAGATTGCTTGAGTAAAAAGAAAAAAAAAATGAAGAAAAAAAGCCCAAACACCCCAAACCCCCCCAAACTCATAACTAAGTGTTAATTTGAACCATCACAAAGGCATGTTTTAACTTTTAACAATTCTTGTCTTCATTTCATTGCAGTTGCCAGCAAAAGCAGACACTGAGGAATGAACAATTTGAAATAAATTTGACTGTGGGACAACTTTAATACCATGATCTGGAGACCAGAGGAAGGACATGTCAATATAGTAGTGAATAGTTTAGATCAGCTTAGTCACGACTCATACACTCCACAAATAAAAAATGATGAAACTGATAGTTTATTTACCAAAGTAAATCTGAATAGTTATTTACCTGCACACCTGCTGTTGCTCATCAGGATTGCATTTCCTTCTGTGTCCAATTATTACAAACTTGTATCCAGCCTAAGGAAGTAACAGAATATTTCTACAGCGCAAATGAGATAGTACGAGTACCAGAACCACTAAAGCTGTGACTGCTCAGAATTCACCTACATTCTTCTGAGAAATGAGCCTGCTGGGAATTCCACCCTGCTGCAGCCAGGCTGCCTTGGTACCCACGTTAGCTCAAGTGTTTCTAACAGTCTACTGCAGACAGATCAAGGGCTTTGCGGTCATGAGCTCCCTTGGAGTAGAAGATACATCCTGGGAAGTGCTGGTCCTCTGAGCAGACCATGCAGAGCTCTACATCTGCTACAAGCTGTCTGGTGAAGAAGATGTCTCCAAAATGCAAGCTGAGCTGGGCTTAGTTTACCTTATGCTGATACAGGCAGGTTGGTTTTTATTATTATTATTATCATTATTCTTATTCTTATCATTATTCTTATTCTTCTTATTATTATTATTATAGAAGGTGCAAAAAGCTGAAGAGCAGATCTAAAGTATATGTCTGTATAAAGTCCACTGTACACAAATGTCCTGTAAGCTCAGTTTTTTTCATGTTTCTTCAAGTTCTGGAAAGAATATTGATGGATCTATTGGCCAGACTGGATGGAAATCTACGATTACTTTTGACAGATAATCTGTGACGCCTCTGTCCAATATATGCATATAAAAGACTGGAAGGGAGCCCTGCTGTTAAAGCTTTGTAGCTCTCCCGTTCACCTATAAGTGGAATGGAAAAAATGAGGACAGCGCTTGCAAAGTTTCTGAGAAGCCCCATCAAGATTGAGTTATGGGTCCTGGAAGATGCATGTTTCTTTCTTAAACATTTTAAACTCTTATCTTTGCAGAAGGCAAAACCAGACCATTTCTAAAATATAACTTCTGGTGATCTTGTTGGGGGGCCTGACTTCCTCAGCACTGGCAGGCCCAAAATACCTTGGCTCTGTGCTTCGGACAGAAGTTGTCAGTGAGCCAAGCTAAAATCCTTTCCTACCTTGCCAGGTAAGTGTTTCTAATTCAGCCTTTTCTACTGCTGGTGAGGATGTCTTGTATATTTATGTGAGCTCGCTCTTCCAAAGAGCCATTTGACATCCATTTGGTGAGCTGGAGGGGACAGAGCCTGGTCCTGTCTCAGGGAGATTATATTTGGGAGTAAGAGCATGATTATAAGAAACAGTAACAGTGCAAATACCAACAGCTGAAGAACCAAAACATCTTAACTGTGTTAGGGCTGTTAAATCCATAGGAGCTCTGAGTCCCAAATTGGTCCTGGCCATCCCAGAACAGAATAACATTTTTCGTTTCCTTGCTGGCAGACCCATCTAAAGTAGGAATATTGTCTGTATTACCTAGAGTTGATCCATATTTGCCAATAAACTTCCTGCTCACATGGCTGGCCAGATTGTCATGCCCTCTGGAAAGCCAAGTCTTAAAGAAAGCCTTCAGGGAACCAATCCTTGTTGATGATCTGGGAATTGCAAAGAAATAAACCAGGATCCAGTGCAATGCAGTCAAAATCATGGTCATGTTGCCACTGATCACTGGATCAGTATGGACTTTACCAGACAATAGAAAGAGTTCTTCAGTGGCATGGAAGATAGCAAGACCGACATAGGAAGACCACGTGAAGAGACAGTTTTCAGGTGGACACCAGACTGAGTTTGTGTACAGTTGTCTGGTCACCATCCCAGAGAAGATGTGTGTCATGGAAACTAAGGAGAGATTAATTTGTCATTTGATAATGACACACAAAGAGCATGTGAATTAATATAATCAGACAAGGTTTGTCTGGTAAACACACAATCATCAACTTGCTCCAACAACAACGCTCAGGAGTCTGGCATGCTGAACTACACGCATGCAAGGTGGCATGGATCCCAGCCAACCTTGGCAAGATCTGGCTAGTGAGGCTGTGTGAACTTGTGAAGTGTTTCACAGGTTTCAGATGGGACTAAAATTCTTCTTGAGGAGCCAGCTGGCTGGTGATGCAGAGTCAGCACAGACACAGTATTTTGTACCGAAGTACCAATTTTTCTTTGTTTCACTATATACCTAACTGAGCAAGGAGGAACTGGTCCAGAGGGATTCCTGACTTTATATTTTGAATTAATTGATGCACTGGGAGCAATGAACTGAGAGGAAACTCAGAGCAACCCTGTGCTTTACAGCACTGGAAGGAGGTAAAAGGAGGACACACACAGTAGCAGCCCCTGGATGCAAACACACATATCTAAGCTATTTCTTCTCTTAAAATCCCAGCTACATCAGCACTCAGAGTTCCAAGTTCTCTTGTGATGGGATCAACCATGACCATGGCTCCTCTCTTCTCACAGAGGCAGAAAAGGATGCAAGGGGACAAGCTGGTAACAGCCCAGTGCTCTCTCCCGTGCAGACCAGGCTTGGACTCATGCAGATGGGCTCTGTCATGTCAACGTCAGCTCTTAGGGTCAAGATGAACTTCATTTTCACTCATAGACACAGAGGTATGGCATTTCCACATCTTATTTTCTATTTACTTTCACAAGCAGCAGCTTTGAAGCTTAACCCATTTCATGCCTTCCCACCCCAACTGTGCCTTCATTTGTGTCCTTTCTGCTCACCACTGCTTGCTCTCAGCTCCTTCATCTGAGGCTGTAGTTTTGGCCTGACGATTACACAGCCAGCTTGTCCCAAGTTTTCTTTTCCCACGGGCAAACTAACTTTAAAATGTTATTTATAATTTTAGGTCACCAACGACGGTAAAAAAGATACATGGATTTAGGATGAAGCAGTAATAATAAAAAGAATGTCATTGCTCATTTCTTTAAACAAACTACATGAAGCAAATTAGTGTGTTTTTTTTCTTTTGAAACTCTTAACCATCAAAAACAATGATCTCATGCTTCTGAAAACAAAGAGAAGTATTGAGAAATTTATTTTAAAAGGACAAAGACAGATACACTGCAAATAGATTTAAAGGAAAAACAATATAGATAGAAGGTACTGGATGGCAGAACTTTAAATTACTTCAGTGGGAGTTATAAATGTCCTAAATGGCTCAGAGCCTGGCCCTCAGTGAATGCTGGTGTGGGGAGCCTGCAATGTTTGCATATGGTGCTCGGCTCTCACCAACATTATCCTGAACCCCCATAAACACTACGTGCACCAAAATAAAAAATTAGTTTAAGTGAATACAAGGAAAACCTTTACCTACTACAAATAAACAAAATGGGTTGAGTGAGATAGAGCTGATATAGTTTTATAGCATTATGAAATTTTGATTTTTTTTTTAAATTCAAAAGCAAACAGAAACTTACTTTCTCTTCCCTTCCTGGTTTTTTTTTTTTTTTGGTTTTTTTTTTTTTTTTTTTTTTTTTGGGGGTTGTTTTTTTTTTAATGTTGTTGCATTCTACTTTTTCTTTCCTTTGGTTTTGTTGTTGTTGCTTTGTGAGGTATTTTCCCCTCACGTCTAAATCAAACCATAACTGCCACTTGGAAAAGCTGTGTTTTTCCCCCTCTGTGACAGGGCAGAAGCTGAGGTGCCGAAGTACTGAAATGGAAGAGTTGAAGTCAAGTGATGGGCATGGCTGCAGAAAGGGTACAAATCTTTCTCTAATATGTTACTACCTATGTCAGCATCATTTTAGCCAGCTCCAGAGCAGCCAGGTCCACTGCATTGGGGCAGCGGTCTGGGGCAATGCTGTGCTACCCAAAGCTTTTCAAGAGCATCTAAACCCAGAGAAGAAGCTTGGATGGCTCCCAGCACCCACAGCAGCTTCCCCAGCCACCACCTGCTCCGCACACCCGGGGGACAGCAACAAGTGGACAAAGCCTTGATTTGCACCATGGATAAGAAAAACAAGGATTCACTTTTTCTTTTGAGATCCTTCTTTTTTTGTTGTCCCTCTAAGCACAGGACAACATGGCTCTGAGTAAGAGAGAAGCACCCTCTGGCAAAAGTTCTGCTTGGCTGGAGGTGAGCATGCTACAGGGCCAGAAGGAATAACCTAGAAACATTAGTGGAGGTGCTGCTCGTGGATAGTCATTCCAACAAAAACTTCAGCCTCAGACTTAAACAGAAATAAGATGGACTTAGCACTCTTAAAGCAAATAACCAGGGAGGATATATTGTGACAGGCATCAGGCAGGAGCTTTAGCATCCGTCGGTCCTTAACGAATTTCTCTGTTGCCGGTTAACACAAATTGCACCACAAACCTTAAGGCAGTTAAACTATTTCAGGGTGTAGTCTTACCTGGCTTTCACACACACACAACTTCTTCTGCTCCCCTGAGAGTTCAGGGCCAGCCAAGTTATGGGATCAGACCCATAAAATCTAAGACTCTTGCAAGCAGTCCCTGCTGATGTCCCCCCAAACCACCATTGACAACTCTGCTCTTGGCAAGAAAAACAGCTCCTTCCCGCCCTCATGGCAAGACGGCTCCTAGTTCAAACGTTCAAGCTCTGGTGGGCTGGCTAAGGCCATGTTTATAGTTCAGTGGTACAGATGAAAACTTACACAACGCTTTACGCTGTCAAAGCAAAATGTGATCGTTCCAGACTGTACTGACATTAGTAAAAATATCAATTAAGGCCAAAAATGCACTTCTGCACTGAGCTGCTTGGATTAGATTGTAACCAGCTCAAGGATAAGAAACACTGCTTGTTTATCTTAATCACATTCAAAAATCCAGGCCTCTGTATTATCCTCCCCCACAACAGCCATTTCAAGTGACAGTAGGAATTCCCCAGTGGCTTCAAATGGATTTTTTTTGCCAGCACATTCCCTCTTTGGTTTTAAATTTTTCTTTTTGCTGTTTTTATAACTTTTAGGCAAACACTACCAACTCACAATTCCCAAAAAAACCCAAAGAAACAAAGCGGAAAGAATAAAACGTTCGACGTACAACAAGAAACACTCAGGATAATTTGCAACACAGTGCCAAATAAACGCTCATTTGCCTTCATTGGAGGTCAGTGGGGCAAATCAGTGGGAACTATTTGTAATTACAGGTTGGTGAGAGACAATTGTGGCAGTTGTATGGCCTTTTAATGATGCATTTTGCTCTAATTTGGCCTCAAACCAGGACAGAGATCTTACAAGAAATTGAAAACACCCAGAGCTCTGCAGGTTCACAGAGTGTCTATTTGAATGTGTTCAAATAAGCCAGACTAATTTGTTTCCAAACTCCAAAATTTTATCTCAATAAAATCTGTGAAATATTACTGCATACAATTAAATTATGATCAGTGTTGGATGAGTATCAACAAGTCCCATTTGTGTCTCATCTGGAAGCACATATATTAGACATAAAAGCAAATGATGTAAATCTTCAGTTCTGTATTACTATTCATACTGGACTTAACATACTTTAAAACATAGATTGTATTGGTCCTTATTTTACCACAAGCCTCCTTGAAGGTTTCCTTGAAACTTGGTTATCAATGCAAACTTCAAAAGAGTAGATCCTAGAGGTTTAAAGTCCAGGATACATACACAAAAAGCAAGCAAACATATACTGTTTGCAAATCTCATTTTTAAGGCATTGGTGAACCCAGCCCAACACTGCCTAAGGCTTCCAGCTAACTACGTTTATTACATGATCCCTATCATACGCCAGAAAGGAAGGTGAAACCTTGCACACCTAAACAACCTTGTGTCTGCTGTTACCTTTTTAGTGATAGGAAGATGAGAAACAGGTTCAATTTAGATATGTTTACAACTACAAGTACAGAACACTGAAGATATTTTTAAAGTTTTCCATTACTGAGTTTTCCATCTTATTCTGTTACCATTACTGCTTTCATCCTGGTACCAAGACACCACTGATGCTTATGAAGTTTATGCTTAAACAAACTGGTTGCCTGAAGCCCACTTGTAACACTTGTCTAGGAATAAACTTCACCAGTGCAGAGTAAAAACTGCAAAACTATGATTTAGATTTTGAATTCCTTTAAAATTCAATTTTGCTTTTGCTCTCTGCCACATATATTATACATGTTTCAAAACATGCACCTCTACGTTTACCAAATCTCAGGTCAATGATTTTTGTTCATGTTTCCTTCTGTGGATCACTGACCAAAAGACCTGTCGCTACCTTCCCATTTCTGAGAGATGAGGTTTTTGGCCTGTTTAGGAATTTTTATGATAATGATTAACGAAAGCAGGCCAGAAGAATGGAGCTATACATGAAAAATGCCTGTGTCAGCGATAAAAGGAAATCTGGGCTTCTCTGTGTTATCAAGTCACATATTTCATTAAAACAATTACCTTCTAACATAGAGAAAGCAGCACTATCATGCTACAATCAACCACTAGTCCTGAGCAGAGCACTCACCAAAGAGAAAATGCAAATTTTTTTCCCCTCTGTGCCTCTGACTTCTCACACCAAGCAACTCCTGCAATGGGCACTGGGAGGGCAATTTCAGGGTGGAACGTAAAAACCAGAAACCATGATTTCTGTGCCTTTTTAATAACAGCTCTGTCCACAGCAACAGTCTCTATGTACATGCAGACTGCAGAATACTTGGGCTCTTGGCAGACATAATCTGGTGGAGGGGCTGAGTGTGTGGCTGTTACCAGCAAGAATAGCTCTGCAGCTATAACTCCACCAAGATCTAATGTTATTTTTACCGCACACTGACTGTTTAATATTAGTAATTATGCACATTTCTGAGGTTTCTTTTTTGCATGCAAAAAAACACAACAAACAAGGCAAACACTCAAGCATCCCACAGCTTTAAATCCCATGACATGGACCATTAGGGCTTTTACGACATCCTGGGTGAGATCCGTTGTGTAACACTGAGATGCTGTTTGAAAGTGAAGGACACTCCTCTCCTGCAGGCCTAGTGAGACCATCAGACTCAAGGATGCAAAACAGAAGGGACATTAAAAACAATAATGATTTTTTTTTTTTTACATTGTCTTTGATTCCTTCCTCCATTTTGCTGACAGCCTGGCACCTCATGAATGCAGATGTTCCTTGGCTCTACAGCTTCCTTTAATCAAGGAGAGGTTAGCTACTGAGCCCATAAGTTAACCTTTAATGAGCAAAATAGGGGAATTTTTCTGACATACATCCACATTAGTTTAAATCTATACATCTGCACTCACTTAGACCCAGGCCACGCTGGTAGAGTTTCCTCCTCAAACCAGTGTTTCTCCTGAACAAGACTCTTTGCCTATAATATATGCCAAAACCTTCTTAAATTAAAGACATAAATTAAAACAGAAGAAAAATGAATTCAACAAAAATCTATCACAGTTTTTAAAAGTAAACATAATCTTTGTCATTTACTGAGCTTCAAGTCAGGAGTCCAGTTTAATGGGGAGGAGAACTACATGAGAAGCGACCAGCTTCTCCCCACTGTGGTGCCGTCCCAGTGCCTCTCAAAAGCTTATTCTTGGAGGGTTAATTCTGTCTTGTAGCAACTGACTCTATTTGTCCTAAATATTCAGATGAAAATATGGTCTACATTACAGTATTGCACAGAGAGTCTTTTAAAAGCCTTGTGATCATTAAAGTTAAAAGTCTGATGAGTAATGTTGTTCTGTCTAAAGTATATGTTGTTCCCTTTAGCCTCCTTGCTTTATTTTGAGACAGATATACTTAAAATAGTTTTTTAAAAATATGGAGATTATTATCCAATCTAAAAGATTTAATTTAGCATTTATATGGGGTTTAAATGCATGCCAACACTTTCCTTCATTTCAGCGTTTGGCAACTGTTCACTATTCACAATTCCAAAGGCTGCAGACACATGTCTGATCATTTTAGGATATTTACAGTTGTAGCCAATAAAGACAGCGCTGATTTTAATTAAACTTTTAATTGCTTTCTGAGACAACAACAAGAAGCCACGATTCCATGAAATTGTGACTGGCTCCTTTAAATAATAGTGGGTGCGGATTGCCAGAAGCATCACTGTCCATCACTTCCTAATGGGTGGGTATAAATAAATGCTAAATCATCACTCCTGATAACATCAGTGGCAGTTTGGTAATCCAGCCCGACTGCAAACATCTTTGTTTCCAGTGAGAAGCGGAATATGGACTGGACAAAGAAAGAAAGCAACCCTTAAATAAATGGTTCTGCCACTCCGTCCCTGCCTTAGGAAACTGTTTACCAGCAGCTACGACAAACACCAATATATATGATAGCAATTCCTCAGGAAGAGTGGGACAGTTCAGGGTATTGGGAACAGTATGCAGTCACTTCCATGCCACCAGTTCAAGTCTATCTCAGGTCTCCCAGGAGCAAAATCCCTGTGCTGTCTTAAGGTTGTACTATAACATCCATGTTTTCCGGACTTTCCCAAATCCCCTTACTTCTTTGCTCTCATTTGGGAGATACCTTCCATGCCATTCACATACATTGTTTACATGGAAAAATACAGTATTTCTGCAGCCACCCTACAAGTCACTTTGGCAGCTGGAAGCACGGTGGTGGCTTGGGGCTGCATGAGTCACCCATCCCAAGGGACCACCAGCAAGTGCCCTCCCAGCTTGGCCCAGGAACCGCGGGTGGATGGCAGAAGCATTAGAGACCTCTGGCCAGTTCCTCCAGGCCCACACCCACATCAGAAAGTCACCAGGACACCTCGGACCACTGGGTCCCATGCAGGCAGCCTTGGGTGCTTCCTCATGCGGGGCCAGACACTGCACTGCTGCATGCAGGACTGCTCCGTGCATAAATAAATGACTTCAGCCTCCAGGGCTCTCACCAGCGATAAACTGCCATTTAACAACATAAATCACCCTCTTGGCCAGCCTGTGGATGACAGAGACTCAAGAGCCATCAGCTGGCATGGTCTCTGCCTCAGTGTAACCTTCTGAGAAAAGGGGAGAGGAGCACTATGCACCCACCAGGGATGTCCCGTGGGCACTGGTGACCACCCCCAGCACACCGAAACACTGAGCAGGACCCCCACTGCATGGCGAGCAAGGGTCATGTTCGATTTCTTTTTATAGGCTTCTTTCAAATCATTCGGAGAGCCACTTACACAGTTTACATATTTAAACATATTACATCATACTGCAAGATTCTGGGAAGATTTGATTCCTTGTTCGTTATTACCACTGTATTTTGGAAAACACCAGCAACTTGGATATATCATTAGTATTTTGTGACAATTAGACAAAACATTGCAAGGTCTCTCCATGCAAAACATTTTCAGGTTCATCAAACATAACTGTGTGGGCCATGTCAAGAAACAACCTTTTTATGTGGTTCTTTATGGCATGGGAGCTGTTAGCCTATCTATAAATGCTTACCAAAGCATCCCAATATAATTTGCCTCTGTGCTGTAACGTAAACACATTTGATCTTGTCTGTGGACAGGCAACACAAGATATAAGCTCCTAACCACCAGCTAATAATGTTTAGTTATTGGGAGCTCAAAGATGCTTACATAGTTATAACCAAAAGCTGCTTTGTGAAATGACCTGCCAGACATTAACACGGATGGGATGCCTTAGGTGTGATTATACAACTATTTCAGGCAACGAAAGCCTTGCCTAAGGGCTGCAGGAACGGGCTTTTATGGTGGCTGGTGATGACAGTCCCACCCACATTTCTAAATGATTAAAACCTCCCTACTTCTTCAATTGCCAACAACCTCTTTCATTCCCCTAAAGCACCTTAAAGCTGTTTGGCTGCATTTCCCACAGACTTTTCTGTTATTCAACACTGACTTCTTGCTCAAGACCTCTTGTATCTTATTTCACGTAAATCACTCAAAATTTCCCCACATTACGTTTACTCAGTGTCAGAACAGAGTGCCGGTCTGCCGAAAGCCATGAAGAGCTTTGGGGAGCAGCACTGCGGACCCCTGTTCTTGTTCTGCCCATGAAGCTTTGTTGATTTCAATGACTGCTTCATGGATGGGACATACCACGTGTTGGTCACAGGAATCCAGGAAAAAGACCAGAGGCTAATGTTGCTCTCCATCTTCAAATCGAATAGGATAGACATCAAATCAATATTGCGTTGTTACATTCCAGAGCTTTTAAATTAGTATTCTTCAGAAGCTGTTGAGCTGCATAGGGCATGTAATAAAATCTGAGCTAAGTGACTGATAATCTACCACGCAGACCTCAAACTTCGGAGCATTAAATTGAAAAGTCCTTTAATTATTCCGCACCTACTATTATCTCCAAACTCTCAGCATTGTAACACAAAATACAGAATCTGTGGAGGATCCCCTTAGTTAATTTTGTTCGTCAGCTTTTTAGACTGTTTGCTGTATTTTCATGTGCTGCTTTGACAATTATTCATGTTTTACGCTTCTAAACTATTGGTGTTCACTTGCACTCAAATGCAAGTCCTAGGCAATGCAATGAGAATCCCTGCGCCGAGTTCAATGGACTTGCAGGCAAATCTTGAAGACCTACAGTTCCAAGCTGTATTAGCTAGGCATCTTTTATTCCTATATTTTCATGGAATATTGCGAAGCACCTTTTTACACCGCAACTTTTTCTGCAGAGATTATTTATCTGTTTCTGTATCTGAATTCATTTAGAAATGAGGTATTTATATGTCTGAGATTAAAATACAGGTATAAAAGTCCGTGACTAATTTTTCCAGTTCTAGCTGCAAATCATGCTTTAGTTTCTGCATTAGTGCAGGTGCATAACGCTGGCCAAATAACTAACCCCAATTGCAACCCCTGTAAATGTCTATTCATGTCCTATTAAAACAAAAAAAAACCCAAAATCTTGTGCTTAAACTGGCATTCAAGAGTTCTACTGATGTGGAGCCTTATGTATTATGCAATGCTTGTTTTGCGTATATTCCTGAGGCTGAATATATATTCATGACCCAACAGCAGTGAAATCATCTATAGGTTGGCTGTGTAAGATGAAAAGGAAGCATTGAGAGTTCTTTGTTGTTCAGGCCTCCCTACAGGTATCATTGGTAAAACTTCAACAATCGGAGAGGCTGAGGCAGGCTGACAATGAAGATATTTGGGAATTCCTTCTCTATATCTTAGCAATGCTTAATATGACAGCTTGAAAAGTGGTGCAAGACCTGCAATGCATTTTGATACTTCTTGTCATAAAGAGATTTCCTGAATAGTCTGGGAAGGTTCCAGGATTACTTTGCAAGGACTCTAGGCAAAAAAAAAAAGTCCATCTATTGCGGTTTCTGAGTATCAGTGATGGGTGGCTGTCATTTTACATATAAGAACATTTTTCTCTCTGCCTTAAATAAACTTTTCATATTTAATTCCCTTAGGTTCCTTTCACTTAACCTTAGTAATGCCATGTATCTGCATCAAAAATGCGAACAACTTTTGCAGATCATAAAATGTCATCTTACTCCAATATAGAGAATTACTAACATGTAGAAGATCTAATATATCTACACAGACTTATATTGCAGTTCAAATTAATAGACAAATTCTACCCAGTGAGTAAATTTTTCCATACTTCTTAATTGATTTGGAAGTTACATGGCATTAAAATTGAAGTCCTATGTGATAAACTTTAAACACATCCTCATGCATTCAGAGTTAATGCACAACAGTATTATGTAAGCACCAATGCTGAGCAAACAAGTATAATTTTACTATTATATCAAAAATATTTAAATGATGACAAGATGGCATTCATTCTTTAACCAATTCATCTGAACTTACTCTGTGCTGCTTCTAAAGTGTAATTTGGATTATTTAGTTTCATAGGCTAGGTGTCCTTCAAGCAACTTTTTGCCTCAGTCTTCACTGGTAAAAGCTCTGACCACGCCACCCAAGTTGCAGAAGGCAAAGGCAGGGACTGGGAGAATGAGGTACTGCCCACTGTAGGAGCAGACCAGGTCTGAGACCAGCTAAGGAACCTGAAGGTACACAAGTCCATGGGACCTGATGAGATTCATCCGCAGATCCTAAGGGAACTGGCGGATGAAGTTGCCAAGCCACTATCCATCATATTTAAGAAGTTGTGGCAGTCTGGTGACGTTCCCACTGACTAGAAAAGAGGGAACATAAGTCCCATTTATTAAAAAGGTAAAAAAAGATGACCTGGGGAATTATAGGCTAGTCAGTCTCACCTCTGTGCTCAGCAAGATCATGGAGCAGATCCTCCTGGAAACTCTGCTAAAGGCACATGGAAAATAAGGAGATGATCAGCGGCAGCCAACAATGACTTCACTTCAAATCATGCCTGGCAAATTTGGTGGCCCTCTATGACAGCGTTACAGCATTGGTGGATAAGGGGAGAGCAACAGATGTCATCTACCTGGACTTGTGCAAAACATTTGACACTGTCCCGCATGACATCCTGGTCTCTAAATTGGTGAGATGTGGATTTGACCAATGGACCACTCAGTGGATAAGTAACTGGCTGGACAATCGCACTCAAAGAGTTGCGGTCAACGGCTCAATGTCCAAGCTGCAAGCAGTGATGAGTGGTGTTCCTCAGGGATAGGTCCTGGGACCAGTACTATTTAATATCTTTGTTGGCAACAGGGATGTTGGAATTGAGTGTACCCTCAGCAAATTTGCTGACGATACCAAGCTGTGCAGAGCGATTGACACAGTGGAGGGAAGGGATGCCATCCCTGAGGAGAGGGACTTGGAGGTGTTGGACTTGGAGGACTGCTCAACATGAGCAGTCAATGTGCACTTGCAGCCCAGAAGGCCAACCGTACCCTAGGCTGCATCAAAAGTAGCGTGGCCAGCAGGTTGATGGAGGTGATTCTGCCCCTCTACTCTGCTCTTGTGAGACCCCACCTGGAATACTGTGTCCAACTCTGGAGCCCCCAACATCAAAAGGACATGGACCTGTTGGAGCGGGTCCAGAGGAGGGCCATGACGATGATCAGAGAATTGGAGCACCTCTGGTATGAGGACAGTCTGACAGAGTTGGGGTTGTTCAGCCTGGAGAAGGTTCCAGGCAGACCTTGTAACAGCTTTCCAGTGTTTACAGGGGGCCTACAAGAAAGCTGGAGAGGGACTTTTTACAAGGGCATGTAGTGACAGAACAAGGGGTAATAGCTTCAAACTGGAAGAGGGTAGATTTAGATTAGACATGAGGAAGAAATTTTTCACTCTGAGGGCAGTGAGGCATTGGAACAGTTTGCCCAGGGAAGCTGTGGAGGCCCCATTCCTGGAAGTGTTCAGGGCCAGCTTGGATGCAGCTTTGAGCAACCAGGTCTAGTGGGAGGTGTCCCTGCCTATGTCAGGGGGGTTGAACCTCGATGATCTTTAAGATTCCTTCCAACCTAAACCATTCTATGATTCTATAACTAAATTGTAAGCAAATGGAGATGTGCAATCTTACAAATGGCAAGGGGCCATTTTTCTTTTGATTTCAAGATAAGACCAAACAACAGTACATTGGTTCAATCCTGCTACACAGAGACCCGGAAGAAGATATGCAAGTTAAACGTCCTACAGAAACTCACTGCTATTGGTTCTTCCAGACATAGGTTTTGTTGAAGCTGTAAAAGTTTCAACACTGCTTCTGGTATTTCCATATCCCAAGATCTAAACACATATTTTCCATCTAAACAAGCTTATTTTAGATGTAAAGAACCATGGCAATGGACAGCCATGAGTCCTAAGAACAAATCTTCCCTAAAGGCAGAACTTTTAGAAATGTAACAATGCTGTCCAATGCATATACAAAAGAAAAACCATCTGTTTCACAGCTCCACACATGATAATAATTATTTCTACCATGTAATATTCACCTTAAATAATACTGGCACTTAATGTTTAAAAGCATTTTGAACAAGACGAAATGGCATATTGAACACACTAAATACTGCAAAGCAAAATACACAGTTGAGGTTGTGATTTAGATTAGGCTCATGGTGAGGTAAAACAACAGAGCACTGCATCGAAGATCGCAACCCTGAAGAGCATGAGTCATCATAGTGGTAATGGGGAGGAACTGGGAGAACTTCCACTTTCCACACTTAGGAAAACACTTCTTGCAGGATGACACTATGACAAAAGAAATGAAGCCAGGAGAGTTGTGGGGTTTTTTTAATAAAAATGGCAGAACATTGTAGTTTGTATAATTTTATGGTCTGATTATTGAAAATTGCATGTTATTGTTTGTATTTCAGAAACACCTATGTATATTAATCAGATTTAGTGCCCATTGTGCTAAAATTGTATACACACTGGGCTCTGTTCTGGAAACCCCAAACTCTGGATATGTAACCAAAGGATAAATCAAATGAAGCAGAAGAGAGAGAGCTTAGGCACATAAAGCTTAAGAGATTTGCCTGCGTTCCAGCAGGACATCTATAGCAAGGACAAGAACTGAACACAGACTTTCTGTCATGTAGTATAAACGTATTACCAATCTTCCTCCATAATCTTACACCTCTACTTTAACTGACAAATTAACCTTAAGTTTAAGCCAAGTCACAACACCTGAGAAAAATACTGGTCCCTAGTTACCACAAAAAATCCGATAGAAATAAGTGGTTTATTTTTTAATATATCAATAGCTTTCTTCCCTATTCCCTCTTTGTCCTGATCTTTAACATCTCCCAAATTGAACATGTGGGACGGTTCAGTTCTTTAATATTATTTGGATTCAATAGTACTTATCTAAACAGTATTTTTAGCTAACATGCAATTTGGATAGGACTAGCATTCCAAATCTAACATTTATCTTGATTACTTTAAGCTAACTGTACCCGCAGGCTCTAAAATGCCAGTTTGGAAACTGCCCTGGGCACAAGACAATGAGATCACTAATTAACTAGGAAGTTTTAAAAGAAGACCTGATTTAGGCCCTGATTCAGCAAACAATTAACATTAAGTGTGAGTAACCCTGTGGAAAACATATCAAGTCGTTGCATAAATCACACAACATTAAGTGCACGCTTGAAAGCACCTTGCTGAAATAGGGCCTAAATTAAAAGTCTTATGTTCTCTTTAATGGAGTGTCCTCCAAGTGCCTGGTGTGTTGTGGTTTCCTATTCTCCATTAGGGCAAACGGTCTGAATGGAGAGCCAAGAAGTAGGAATTCCTGCTCTCTTAATCTCCTTCTGAAACTGACTGTCTGCATTTTGGACGAGTCTGCTAACATGACTGCATCCCAGATTACCACTTGAAAAATGGGAAAAAAAGTTTCTACTCAGCAACTTCCTCTAAAAAACTATGGTTAGGATCATTTTTTAAAAAAAAAAAAAAATATTTAAGGTCTGAGTGATTCGCTTTTAAGGTCTCCTAACATAATGGATTTTCTACTGTCCCTAATCAACTTTCCAAACTTAGGCGCTCGGTGCGTTTAGCTCTTCCTTTACTAGCTTTTTGGTTTTCTAATTAATAAAAGTCATTTAAGGATCTTTTTAGCACTGACATCCAGAGAAACAACAATGAAGAAGCTTCTTTCCCAATGCAAAGATCCTGCACAAAAGATCGAAGAGACCCTGAACTGGGGCAGCGCTGCCAGGAGATACAGGTTGGCCGCTGACAGCCCTTTTCAGGCAGACCTTGGCACATGCCCAGCACCAACTCCAGCATATCACCTCTGTGTTCTGCTGTCGGACACCACAAATTCAGCACTCACGTTTGCTTGGGAGTGTTATCTCCTCAATTCATCTCCCTGATATCACCACCATTTATTATGCCTTTCAAAATTAAGAAAATATAAATAAAAGCCAATAGGTCCCTAAGGCGATCTAACTTGCAATTCCAGTGTAATGCTTTAAATCTTCCCTGGGTGGGTAGTTCTTCCTGACACTACTAACTCCACTGATTTTAATGGAAATGCTCAGGTACTGGCTTAACTGCACACTACTGGACACGTGGCACAGAGGGAAATACCAAGAAAAGGAGAATGAAGGGGAACAACTAAAGATCACGATACGGGTTTCCTTCTTTTTATATATCCCAGAGCTCCCTGTGATGCAGTATGTCTGTAACTAGTGGTCGTTACTGAGAATTGTAACTTCAGGGAACAGTCAGAAAAAGGGAGGCCATAAGAGTAGATGAGGAAGAGAGATTTCTGAAGAAGGATCTGATGTGAAGGATGGAGATTAGAAAAATAAGGTAATATGATAGTTTTACTCCTAAACAAATGAAGAATAGAGACCTCACTGTTCATACAAGCTCACAGAAAGGACTGTGTGCCAAAAGGAACTTTAGGCAAATAAGGGCCAACATGGAAAAAGCAAGTGTGGCTTGTACTGAACTGAAACATCTCTCTCATTCAAGTCCTTTCCTGGCCTCTCATATTCTCCAGACAACAAGACGCTGAAAACATTCAACAAGTACCCATTACTTCTCACAGCAGATACATGTGTTCCTTACATGACCCACTGCAGCGTTATCTCATAATAAGCATATTAAGAAAACAGAAGAATATAATCAACGGCTTTGAGACAAGACACTACTCTCTTCTTAACCATGACTTAGGCATTTTCAAACATTTATCATACTGTTGCACGAGAGTTCAGCTGATGCGTTTTTTTTCTTATGCATTCTTCCCTTGAAAATAATGGATGGTCTCTGAACAGTGTAAGAACAATAACTGCTGGTACTGTTACTACCAGAAAACACATTCTCACCGTTACAGGTGGAGGGAAGGGGGTTTTTTTCCCCAATTGAAATCCTGGGAGAATACTTTTCTAAAGCACAAAAATGCTCACACAACTATAATCTGCATATTATATTCTAATTCAGAGCTCTACCAAGACTTAATACTCACACTAAGGAAGACGGGGAGAAAGAGAGGCAGATCTCCCTCCCATCACTGCCTTTGAGGCTGACTTGAATTTATTTTGAATTCAGAAATCTGTCAGCTCGCTGTCTCACCCTGAGCCACTGGGAGCACAGGCGTGTGCGAGCTCCTCTGTGTGAAGGCAGCCGGGTGAAAATATTTTGCCTGATCACCATATTTAGGGGTCTGTCATATTCCCTGAACAAGCTACAATTTCACTCATGACTGAAGAAAACAGGTAGAGCCACGCAAATATAAGCAGCTACATAGTGGATGCATCTGTTTTAATTTTCAGTGGCTTGTCAAATAACGATTGTCATTAAAACAAAGTGTATTTTGTCACAGATGCTCACAACAAAGACTAATTGGCTGCACAATTACCAGGTTGCAGCTTGAACGGGCACTGGTGCAGAAAGCTGGGTCTGCCCAGGGTCAGCGCCCCTGCAGCCTGCTTAGGATGGGGAAAGCCCAAGGACCATGATGGGCTTCTGGTTTAAGCCCCAAAAAACAGAGTCAGAAAACCACCCTGCATAACCAGGGCTTATGTACCACTAAGGAAAAAAAATGCTTTAATTTGGCTCATTTCTGGGTTTAGATCCCAAGCTTTATGAGTGTGAGAGAAGACACTCTCCGAGTTCATGAGGCGTTTTAGGAAGTGGGATGCCAGAGGAGGTTTGCCTTGTGAACCCACACTATATGCAGCCCCATAAAGCAACAAAACCCAGGAGCTGCCACAGCTCACTTCACCTTGATCCTAAGGATAAGAAAGGATGAAGCTGTGACCCTCCAAGCTACTCCTCAGTCCCAGATCTCCTCTGCCCAGAGCTTAGGACAAAGGTTTTTATTCAAGCAAACCTTTCTTTGCTTCACTTGCTTTTAAATACTGATACCAAGACTTGTGCTCCAGTGAAAAAGTCTCATCCACTCAGGTTGCATGTGGTCTACATAACTGGAAGCCAGTGTTTTTTAGACAGACATTGATCTCTGAAAGCCTCTCATTACTTCAATGAATCAGACCCAAACCCAACATTCTTCAGAAAAGCGAGTGTTTAAAAAGAAATTTTCCATATTTTTAATTCAGCATGGTTTGTCCTCCTTTGAAGGAAATTTTAATTATGTTTCAGTTTTGAATTTATTTCCACAAGATGCATAAGATATTAGTCTTCATTTAGACTGTGTCACTGGAAGCATTTCATTACATTATAAAAATCCCCACAAGCCTGTCTGGCCTCAGGGTAGAAGTGACTGGAATGACATCTCTGTATTTTTAGTTCGAGAATTAAATGTGTATGGGCTATAGCTCCAGTCTCTAGTGGCAGACATCCTCCAGGAGGAGATGGCACAGCAGGCATCATGAGGGAGAGGGAGAAGAGTTGGTAACAGAAGGCAGGCAAGAGACTAGCGACAGCCAAACTTGCTCTGAATTTAATGAACACGTGGAAAAACCTGAAGTAAAACCATGTTGAGTCTAAAAAAAACAAAGGAGGAGCAACCACCTGGTATGTCTGATAGAACTGCATACAGAAGTCAATAATCCATAGGAATATATGGTGTCAGAGAAATTGCTAATCATTTCTGCAACATAACCTGCTCCAAGAAGAATGGGTAAGGCAATTGCAGTAAACGGACTCTGCCTGTGGGTGTACAGTACTAACAAGCTTTAGCTACCGGATCTGCTGGGCTGTACTCTCTGCTTTAAGATATACATATTTAGGCATGAAAAATACCTCCTTCACTCTGCGCTGATACTACATTTGACTGAGATTATTCAGCATCGAAATTATACGCTCAGCAAGATCACCTCCATTTTGATAATTGCCTTATGAATGCATAACATGGCAGTGTGGGGATTTGTATTCCCAGGAACGTCTGCTCTCAGGCATCAATCGTTAGTCCGCCGAGGACGTGGCACACCAGTTGATAAAGCAGCAGCACACAGCACTCTTGGAAGATTATCAGCAAGAATCTGATCCTCCCTGGTTTCACTGGGCTCTTGCTTCATAGATGCTGACCCAGAGGTAAATTTTAGGCATGGCCATGTGTTGTACGTGATACAAAAAAATCACATTTCCCAGGGGCTAGGCAAGGAAAGGTCAGGTCTCAGGACAATTTTTGCAGGTCTGGTAGAGAGCACAGCCTTGCACCCCTCTAATGGAGGATGCAGTGTGCAACCCTTTGTGGCCTCCAAAGGGACGTTTTAAAGACACTGCTAGTCGTAGTGGGAGTGGAGGGATGGGGGTGGGAAATCTGCCTATGATAAATTCTTTACTTAAAGCTTGCAAATTACTTCTCTCCATAGGGTGCACAAAGAGACAGGCTCTGGCATCCCTGAAGTGAAAAAGACCTCAATTGCTCATCACTCCCTTAACCTCAGATATCCCAGTAATTGCTGTGAGTCAGTGAGGCACTTCCAGTAAGCGCTCTACACAGAGGCCGATATCCTCTCTGCTTTCTTCCAAAATAGCAACCACTTGAGTGGGAGCAGTGCCAACATGCACATGGGTGTCCCTGGGAGAGGTGGAGGGGCTGGGGGGGGGAAGCTAGGTGCCTGCTCTTCACCCGGCTGAGGGGGCAGAGCACAGCCCACACGGCAGACGGTAGGGGTTGCGCTGCAAGGTGGAGCTTTACAGGTAATGCCAGAGGCAAACGTGTAACACTGAGGAAGCGGGACTTAAAGGAGAGTTTTGGAGGTGCATTCATCCCTGAAAGCCACAACAATAATTACCGCTGGTTAGAGGAACAGAAGTAATAAATTGGCCATACAGCCAGTGGCCTCTCACGTCACAAGGGTGAGAGTAGGTGCAGCTACTTTAACGTCACAGCACATGTCTGGAAAGCACTTTTGAAGAAATCTCCCAACTCCTCCCACTTACTGTGCTTTGACTTGTGCTGCTGAGGGGTCTTACGGGCACCCAAAGTGAATCCTTTTGGATGATGCTCAAATGGCAGATGTGCACACACCACAAATGGGCGATCTGGGCATCCATGGGGCCAGTTCAAAGTGCAACAGCTGAAGTGCACAACATGCCAATGTCAGCTCCTCCACACCAACTGTCTCTCAGTGCAGGTTCACTCCCTCTTGCCCACTATTTGTTACCACACATGCAGCAGCATGTACCAGTTGGGGATTCCTCACCGTTTCTAAGTGTCCTGAGTTCCAAGAGCAGGAACAGCATGTGATCCCTTCCACAAAACGCAGTTTTCAAGACAGAAAGTCCAATCTAACTATTCCCTATCACTTTGTCAACTGTGGATGGGAAAGTGCTGAGCACAGCTAGTAGGTGAACAAAATGATTGGTCAGAGGGATGGTTTCCTTCAGCTATAAAAAGAGGACATTCAGATCTTATCGTATTCTAGGCATGGAAAATATTCTACTCTAAGAATTACAGGCCTGGCCAGGAAATGTCTGTTGTCACCACATTGCACCCTGTGGCCACTAAATATGCAAAAGAGGGAACAGTCATGCACAGGTCTCCATCATCCATTTCATCATTCCAAGACACCACTCTGAGGTTTGGGAAAGTTCAGTGATTCTTCTTTTTTTTCTGCACACAGATATGACAGAAATTCATTCTACAATGTTAGATTAATGAGAATCTCTTATATTTTGCTACAAAACCAAGAATACTTGAAGACATGCAGCCATCACAGAAGATTCATTCAGAGGCTTGCACAACCGCAAGGGTTGCTACATCTCTCTCAAAAAGAGCTGTGCTCTTTGAGATGGGTTTTTCACAGTCTTGTTGCCAACTTAGGTAAGAGCCATTCTTCTGAGTCACCTCGGCATCATTGCAACTGAAGCATTTTCACTGCAGAAACCAAACTTTTGGCTTCCAAGAGACTTCATCCTGTTTGGCATGTTTCCCCTGATAGAAATGTGACTTCAACCCCTACTCCTGCAAATATTAAGTCTATACACGTGGCCCTGATGTGCAATCTCCCTGCAACTCCACTTCTGAATCTGGTCCATTTGGTTCAGTGGAAAGGACCACAGTTATTACTGCAGGTAACCACAACTCAGAGCTGCAAATCAGCATAGGAATGATAAGCCAGTAGAAGCAGTAACACTCATGAACCCAGATATAGATCCCATAAAACCAGCACTTTGCCAAACTGCTTAGGGCCAAAAATCCTTCAGCAGATACCTTATGAGTAACTTTTTAGAAATCATAATTTGAAAACCATTGGACAGATCACATCACTGAAAGCCCAAACCATGTGGGTTTCCTTTTTTTTTTTTCCTATAAACAAGCAGGACCATATTCTGTTCTCATTTATAGCCATAAGGATCGCTGGTCTCAGCAAACAGCCATCCAAGATTTACATTCACAAAACACAGAAAAATTAAGTTCAGGTTATTTTTGTGGCTGCAACTTTTGTTCTTGGACACAACGGGAAAGCTGTGATAGAACCTCAACAGTCTTAGGATAACAAGGAAACACAAGAGAAGTTTTCTTATGCCCCAGACTACTACAACAATAGCAAGGAGGGCTGAATCAGAGTTAGAGAGGGCAGCTGGTTTGCAGATGAAGATAGAGATAAATCACTGTGCGGATGGGATGGAACAGAGCAGGCAGTAAATTTCCACTTTCTTGTGCTGAATCTCTTCGTTCCATTCTCAGTTACTCAAAAAACCCATCTGAAAACTAGCAGCAAGTAAATACTATAGAATAGAGCAGGAGAGAACAAAGAGACAAGAAGTGAATTACAACATTCAGGAAATGAAGGCATCCCAATCAATTGCATCAGAATTACAAGAAATTCATTAAATTGGCACTGGGCCACCTGGAACAAGCTGAATTAGCTGAATAATGAAATGTGAATTCTTCAGTTTTGCCTTCTATTTTACCCAATCAACTGTTTGCAAACACTCTCTAACTTCCTCACTCACCAAAAAAAAGAAAAAAAGAAAAAAGAGATACAGATATATTGGAGCAAGGCCAGAAAAGTGCAAATATGCAGAGATCCAGAACACACAAGCTCCTGGGAAACACTGAAAGAGATGGGGTTATTTCATCAGAAAGGACTACAGTAAAACATGCTAAGGGTTTTCAAACAAATTTGTGAAAAGATAGCTTCAAACTTGCAGATTCCTATTTAAATTTCTGCAAATAAGATAAAGTTTTACGAAAACCATTTGAAAACGGAACATAGTGAAGTGCTGGACTAGACTCCACTGCAAGGCCTATGGCCATCTCCTTGCTGGAGTTGCCAGATACAAGACAAGAGTCAAGTTCCCACCATGATGTACGGGATAGACTAGACAACCTCTAGAGGTCCATACTTGCTAGAATTTGCTTTGCAAACAACCTGCCATCAACTTTGGTAAGCAACTTTTCAAAAGCTGGTCTATTGATGCTGAACAATAGGCCATACCAGTGTCCCCCATCCAAGATGCCGGGCTTTCATGTACCTCTGGTGACATAAAATATAGATGTCCCCGTATGCAACATCCAGTTGTGAAACATCAGACACCTTACAGCATCATCATTGTGACAAATCTGAACCACAGCTAAAGGATCCCACAAGTCAATACATGTTTCCTTGAAAATATCCTTATAATTCATTTTGCAGTGGTGGTAGCAAATGGTTTAAACATGGAAAGGGTCATTTTAGGTAACTCTCCAAAGGGTAGCCTCTATTACCTGTAAGTTTGAGAAATATCCATTGCAGATATCCTTTAAACTTGGTAATGAGCCATATTTAATAGGTTGGGGTTTTTTTATAAGTAAATTTGAAACAGATTCTCCGAGGAATGAAACAAAGTTGGCGAGCTAGAATTTCACCATGTGGCTGAGCGCCGGCATCACAAGTATGTGGGGGTGCTCAGGGCCCTGCGTCTGTCCCAGGCATTTGGCAAAAAGCCGCTATTCTGTTTCTACTGCCACATGAGGCTTTTATGTTCATAGGACTTAAATGTTTCCTGTTCCTGCCCATCCATTTATCATTTTCTGAATGAAAACCCAGCAAAGATTTTAACAAGCACATAGTTACTTCAGGCACCTCAGTTTTAGGCACCTCTAGCTAGAGACAACAGATACAAGAACCTGAAATATATGTTACTCATTCTAGCATTTGAAACTCAAATGAAATCTGTCTAACCAAAGGGCAAGTTTAACTACATACTTGCATAAAAACATCAGGAATAATTCTGGACAGGACTGTATCCCATTGTCTTTACCATGATGTATCTATAATCTGCTTTTCCCCTAGGTATCCCCTGGGCATAATAAAAACCTAATAGTATTTTACCAAATTTTGCAGCTCCGATTATCCTGTGCTTAATCAACCTTTGCTTTCTAGATTTCCCAGTTTGCAAAACTAATTATAATGAATTGGACAGCATGTATACGCACTACTGCCCTTCAATATATCAAAAAGGACTGCCCAAATATGCACTACAGGTCAGCTATAAGTTAATAACCACAGACAAATTTGAGCAGATGTTGCTAGCAATGAGTTTGTGCTTTTGGAACCGGAGGACAATGCTCCATCCTTGCTGCCTTTTTGGAATTAGACTTATATTCTATTATATACGAGATAGATCTTCTATATCTAGATAGATATCTTCCAGATATCTGAGGACTGATTTTTTCCAACTATTATTATCATCATTAATAATAGCCGATCTGCTGTATTTACTCACATTGTAGCAGGAATATAATAGACACCCCCAAGCACATAATAAATACATGCCTCCCACCACCTGATTGGTAGGAAGCAACAAAACTACAATTAGGCTTAAAATAGATGTGCATAGACTTTACACACTGATCCTAACAGGCAAATTTGAAGGCAAAAATATATGGTGAAAAATTACACCAGTGTATGACTGAATACAGTAAAGCACTGAAGTGAAAAAGACTTACATTCAGCCTTGAAGCAACACTTAATGTTTTTACTCTACAGAGCCAGATATCTATCCCTAAGTACTTTTGCCTCTCTCCTCTAGATTATAACTCCTGCAGAATAAAAACCGTCACCATCAACATAAAAAGCTCCCTTGACTGCTGACCTGATTATTTTTTTTTGTCCCCCAGAAAACAAGCATTTGAAACTCTGATTAAAGGGGATGCACAGGAACCTACTCTCTTTTCCCCAGTGGTGACAAAAATAGCTTCTCTGAGCAAGCACATCAAGAGTAAACACAAGCTGCTACAATAAAAGAGAAAGTTTGATTTCATAATTCTTCCTTGTGCAAGGAAGCCTTTTAAAGAGAATATTAAGTTAGGCAGGACCTTAGACAAAGCAGGGGAAGTCCCATGGCAGCCACACAATAAATGGCAGCACTATTAACATTAGGTCATAACCTCTGTGTCGCCAGCCCTTTGTGTGCATTGAGCCTGGTGCGCTCAGAGCCGCCGGCAGCTGTTCCAGGGCAGCACATGGCAAAAAAAAAGAAAAGAAGCAGCCAGCAAGGGGTTAAAAACGTTGCTTTGGGGTTTTTTGCTGTAAGAAGCACCCCTTGAACTTGCTATTATCTTCCTGCCATCTCCTTCAGACCTGTCCAAAATCAGAGACGGGTGATGTAGGTCTCTGAAATAAATGTAAACATGCCAGGTGCTTTCCTTTCCAGTGTCAAATAGCTGTGTCTTTCCCGCGTTTCTTTTAAAATGGTCACTAGTTTCTAGCACTTGTGTCAGAAATCCATCATCCAGACTTATTCAGACACCATCGGTTTAGATTATCTGCTCATGTATTCTGACTTCCTGAGATTCTCTTTTTCATTTAAGAAAAAATGCATTTGCAAACCCAGAACTTTGAGTTCCCCCATCCAAAAGAGCACGCAAACCAGCATGCTGCTTCACACCCCAATAACAAGTTTATCTTAAACATCAGATGTGTCATAAACAGTATCTTTACAATCTTTTTTAAGCAACAAAAACAAGCATTCTTCAGTCTCATGGCTTTTCTCAAGGCACTGGCAATATATTATTTACGAATATAAACTATTGCCGAAGTCCAAACAAAAAGATGCAGCTTTTTTGGACCATCATGTGGCTTATTGCCAAAAAACATAAAACTATCTTCCTATCAGGAGTTCATATTTATTCCTGAGAAGCAACATGCACTGGATGGAGCTGATAAATAATTCAAAAGGGAAATACTCTTTTACTACAACTGGGAAAGTGCTCACTCAGAATGGGAAGAACAAGAAAACCAAGGGAAAGGACAAAGTTGTGCTGCAAACTAATTCTTTGGTATGTCCCGATGGCATTGCACAGGGTAAAACAGCTTCCTTCATAATACACCACTACATTGGCATGGACTGAAGGGGAGTTTAGCGAGGCTTATGCCAAGGGGCCTTGATAAACAGGAGTGACATAAAAAGAAAAGTAAAACTGTATGATTTCTCTAATTACGAAAGCCAGATCTGCGCAGTTTTCCTCCACATATGACTGCTGGCCAGGGATGTGATTTCATACCAATACAGTTATAAATACACTGTCCCTATGTAAGCCCTGCTGTGGGCATCATCGGATGACTGCAGTGCTCCTGTTTGTCCTTGCAGGTAGACCTTGCCCTGGGGAACAGCCGTTTCTGGGAAAAGCACCTTTAACTATCCAAACTGTGGTTACATTAGGGAGCAATGTATTGCGTTAGCAGCACTGGTGGTGCTGTTAGTGATACAACTCCCCAAGAGACAAGGCCTTAGTAAACTACTGCGGGTATCTGGCAGACTCAGGAGATGATGTGTCCTGCACCATGAAAGAGCCTGTAATCGTAGAATCATAGTTTCTTGCTGAAATGCTACAGACTGAAGTCCCGGTTGCTCTGCAGAGCATAACGTCAACAGCAAAAACAGCCAGCAAAGAGATTGCTGTGGGCTTGAGATAAAACAGAAACTTTTTTTAAAATAAGGAAAAAAAAAAAAAAAGGCAAGAAAAAAGCAACTCCCATCACCCTTGCATTCATCAGACATAAAAACTGGCTTGTTTTCTATTAAGATCTTGCCTTAATCTGGTGAAATGAGACCCTTTGCTGTATGAAACAGGCCTGGCACCAGCCTTTCCCCCTCTCCCATGCATAGGACAGGACAAGGTTCAAGACCTCGTAGCTCTTCAGTCATTCACATCTTCCCAAATAAGCCTGCCATTAATTCCCTCATTCTGTCCCTCCAGTCATACATGAAAGCTGCACACCCATTATTAACTATTAACCAAGCCTAACCAAATACTCTAGCTGAGTTTGACTGTTGCTATTCGGTTTGGGATATTTAAACATAATTACAGGCAGCAAGACTTTTTGACATGACAAATATTTTTTAATAACATTACCAGAGTTGTTAGTTCTGTTTTCACTGTGAAAGCAAACAGAGCAATTCCAGCTGGAAAGTTAACATTTATCCTTGCAGTAGGCTAAAAAAGACAGACTCTGGCAGCCACTCAGCCAAGGAAACTGCTTCCACTAACCAAGGAGCAATGGTGCTTCCAGGGAGACTCTCCTACAGCCAACTTTTCTGCAGTTCAGAGTAGTGAACCATTACAAAACTTCACGTACTAATTCTTCATTCCCT
This sequence comes from Chionis minor, assembly GCA_013398295.1. Taxonomy (NCBI): domain Eukaryota; kingdom Metazoa; phylum Chordata; class Aves; order Charadriiformes; family Chionidae; genus Chionis; species Chionis minor. Next base: position 2,303,441 of record VZSF01017903.1, on the reverse strand, counting down.
TCTTTCACTGTAGTGAAAGTAGTCATTTCCCGTTCCCCCACAGTACCTTTGTAATATCCTTCTTCTCACACACCCCCTTTGACTTGCACCAGGTTGAACCTTGATGAAAATTATTATTTCTTCAGAAAGGGAAACATTGAGTTACTCGACAAGGAAAATCTTCCAACACTAAGACGATAGCCTAACGCTGAGCACAGAGGGCTTGGAAGGGGGAAGGTGCATGCTAAAAACCTTTGTGATCAGAGCTGAAGAGCTGACAACAATAGATTTTTTGTTCACTTACGCTCATTGTTTAAATTGTATTCTACTGCAAGGAGTCTGGGCGCCTTTCAAATGTAAATATTTTACAAGAGAATACCATATGGGAGACACAGCTGTTTGTTTTTATTAGGAAAAAAAATTGAATCCTTTCATTTTGCAAAGATTTTTTTTTTTTTAAAGCCCAACTTGTAGTTATATGCCAACACTTGAATTATCTTAATTCAAATTAATCCCTAAGTAGTTGCAGGAAATGTTTGAAGTTGGGTTTTTGCAGTTGTTAAGCGCTTAAAGAAGTTGTAAAGGAAATCAAAATTGCAAGACGTTTATACATCAGTGTTTTCCCATGTTTGATAAAAAACCACAAAACACGCTGACTCCTTAAATATTACCACAGGTGATACATTTAGAGTTCGATAAGGCATGATGACATTTAAATAGGTACAAAAGGAATATCAACTACAAAAATAATACTACCTGGCCTAAAATCAGAGACCAGCAAAAGATTCAGAGTAACTAATAGTGCCAAATTAGGCCTCTAATTTTGTTTAAAGATTACTCAAACAAAACCTTGCAGATTTTCTCAAATGTGTTGCTGCTTAAAATAATTTGCCACATAATACATGTACAGTGAGTTAAGGCAGAAAAAAAATATGTTTCTATGCTGTCTTTAAGGCTCAGTTTGCACAGGACACACAAAGAGCCATGAGCAGGAACAGAGCATCCACATCCACGAGACTCATGTGCCCACAGGTCCCAAGAAGTTGCTGTTTTTTGGGGGGAGAGGCCTCACTGTGCTAGTCTCATGAGACCAGAGAGAATATACACCCACACATCTCACCTTTACTTATCTTACTAACTCTTTTCTTTTTATCCTTATACTTCGCACAGCAAAAGGTAAGTCACCAAGAAACAGGCACCATACTGGAGAACATCAGTGCTGAAGCACTACAGCTGTTCAGCCCTAAACCCAACCCAAAGAAGGGCTGATAAAACTAGAGGAACCTCAGAGAGGATGTATAAGACCCAGACCCAGATAAATGACCGTTCTCTGGGATGCTCGTCCAGCAAACAGTGGTTTAAGAGTTTTCTCTGAAACAAATTCTACTTAAACTGTTTTATAAGCTTTTTTTGCTGGACTTGTCTTTCACAAATTCACTTAATCCCTTTCTGAATCCATTTACAATTTTGATCCCTACAACCTCCTGTGACAATGAATTCTGTAGTTTAATTATGTGCTGGGCAGAAAAACTATTTCCTTCGCTTTAATATTTCCCTGCCGTGCAAAATGCCCTCAGACTTGTAAAATGTGCTGCACCCTACACAGCCAGCCAGGAGTAAAGGTTTTAATGCAAGGTCCAAAAGCGCAGAAGCTGAGAAGTGTTGAGAGCTTCATCTCTACATTTCTGGGAATCGATTGCTGCCTGGGGCTGGGCACTAAACAGAGGTGGAGGGTGGAAAGAGAAAGGAAGCATGTTTTTTGAGGAAACGTGTTAGTTAAAAATTACACCTGAGAAAACATTAAATTTTTTATTAGCTAGCGCAGCTAGGTGAGCAGGTCTGAATATCAGAAACCACCCACTGAATCATTTAGCCCTCCAGCTCACCAGCACCCAAAGCCCTCCACTTTGCAGCCATTGCTCCACTGCAACCTTCCTCGGGTGCTGTCGAAGGCAATGTAAACCCTTCTTGTACACCGGCAAAACGTTTCCTGCTTCTCCTCATGCTCCCACTACTGCTTCTCTCATCCCAGCCACCCCAGGGTTTATTTGATTCCCAGAAAACAAAGGCCAGCACTATGGTGTTGGGTGAGGAACACTGCTCTCTTCTGAGGGTCTACGCAGTCTGTACAGAGGGTGGGAGAGCAGCACCCCCATCCCTGCTTCTCTGGGTCAGCAGCCCAGGCTGCATTCCTCCCAGTAGCAGCTATTTGCCTTTTCATTACTGTTTGGGTTACGGCAGCAGCTAAAGTTTTCAACAAAAACTGAGCTGGCCACCATAACCACAGTAACATCTACTCCATAGAGCTTGGTGTCTGAAACAAGATGACAAGCAATGACTGAGAGAATTCAGGTCAGCACCTCCATGTCCCAAGCCAAGAGCAGTATGGGGCAACCCAAGTTGCTGCAGGTATTCTCCTCGGGACGTTATTATTTCTATGAGTTCCACCCCTTTGGGACTCCTTGTGGGAGGCTGTAATTCAACAAAGCACTTCTGCACTGGCCTGAAGGTAAGGTATGTTACGGACTGACTACATATTAAAAATCAATTATATCTCTCAGTACAGCTAGCACACTTGGTTCAAGATGGGAAGTCCTTATCCCAAAATAAACAGGCTTTGGCGTAGCCCCTGAAGGACAGCACAAACTACAGAGCAATGACAGTTTGCCTAGGCATGTTTACATAAGGTAAACCTCACTGATGCTCCTTTATCCCTCCGCATGATCTCAGGGATTGTATTTTCTCCCTGATGAGGGCAAATTGTTCCTGCAGTACCAACACAGCACACGCTTCTCTGAAGTAAAATCGTATCTCGGGAGCAGACTGAAGCCCAAATCACTCATGCAGTGCCTTTCCACCTCTCCACGCCTGCAGTGCCGCAAACCACTCTTAGAGCCCACCTTGCACGCTTCTCTGTAACATAGCACCCTCCCAAAGAGCACCTGCAGGCTTTTCCTGAAGCAAGTGACAGTGGCGAAGCCTTTTGGTCACAACCTGGTAAGACTTACTCACCCTGCAAACACTTATGCCTAATGTTAATTTACACTAACAAGAAACAATCCACCTATGTTACAGCCTTTTCAGTAATGCCACTGAAAAGCCAGTCCACATGAGGGCATTTCCCTTTTCAGGGGGGTTGCGTTTGAAATTTAGTTGTAGAATTCAGCACAGAAAGAGAGAGAAAAAGTTTTAAAAGGTAAGGAAAGAGGATTTCCCTGGACAATTGGCAACAGAGGGGGTTACTGACATTCAAATGCATGCTCCAGGCAAGAGCTGACTTTCTGACACTGTGCCCCAAACCACGTTGTTCTTATAATAAAATCATTCAGGCATCAGTCGTGAGGTAGAAGATTACACTGAAATAGTACTCCCCACACTGTATCTTTTTCATTTGCATCATTTACTGCTGGGCATCTGAAAAGAAAGGACGGCTTATGTAAGAGCCTTACCCAGGTCTGGGAGTGTTTTTCATTTCTCCTTCAACACAAAATCTTTCTTCTTATAAAGGGAAAGCCAATGTTTTTTTAAAGCTGGACTATACAAATTCAGACATTTCCTCTTTCTGGTTGAAGTATTTTGTAAGAGTAAGAGCAGTTATCACTTCGGCCCCATGTTCGGACTGAGAAGAATAAATGGTTTCTTTGATATTAATGAAGAACTAACATCTGTGGAAAGGGGAGGTCTCCAGAATGACCTCTTTTGCCTACAAACAAACCTCTCTGTAATGACACAGGGACCCCCTAAATTTAGTTCTTGCAGGAGTGATGCAAGACCTCACAAGCCCTTGTCTCCTGCCAACACAAACAGGCTGCGTGTTTTGAGGCTGTGTTTGAAGAGGCTGCCCCAGATGCTCACCGCCAGTGTGGGTACCAGTGTCCTGCTGTCATGGCATCAAAACTAGCACTAGGCTTTGAGAGGCACCTGATGGCACAGGAACCTAACTGAGAGCTAACACAGATGAATTTACACCTCAGAGCACAGAAGAGTGTATGTAACTAAACAGCGCTGCTTAACCACTAAACCGACTGCTTTTGGGTATCAGTCTACTTCATTGAGCGCAGTTACTTATTATTTCCCATCAAAGGTGTAAGACTGCAGGCTAGCTTCATCTCAGTGCCTCCCTCCAGCAGGCTGAGACATTATAATAACAGTGTTTATTAGGACTGAAAAACATGAATGGAGATTTGCTAAGGTTTCTTAACTCAGTTTGCACCTCAGCCCTCCTTGTCGATATGAAACATCATTTTTGCGTGCAGGGCACAGCTCCTCTACTCAAGAAGGAGTCAGGCTGGAATTTCCAAGAGAGCCAGGGGAAGGTAAAACAGCATTGAGATCCTCCTGAAAAGAGAGAGAGATGGATAACCAGCGCCTTGCAAACCCCAGTGAGGATCTGTGCCATGTAACATGGGTCACGGGCCCTTCACGAAGCCACCCAAGGACAGCCACTGCTGATGGGGCACGGCTACCCATCTGCATGACGTGCTGCACTGTCCTGACTCTGGTCTCACAGAAGTTGTAGCAGCAACTCCAAGACTGTGGCAAGACAAATTTAGAAGAATAGAATCAGGCAGGGGTAGAGGGATACCATATGTTCCCTGCTTAAATAAAAACCTGCTGAGGAGCAGCGTGCAGATGTACATCACAGTGAGTAAACATGCACTTTGTCCTTCAAGGATTATTTTCTTCCCTTGAAAGTTAGCTGGTGACCAAAATCTCCTGATCCTGCCCTGAAGTCACTCTTCAGATAGGTATAGACAGCAGGAGTGTCACCTTTCAGGACTTTATAATACTGTCTCTCTTCCCCACAATTTGTATGCCTTGTAAATTAAGACATGAAGTTCCTTCTGGTAGGTGAGGGTTACACTTCTTATGCCAGGCATGAATGAGTAGCCACTAATGTAACAGGACCCTGAACATGGCTATTCATACATATCATGACACCAGCAACACAACTGCGTGTGACAACGTGCTCTCTACCACACTGCTGTCCATGGGGTTTGGATAGGACCCGCTTCCTGCCAGATTTAGCTATTGGTTACAGTACCTGTGAGAAACATTTGGTGAATAACTAGAAGTTACAGTTCAGACCTACATTAATAATAATGACAAAATGAAACCAATAAGTTTCCAATGTAATCGCTTCAAAGTCAGCAGAGATTAAATTGTTACCACGAATCCAAGTTTCTACACAGGCCATTGCCCCCATATCCATCAGTATGCAACAAGCAATCAGAGAAGCTATTCCAAAAAAACAAAAATACATTTTGCATTAGCAATAAATTCACTACAGAAGATTTTCAGTAAGTCATTAATAATAGCATATTCCCCACTTAGGACTCAAGTGCCATCAAATAATAAGCTGCTGTTGCCAATTGGAAAACTAGCTCCATATGTGTCTGTTGGAGTTATAACAGGACTAGTGTCCAGGTGTAGACGTTATAATTTTGGCAAGGAAAGACCTATCACTTCTGGAGGTACCTAATCAACACGAACACAACTCGGTGCGCTGTTCCCCCTGCTGCCAGGCCACATCGAGAGGGTCCTGTGCCTCAGCTACCGCAGTTAGTGCAGCAACCCACAAATTTCAAAAGGCATTTTGACATGTGACTTGTTAAATTAAGAGTTTACTTATGGACTGCTATCAAAATACAGCACTCACTCCGTAACCTGCACCCACACAACCCACTTCATGTTCACTGACTGACTTAGTAAGTCTTTATATATAAAGACTCTAGCTACTAAAATCAATTGAAAATAAAATATACTGATGAATGTAGACCCTCAATTCTTACTCATTTCAGTAGGGACTTAGGAGCCTGAAATACAAGTTAGGCATTTAAATACATTCTCAAATCTGGATGCCAGGGAGCAGGCACCTGTGCAGGACCTGGGAAAGACCTTAGACCCTCCCTTGAGGCTTTTGGTGTCATCAAACGATAAATAAATAAAATGATCAGAATTATAACTTTGCCTGCTGTCATTAGCTCATCTGGGATCAATCTGAAACATCAGGAATGCAACAGCACTGAAACCATCAAGGAGGGGGGAAAGAAAGATCAAGTCAAGTCAATGCTTCAGAATACGGCAAGAATATGGGGAGTATATTATGCTAGCACATGACACGTTTTTGTCAGAGACACCGCATTATTCAAACAAATGACAAAAAGAAGTGAGCCTGGAAAGAGCAGTTCCCCAGTGTGCAATACTTTTTTGGTTAGTTCAAGCTACAGCTGAGATAGCTAACAGTTATTTCTTCAGGAAAAGAGATGCCATGAGGCCAGTCTCTCATGAGGTGGTTTAGCACCAAGTTTTCCCCTACTGATAACTAAAGAGATGATAAAGGCTTTCTTCCAAATCCCCAGTGACCTTTTTTAAAAATAAAAACTTTAAAAAAAACCCTTAAATCACAGGTTTACACATCCTCTCTATCTATTTAATCACTGCAAATGTCACCGATATATCAGAAAAGATACCTGCTTGAGAAAGGGAAATCAATTTTGCCTCTTTCTCCAGACTCCCTTTGGTTTTCAGTTTCACGTGGTGCACTGGTACCAACTCTCTCCTCGCCAAGTGATGTTATAATTAAACACCCTGTGATTCCCAGAGCCCTCATGATGCAAAACTCTCCTTCCCATCCATCACCTCAAGGACAGGCCTGCCATCAGGGCAGGACGCGTGGCTGATGCTGGAAGCCCAGCACAGGCGTAAGGCACATGCCTTTCCTGCCACGCAACCAGACGAGCTTGTGTCTCCTCCCAAAATATCCACTTCATCAGAACACATTCATGATGGTAATAACTAGGACACAATCTGGTTCAGTGTTTAATAACTCCGTCATTATGCCGTGAATTTGCTGTGGTCATTTACATCTAACATGAGTGGGAGCACGATTTGGGCACTGCAACTATAATGATGCCAATTTATAATATTCTCCTGACACCAACAGTTGATGGTAAAGTTCTTGGGATAAATTTCCTTACTATAAGATACAAGATGCGCCCAGAGTTGTTATTCTGCCCTTAGTAATATGCCCTTTGACAGTTTCAGTTTACTAACCACAGCTTCCGAGTCGACATTTTGATAGATATTTTGTCATGTTTTTATCCTCACAAGGTGTAAGAAGACACAATTCAGATCTGGCAGCTACAGGTAATCATTCAGCAAATCATACTGCTAGCCAAGAACAAACAAGGAAGGTTATACCAGTGAATCTCATCCATTACAAGAAGGAAGTAAGGATGTGTTATACCAGACAGTTTTTACAATAAATTTGCAGCAGCGGAAGCGAGGAATTTGACTCCCATTGACAGAAGCCCTTGCAATAAAGAACTGAAACATCCAAAAGCTCATCATGCCTTATGCACACAGCTCCACCAAAATCATACAGATATACAGATCCTTTACCAGAAATGCAAATTTGGTGAGCAAGCTGAAAAGCCCATGCAGTGAGACATGCCATGAACTGTTGCTCGTTAAATGAACAATTACTGGACTTGTTCTTTTCTAAAAGAGATGAAAGGGACCTCTTCTTCAAATGAACCCCTTTATCCACAATTTAATGAACAAAACAAAACCCTGAGCATTGCAGCACCAGGTATAATCAACCCATCAGACAGCATTAAGTTAAAACAATGGCTCAGATATCACTAAGCTTCTTATGGGAATTCAGTCAAATCCAGACTTATTTGGATTACATGGCAGTTTGGGAAATCCAGTAGTAGAAGATCATTGTCCTTCCAATCAAGCTGAAAGAATCTGAATTTTTTCTTCTCCTACAAGCAAGAAAAAAAAAGAAAAAAAGAAAAGAATAATTGCATTGGCCTTGTATAAAATTGCTCAACTGAACCAACTTGTAGCCAGCCTGGAAGCTTAGTGACTACATCTCTGTGCCAAGCCACATCTGAATAATGGTCCTGGTGTGCTGCTCCCGAGGCTGAGAGCACTCAAGAGGCAACAGAAGCAGCTTATTTCAGAAAAGGGTACATCTCAAGTTCAGCAATAGCCCACTTTGGCCCCAATCTTATGGTCTGGAAGCTAGAAACTAGATGACAAGGAACAGCACTGATGAGATTTGAAGAAAGCCTTGTCATGGTCTTCTGTGCTTTCAACCTGCTTTATTTGCTCACAAATTTTGAGAACCGGTACATGAAGTCAATCAAAAGGCAAAAGAGAGTGGTAAACCCACCCAGCCCAGAGAGCTGGGAGCTCAGCATCTGGCTCAAAGTACTGGATGTGCCAGTACTGGGCACGCACATGTGTAAAGCAGACCCAAAGCCTTACATGAGCATAACCACCAAACATCTTGATTTCCATTTATGTCAACAAGGGCCACAGAGATTCAGTATGTCTGAAAGTAGGCATGTGTTAACGACATGTCCATATATGGATTTAAATGTCTAAGTTTTTTAGGATGCTGCATTGAAAATATTGGCCCTTTCTCCTTATAACTGTTAGCACCCGATAACTCTTTAGATTGAAGTGAGAGATTTCTCTTTTACTTCATTCTTATGACAATGCAGCATCACTGGCTTCAAATGCATTATAACAGAGTATACCCAAGTGTTAACAGTGAAATCTCAGGCCATAAAATTACATTTAGTACCTAAACAATGCTGAAGTAAATAAACCAGAGGACTTGACTAAGAGAGCAACTTAACCAGCACTGTCTGTGCTTTTGCTGGGCTATAAAGGAGAACTTGTGGATGTTGTGACAAAACTCAGCTTGAAGCTATTAATTTTCCAAACAATGACATACCCTGATGTTGATCTGAAAGCTGTGAATTAGGAGATGGAAAGATTTCCTGACTTTCAGATTCCATCACATATTTTCATGGAAAAAAAAAAAAAAAAAAAAAAAAAGTTTTGTTTTCCTCATCAGAGGACTGCTGCGTCTTTAGAAAGAGCTTTCCTTTTGTTCAGGGTTGCCGTCTTCCTGTGCAGTGTCGTTCAGCCCCATGCTGTGACTCTCCACAGCGCATCTACACGGCTTGTACAGCTATTACGAACCACTACAGCAAGATGCTGAAATTAAAACAACACTGTTGCAAACTTCACCTTGAGTTCGACGTCAAGTTCAATTTTTTTCTGGCTTATGCATCATCAGTAATGATGCAAATCCTTTCAGGTCCAGCGCTGTGTAAATCCATTACTTATGAATTATGTCTCCTGTGACATCTGGCCAACCCTATTTCCTTCTTTGGGGTTGTACACATGTCACTGGGAGCATAATTTGAAGACAATACGTTTGTACATTTGAAGACAATGAGTTTATACAGGTGGCTTTGCAAGATAAATGCAGATAACTAGTCCTGATAGTGCATAAACTAGGAAAGCTTTCAGGTTTTTTGGTCAGAGTTGTGGTGGGTCTGTAGAGCAGAGTAACAAACTCCAAGACATGACTGTCACTGTGCGCAGTGAGTAGATCTCTGGAGCAAGGCCAGTTTATGTCACTTCTTTACAGAGACTTGTGTTTTAATCACTGGGAATGTCATAGTCTGTAGAAAAGGAAACAGGAAAGTGAAGGCTAAAAGCAGCACAAAGCAGGTGTTGAAATGCCCATGTATTTTTGCCTGCACACCGTATCCATCAGGGATGCGCTGAGGTCTTTGCTCCAGCTCACGGAGTTGTATCAGTGCAAGAGTTCTATGTCAATGCAATTTAAACCAGGACAACTGTGCTGATGGGGCTGTGGATACAGCATTTATAAGTAAAAAAAAGGTAAAATTGCTTGTCAGATTTATTCTAGTCTTTTCCAGGGCAGGATGAGCGCAGCTGTGCTGGGAGAGGTGCATCTGCACAAGGGCCTTTGGCCAAAAGAGCTGTGATGGATACAGGAGCTGAGCAGTGACGACCACATGGCATTGAGGCTACAACTGGTCCGGGAAGTGAATGAAAACCTCACATCAAGAAATTCACATCTCTCCCCGCTGGCTTTCTGAGCGATGAACCGTCAACCTCCAAGACCAGTTTGTCCTCAGGCCCAGGTAAGTGGGAGCACTAGCACTACAAGTACACACGAACAGCCCAGAGTTGCTCCCAAGGAGATCAGTGACAAAGCTGCCAGTGATCTTGATGGAAACAGAAGCTGGCATAAAGTGCTGCAAATCGTTGCATGATCTTAACTATGACAGTACTCAGCAAATCAATACTTAGGCTAAATTTAATTTTGCAAATTAAATCAAGGATTCAATTCCTCTGTCTTGCAGGAAATGTCTCTGCCTTACAAGACACCACAAGGAGAAGAAGCAGTAACTTAAATTGCCTCCTAATCAGTTTCATCTATTCTAGGACCACAACCACTAAAATGTCTTAATCATATATTTAGCATTGTGGGGCATTAGTATGAAATAGATTATTTGACTGACTCAATTGTGCATTTCTTATCATAGTGATTTATTTTAAATGTCTCCTTAACTCCACCCTCCTTGTGCTTTCAGCATTTAGATCTGTGGAAGTTACGGTAGAATGTTCCCCACCCTCCCCCTGCCCCCATGGGGAGGAAGACCTGTCTGGGATTGTATAAACTCGAATGGTACTCTGGCTGTTTACTTCAACAGACAATTTGGCCCAAAGCATGTTGTAAAGCTCAGGATGGGAGAAAGGAACAGCATGTTCCAGCCTAGAAAGCAGGTCTGAAGGACATCGAACCCCTCCTTAGTCGTACTTAGATTAAAACAGCTGATATTGGGAGTGTCCTGAACACTCGTATTCACTCTAACCCTGCTAGAAAATCATATGATGTGCTGAGGTGGAATGCTAATTTTAAATCACAGTACAAGCAAACATTTTTAGAAAGAGGTCATGTCCAGGGGGTTGGACACAGGGCTGCTGAAAGTCATGAACTCGTGGATGGAGGCACTACGCCAGCACTGCACCCCTCCACACCTTTGGGAAGGTCTTTACCCACCCTCAACCCTCATGTTCAAAAGGGCAATGAGATTTACTGAGCTTGATAGTCAAGATGAATCAATTACTGACCTGGTTCTTCCCTTAGTTATCTTGCAAGTCTGTTTTCACCATCAGTCATGGCTGTGGACAACATTTGTTTCACTGTTCAGTCATCAGGCCTCAGAAAATCAAAATACTTTCTCCAACATTAAAAGAAACAGTGGCATAATATTAAAAATAGCTTGGACCATATTTACAACTATCTGATTTTGAGCCACCTCTACCCACTTGCTTCCTTCCTTGCTCCCACCTCCAATAAAACTCATTTCATTCATCTTTGCCTCCATGAGTCCCCCACATACATCATGGGTTACACTGCAGTCCTTGTTTCCTCGGTTCGATTTTAACATTACCTATCAGCCACATTTTCAGATGATTCAGTGAACTTCACTGTTCTGACTTTTTAGAACTTGATGAGCATTAAAACAACTTTTTCTATTAAAAGCACAGCCAAATAAAGAGAACATTTTATGTTGGAGAAAATCCATTTGGATGCATTCACCCCCTTCTAGAAGCCCTAAACAGCTTAAATCCAGGAGACCTGCTAAGAAGAAACGTAATTTCTACTTATAGCAGGCTGAAGAAACTTTTCCCTTGGCGATTACATCACTTTGATTGGATGTTATGTTTTCCACCCTGATCTCTCTACTAAAGTGAAACTGTAGGAGAAACATATTGCTCATTGAAAAGCTGTGTACAGAACTACTGCAAAACAGTGAGAAAAATACCAAAGGAAACAGAAATTACTTGAGCCAAATTCTTTCCTGATTCACCCCTGCACAACCAGGTTCAATTGAAAAGACCTGTCTTCAGTATAGGAAGGACAAAATTGATAACATTTTCCTTTGAATATTAACTGTTAAAAATGTTCAAAAACAAACTCAAAAGAGAAAACAACTCCAGCATGAAATGAAGAACAAATAACTAGCTGAAATCCAACACTAACATTACAAAACATTTATTTTAGTTTATGCTGTGTGCATATAAATAGAACACAGTGCAAGCACTGAGGCAACGAGAAGGTTGCACAAAATAGCATTCAAAAATCAGGAAATGCCAGAATTAAGGTTTCCCAGGCAACCTTAATTTTACCCCCCGTGCATATGCATTTTACAACACAGCCTTTAAATACACCATAGCATTCCATTTCTCAAATAGTATCACATCCTGAAGAAAGCTCCTAACAGCAATACCAACTTGTCATGTACATGTTGGCAACTTTTGCTACAGGGAGGAAGCAGATTGGTTTGTAATCTGTCTTACTGCAAGAGTGAATTAATTTCACTCAAAATTTAGCACAAAAATGTCCCCCAACATCAACTTGGGAAGTGAGTTTTCAGTCACAGAAAGCAGAAAGTGGTCTTCATCCAGGCATGAAGTCTGGTACCAACATGTTTAAAACAAATATACCTGTGTGGGCAACGTAGCCTTTGCTCACAGTTGAAATTCATGTTCTCCTGTGCTAAGCAGATGTCATGTTTGCCCTATAGTCTAAAAAAGCTTGGGATATTGCCCTGAAAAACTAGATGAATTAGTGAGGCAAATCCAGAACTTTTTAAGTTTTGCTAATTCATTTATCCAACAAGTGAAGACTGGTGCAGGGAATAAATCAGCTGCTGTGAAACAAGAGAAAAGAAATCACCTTTCCTGAAGGAGCTGTGGATATGTAAAGCCATGGAGCTATAGAGAAAATAAATGCAACAAGTACAGGAATGAAAGTAATAAACTTTACAGTAGTTGATGAAGTTAAGAAGCTTTCACTAATAATGAACCAAATGAAAATATACATTTCTTCCTCTCCAACACCAGGTAATGAATAAGGAAAACCAAATGGCAGCCACGTTGAAAACATCTAAGACTAATTACAATGGTGCATTTTGTTTCCAGGAGCCTTACTTCCCTCCTGTTTTAACAGGGATCTTTGGCATTTCTGAAAAGCCAATAGGAAAAACTTCAATTTACTTGTATTTATCTTGTTGGCACTCTGATGTGTACAGCACATCAAACTATTCAACATCAGGACAACTTTCCTGAGAAGGCAAATGGTTACTCACAGGACCAGATAAGCCAAAGAGAAATGGCTTAAGTGGCTTCTATTCCCTGTGATAACAAGCACTGTAATTCCCCATTAGACGAGAGCCTGGCCCTTCTCCTGCTGCCCTCAGAGAAAAAAGGGCAGATAGTGCTACAGCTGAAATCAGTTTGAAAACTCCTTCAATTCCATCAGAATAGATCCAAAATTAGGCCAGCACAGAACAGAGTAGTGCACTTGGGAGCACTGAACCTGGAACAAAGAGACTTGGCTGTATTCCTCATCCTTGCCTGCCACTCCAAGCAAGCTGTGTCCCTTCTGCACACCCCTTCCTTTGCCTGCCAGCTTCCCCTTATCTGCCTATTTACATTAGAAGCTCTTTGGGGCAGGTTTCCCCTTTAGGTACCTGTTTGTACAGTGCACAGCATAGTAAAGCTCTGATCTCAGTCAGGGTCTCTAGGTACACTTGGAATACAAATAATAATGCAAAAAACGAGCAATGAGAAAAAGAGCAACTAAAGCAAAGATCTTGACTTGGATAGGCACGGCTTGTGACAGATTCTTTCCTACTCCCATTAAGTCAATGGCAAAGCTCCCATTAGCCTTAATGAGAGCAGGATCAGCTCCGGCCTGTGCACACTGAAAACTTTGAAGAGGCCAAAAAATGTCTAGCTTGAATGACATACAGCATTTCAGTTCCTATGGAAATTTCAAATTCCTGTTGAGTGCATGATGCAGTCAGTCCTGAGCCACGAGTTGCATCCATTTCTGCACAAAGAGCCGCCCCAGGGACACAGGCACCTCAGAAGCACTGAATGCTTTATGAGAAACTTCAGTCACTCAGCCAGTAATACTTACAACAAAAATAATATTTTCCATTCTCACATATAGCTAAGTTGTAAACTGTTCCTTAGATACCTGGACATGGAGTTTATGAGAAACACATGTAAAATCCTGACAAGCAAACCTTGTTAATACCTTTACACAAAATAACTACTGAAAGGACCAATTTTCAGAAGACGTCTATTGGGACCTGTCAAGTATGCAGTATGCCAAAGACATCATCAAGCAATGCACTTCAGATGCTGCTCTGCTTTCCCTGAGATGCATGCCACCCCCTGAAACTTCCCTCGCTTTTCTCACAGGGCAGATATCACCCTGATGGTTGCCTTCAAATGTCACCAGTGATTCGATAAGAGCTTGCTGAGCTTTCCCAGTAAAAGGAGGAAAAATTCTCATGTTCAAGATAATTCCTCATAGTATCCGCTGTCTGGTTTAAATCATTATTGGGTGAACATTACATCTCTGTGATGTTCGCTGAGACTTTATCAAAGTCCCTCCTACTCAGCTCAGAAGATGCAAGACCTGATAAGCAGCTCTACATTTGCAAATCAGCCAGAGGATTCTGTCATGTCCTTCTTGTGGGCTACATAACATCTCTATTTTCACTTGTAACACCAAAATAAGGAAAAGTCATCACAGTAAGACTTCCTGTTGCTAAAAATTGTAATTCCCAAACATTTAATGCAATTGAATCTGCTTTAACTACCTGCAAAGTCAGTGGGGGCTTTTTGTTGGTTTGGTTTTTAACCTGCATGCTTCAACATGACAGTGTATGGAAGGATCTTAGTCGCAGCTACTGTGACTGTGCACTAATGACATTACTCCATCTCTCTCTTATGAAACAGATGGGAACAAGTAACTGGGTACTTGTTTTCAATCATTTTCTCCTACTGTATCTTTTCTGTATCATCTCATGACATCCTTTGGTTAACCTGACCTTTATACTTTCAACAGAGCAAACAAAGAAGTGCATTCAAAATTGGTTTTGTATTTCTTGTAGCAATGCCTCAATGCGACTGAGCTGTTTTATATGAATTCTAGGATGACAGAATGCTGGTTTTCCCTACTCAGATACACATACTCATTGAAAGTAGAACAGGCAAATACTCCTTTCAGCTTTAGGTCTTTTTAATCCCCAGAGCAGTAAATTTGGTTCTAATATATCACCGCAGTACCTTAACTGATAAAAATGGGTTCAATGTAGATGAGCAGTGCTGTAACAGAATAAAATGTGATGCCAGAGAGCCTGGGTTTACTCAGCAAGAAATCTCTGTCTTCTAAATACACCAAAATGTGTCCCCTTATCTAAAATTAGGGGAATTTGTATCTATCTTACTTTTAGATGAAGCTTCCTTGAAAAAGGGTGTCACAGACCAAAGCAACCACTGAAGAAGTGCTGTAAAACTTACAATCTGGGTAACACAATCTCTCCAAAACTATGATCATGTTTTATGTCATTTTAGAGATCCGATACACTACCATTTAGTCTTCTACATGACCCGGTATCATCATCTAGCCCACACAAAAGCTGGCTTGGCATTTCCTGTATTTTTAGAGAAACTCTATTTCTCAGACCATTTTAGAAGTTTTTTGTGTTTATTTATTAGCGTGCAGGTAAGAAATATACTGAGAAAACAACTGTGCTCTGTAAAAAGCGATAGATGTGCAAATTGGAAGTGTCTCTTTTGTTGAATACAAATATTTTTAGCATGAAACCAGCAGCATAATGTCTCTACTGAATTCAGGATACAATTAGAAGAACTTTGTTGTTTTGGACCTTTGGTAAATATTCTTTGAAGATTTCTGAGGCACTTTACAAGATGAATCTGTTTAAATCAGCAGTTATAAATGTAAATACCTAACGAGGGTGCTGAATAAACTGTACTTTGACTAACTCCCAATTATAAAATTGAAGCTGGGAGCTGACAAACTGGGGATTAACTTTATCATGCACGTAGAAAAACAGCAAAGCGGGTACCTCCCTCACCTTGTTTTTAGAGGTATGCACCAGCACAATGGTGAACAAAAAATCTCATCTATCACCGTTTGTCTAAAATAGAAATCTGAAACTAGAACTTGGAGAATTTCAGCCCTTTTAAAAGATTTTGAAAAGCTCTTAATCCACCAGCTCTTTAGACATGAAGATGATCTTCAGCTACTAAAAAACACCCTCCAAAACTGTCAGTGGTAGAAAGGACAGATATGCCCAGGATACAGAGAAACACACTACAAAACAAAGAAAAGGAAAGAAAAGAGGGGAATCCCAGTGGTCCCATCGTTGAGAGATGGATGAAGACAACAGCTTTAAGTGGAATCTCAGAACTTCACTTATATGTGCCGATTGTTCCAGTCAGATAAGTTTAGAGGGACATACAATATGTTATTCCCTAAAAGATAAGTTATTATTTCTTAAGATTAGCATGTAGCTCTATGGAGATCACTGTCTCCTATTTATACAATGACTGTTTAGACCCATGTGTTGCTAATGCCAGCACTCAGGCAACACAGATACCACCCAAAGAGTTTGGTTCTTATTTAAAAAAAAAAAAAAACAAACCCAAAAAATGAAAAAAACCCCTCACGCAACCACAGAACATGGCTTATCATAGCGATGCCAGGCAGTCACATAAGCTGAGCAAACTGTGCAATCCCAGAGACTATGAGCTTTTTAAATTACAGTTATTTACAAGTTGTCATTCATTTAGACAACCACTGCGTACACCATTTCATGAATCTGTTATTGGTATCCCCAACTTCTCCTCCCTCCTTACTCATCTGAATTGTTCACCCTCATCTGTCCCATCTCATGCATTTAGTGAGCTCAACACTTGCTGGTGTAGACTGTCACATACCACCTGAATGACCAATACAGCCAAATTTGACTGAGGCCTCAAATTATTTGCGGTAAATAAACAAATCAAGTACCTCTGCTTGCCATCAAACCACAAGGGTACCGACTTCACCATCAGTGAGGGTCTTAAGGAGTTCTACTTCCTTTTGAAGAAAAATAGGCAAGCAAGCTCATAGAAGAGCCTGGGCAGTGCACTTACATTAAGCGCTGTGAAGGCTTGGTGTTGAAAACCTGGTTTTTGTGACTGCCTGGCAGATGCTCATAAGGGTAGCTGTTATTACTGTAATGTTTCTACTCTTTTCTTTGAAATCCAACAAAGCAGGCTCAGGCTGTTATGATCTGCACCAGTATATCACATGAGAGATCATCTTTCTGTTGGAAACGTGCATGCAAGGCTGCCAAAATGGGCAGATACATTCCCTTCAGTTCTCACTTCCATCAAACGCAGACAGCTTTTCTGACCATTACTCTCCCAGAGCCTGTCTGAGGTTACTACAAGGGTGACAGAGGAATTATTTCACCTAACACAGCGAGCAGCTTTCTGCTTTCTTGGGGCAACAGGAGGAGGAAGCTTAAGGGAGCCAGGTTGACCAGCTTCTTCTCACTGGTTTCTTGGTTGTAATCCAACCCACTAACAGGCCAGCAATCCCTCTGAGGCTCCAGCTCTGGGAAAGCCTTTCCCTGTCCTTCTTTACTACTAACTCAAAGAGTATCAGACAAAATGCTCAAGCAAAACTTGGACCACGTCAGACCTAGGCTCTACTTTCTATTACAAGAGGCTGCAGTGTGAGAAAGGAGGTCCAGCAGTTAAGCAAGAGAAAATTGGATCCATTTCTGTTTCCCCACCGACAAATCCCAGTATTTCATCCACCTCTCCATGCTTCAGCGCCATCTGTAAAACAGAGATGCTAATAATCCACCACGTCTCACAGCTGTTCTATGAATTAACTCACCAGGGTTCAGTGGTCTTTCAGTGCTGGTGATGGGAGCTAACAGGACATACAAAACATCACCTCTTTTCTTTGTCAGCTTATTAATTACCACGCATATTCTCCTGGTCTTGCAACTGAAAGTGTTTTAATGGCTGAAATAAATAAATAAGTGAGAGCAAATAACCTTTCCCTGCCTATAAATCAACCATCTGTCACATTCTTGGGTATGACAAAACTTCTAATCAATATATAATTTACACCCTGTTTTAATGAGTGTTGCTGTATTGCTACCTACTGCCGATTGCAGTTACGTCTCCTGTTGGACTGGTAGTAAACAGTTCTGTAATGGGAGAGGATGCCAGCCCAAAGCCTTCATCCTTCAGTTGCACCGGATAAGCCTGCACACATAAAGTGTGTGTTTATATCACATATTTCACTCTGCTTCCTAGATGGGAGACAGCAACAGTTCGATAGCCATAGCAGATCCTAGAAATGAAAAAGCAGTCATGGTAGATTTTGCAGAACTTTTTCATAGAATAACCAAGGAAGTTGTCATGCAGTTTGTTTCAGACTAAAGGGACTTCTCTCACTCCGTCTGGGCTCCTCCGTTACCTCCTTCTGTTGTGATTTAAGGAGCACATCAAACAAATACTTAAATGCAAAACATGCAAGGAATAGTTAACTGTTGAGAGCAGGGGATTTGGTCTTCTTCCTTCTGGGTCAGGAATAACTAGAGAAGGCTGTTGCCTAATGCAGGGATTTTAGTATTGAAAAACCTAGTCTTCTTCCAAAAGAAAAGCGGGGCCCTAGTGGCTTGGCAGCCTGCTCCTGAGCCACAGATCCGGTGATGCCAGGATCCTCGGCCCCACGGCAGTTTGCATGCCCGGCTGCCCTGGCACCACATACCCTCCCAGGAAGAGGGGTATCGCCAGCCCCACAGCGGCTTACACAGCTGGCTGCCTCCATCCTGGTGACCCTGGAAAAGGTCCAACATCTGTCACAATTTCAGCAAATTCAAGCCGTGTGAGCAAAATACATAGCTCCTTTCAAAGCAGGAAATCCAGTGAATTAATTTCTCCTATCAGCTTTAATGTAAATCTGACAGCTTCAGATGGTGTAAAGTGAGATCTCAAACAATCTCAAGTAAGATCAGGTTTATGGCCACAGGTGATTTCCTTGCAACTTGTGCAAGGCGGCAAAATTACAGACAGGAGCAGTTCTTCAGCTTATGTAAACTGTCATAGGCTATTTTGTAGGGGGACAATTGCAAATAAATTGCAATGGATGGAACCGGAGAAAGGACAGAGTAGATCTAGGCTCACTGGAGCACAAAAACCAAATAAAAACTTTTCAGCTGCCTTCCCCAACATCCCCTGAACTGTTCATACTGCATCTTCAAGATCGGGAAGATCCAGGGCTGGAGGGCAGCTCAGAGCCAGCTGAGGCTGGTGCTGGTCCTGGATGGAGCCGAATCCCACAGGCACATGCTTAGCCTTCGCTTTCCTGGGGAAAGCCTCTGTGCTGAGAGGCTGCGACTCCCAGCTCATGGCTGATTTCGTATGTGAGTTAGCTGAGTCCACACGCACTAGGACAGCGCAGCAACAAGGGACACCGAGCCTGGAGACTTGGGTTTCATCCAAAATTACACCCTGACACCACTCTTAATGACATCCTTGCTTCTCCAGGAGGTAATGCTCCCTTAGTCGGAGGCAATGGAAACTCAGGGGGGAAATAAAAATCAAATTTAAAAATAATATATATAAAAAAAATAAATAATCAGGATCATGATCTCTAGTGCCTCCATTGCAGGATGCAAAAGACAGTTCTTGCACCAGGCTACCCACAAGGAGGCCACATAAAATCCCCCACTTCACACACAGATAAACAAAGCCCAGATGGTACTGGGGAGAGACAGAGGGAAACTTCTCTGTATGTGCACACTTTATAATTTGGGGGAAACTTGCAGATACCAGGGCATAGAGCTTTGATATATCAGCAGACAGATGTGAATTTGAGCAAGCCTCCAATATCCCTGCTGCACTACTGCTTTTAATCTCTAGAATAGCAATGAAAAAAAGGATCAGGCAACTACAGGAAGGGGAATTTTTGGTGGTTGCAGCAGATCTGGCTGGCTCAGTAAATCACAGCTTTTTCTGCTCCTCTCTGTTGCAGAATGATCTAACCCTAACGAAGGCAGTGGCAAAACCCTCATTGACTTCACTGGAAGGAGGATTACTGAAAACGGCTGCAGTAGAAGTATCAGGAATCCAGTTTCTAACTACCATTTTAATAACCTACAAAGGCCTTGCTTCTTGTTTCTTTAAAGGGTGTTAACCTTTTACAACATTGACATTTTAGCTGGTTAGGAATTCACCCCATGAAGAGCAAACCAGGGCAGAAGAGGGCCCAAGACACATCGTTTAATACTTGCCAGAGCTGCATTTGTCATTCTAAGCTCCTAATGGCACTGGTTCGAAAAAACCATAATTTTCTTTCTTAAAGTTTCTCTGCACTAGGCTCTAGACAACATGTCTGAGACATTAAGTGAACTGTTCTGTCACAGCACCTGATCACCAAACTAAGCAGTACCGGCAACCATGGATAGCAAAAGTCACAGAAAATTGACCTTTTGTTGCTACCACAACCTTATTTGTTGTGGAAGCTCCAACAGGCTATTGTTAATGAATCAGACCAGGAGTATTTCTGTCTCTCGGCTTGTTCAGAACAGCCAAAACTCTCTCATCGTTTGGGATGCATGAGCACTCGGCACACCGCCATAAGCTTCCCGTCAAAAGTCCTGCCCCTACAGTAGGCACAGGGATGCTCCAGCTAACCACCAGTGTAAGTTACTCTGCACCTCATACACTCTGAAAAGTACAGCCAACATCTTGGCTACTTAACATTGGACACCTATTTCACATTCTTGAACAAGCGACTTCATTTGCAGAAGCCAGAGAGAGCTGTGTTCTTGCTTTTTTCCAAAACGCGGTCTCAACTCATATACAAGTCCAAAACGTACTTAGATGTCTCTTATCAGGAACTGCAATCTGAATCTTTTAGCCTAAGCATCCATAAGGCTCTGGTATCAAAACTCATTTTCACAGTGATAGAGAAGCAGCCGCCTTTCTGTATTGCTTACAAATTGCAGTATTTGGTGCTTATAATAATTGGGTTACTTTAGGTACTCAATAGGGCTGGTTTGGGGTTTTTGTTTGCCTGTTTGTGGTTTTGGTTAATCAAGTGGTGACACAGTATATTAGTTACTAAAGACTCGTAGCAATACAGCAGATTTGCCAGCTACATACGCTTCAGCAGGCTAGTGAATGAAGCAATGAGGTTTGATATTTTACTTAAAGGTGTTCAAATGTCAACAATTCCTGTTGGTCTAAGGAAAAAAGGATAGATAACCATAAGCTGCTGCAATAGCTGAGGGAGCGCTCCAGAACTTTCAGAAGTCTAAGAACAAGGCATAATATGAATTGATGCTGATTCGCAACCAAAGGCACCAGAAGATGTTCAACACGTTTTAATATCAGGTTTTAAACAACAGACCTCGACAATTCCAGGGGTAAGCAGAAAAAAACATCTCAGGCTTCTTTGCCCAATACCAGAATTTCTTCCTGAGTACCAAAAATATACAAATAATAAAAAGAAGCAAATCTTGCAGATATTTAATTTCTGGTGCCTCTATGGGCAAAGGCATCTAAGAAATCCATTCACTAAAAAATGGCAGAGAATGTCAAGATTTTCAAAGCAATCATGAAGGTTACAATTTTTCCTTTTAAGGACATCTAGCTTGGACCAAAAGAGAGTGGTCTCCTTTTTTAGAGGGCTGAGTATCTGTATCACAAAAGCACTATTATTTAAGATCTAGACACAGAGAAGCTTTTCTGTTGGGACAGAGAGAAATATGTAAGACAAAGGGAAAAAAATACATTTGGCAGAAGTCCTACAGAATGAAGTTGAGTGTTACAAAAGACGGCTTGTAGCAATACGTCACGCGGCCCTGGCAATGTGGCAAATGCAGAACCTGGCACTAATGCCAAAGCAATCCAACGTGCACATGTAAGTCTTGTCCAGGGTATATGGGGCTATAACTATTGCCAGCTCTTCCAAGCAATCCCAAAGGAATCATCTCAGCTTGAAAGATGGAGCACATTTTCTGATGCTTTAAGCCACAACCAATTCACTGTTCTCTCTATGGCTCTGGTCATGCCAGCGTGACAAGTCAAAAAAAAAAAAAAAAAAGTACATCCAAATTTTTTTTTTAAATGCAAAACTAAAACTCCTAGAATAAATAAGATTTATATTCCACATCTTCTGCAAGCCATGCAAATATAGATAGTACTGTTCTCCTACTCCAGACCGCTGCTTTTCCAGAGTACAATGTCCAGTATTTGTCTTAATTCTTTCTGTTCAGCCTTCCAGGGCAAGACCAGTAATAGCCCCTGCTTTTATGCCGTGCTATCCAGACCAGCCCTGCTGTGAGAATACTGAAACACATGAAGAAGCACCCCATAGAAAAAAAGAGGACATGAAGATAAGTTAAAAATCTGGAACTATCCAAATAGGAGTAAGGCTGAATGATACCCCAAACCAGGCACAGAGCAAATAAACCCAGCTCTCCTAGGTTCATTTATTTTTCTAAAGAACTGGACAATAAATTAGGCAAGAAAGTGTGACCACGCTATAGGATAAAAAAAGAAAAAGAAAAAAAAAACCCAGAGAGATTTGCCACAAAGTCTCTAGAAACTGATTTTCCACTAAGGAAGTAGTATTTGGAATCACCTGTAAGATTTTTAAAACAAATTCACTGCAACATCTAAGTGTCATATGGATTACATTTTTCAAAGGAAACACCATAAGTGGGAGAGGAAATTACATAATGAATGGATTTTTTTCCTTTTAATTCTTCACATTTTACTTCAGAGACAAAAACTTACTCACATATACAGGAAAATATCCTTTTCCTTTTAGACATCCTAAATCACATTCCGTGGACAGATTATGGGCAGACGGACCTACTGTGACGGTACAGAAGAGAAGGAAACTGACCTTTATTTCACTACTTGGTTTGCTTAAGGCAAGAGCTTCTGACACAAATAGTCACATATATGGCCTCAGAGCATAAATACTAACCAAAAACCACCACAAAAGATGTTACAGCATGGGCTAGACCCGGTTTCTAAACACTTTTTTAGGAACTACCAGCAGGCCCCAGAAAATTTAAGAAGTTGATAGCAACTATTTAAAAATATCATGGCTTAAAGCCCAATTTCCAGGTTTTTTTCCTAATTACTTCATTTTAATGTGGTGTAGCACTTCTTTCCATGTCATCAGCCACATGTAACAAACTCGCAGGGGGACCAGGCTCGGGTGGCCTCCTGCAGCAGGATCAGACCACTCTGAGACATTACCCAAGGCAGGATTTTGACAGCTGCTGGAAGGAAGACAACAATTCACACGTGAAAACAATTTCAATAAAGTTGCTATAACCCCATTGCAGATGAGTGCTGTTCACGTTGTCTAAAGTAATGGTTGGGACGCCATCCCCAGTGTGCTGAAGGCTGTGCTTATCACTGCCTTGTACTTTGTCTCCTTCCTGAGTCACCTAGGTGAGTTTTAATTTTTTTTAAATCATTTGTAATCAGTGGGGAAATTCCAAATTCACACCAATAGGGAAATTAGGCTCCATTTACTTGTTAAACATCCTTTATTTCTGCTTTAGTTTCGCACTCCATGACAAAATAAAATAAATAAAAAACAGCTTTATCTCACCTAAACTGCTATGAGACATGGCAGCAAATCTGTCAGTCTCATAACCCAACACTACATGTATCTGTCTTTACTTGCCATAAATTTCTGCTTGAGCAGCAGGAATATGACAGCTGTACCATGCACTGGCATATTCGCAATACTAAACCTCTCCAGAGTAGCTTGATGAAGGGATGAAAGCTCCATTCCCCTTAGTGAAACAAAGCAAGCAAGGGAGATAAATCCCAAACTGCCTTGGTGGCTAACAGCACTTTGCACAGTTTGGTGAATAAATACCGCAGGAGAGAGCAGTTTCTCAAAGCGCATCCTCTGCTGTCCTTCTGGAACCGTGATACTTTATGACTTCCGAATAGCTAGAAAATTGACTGCAGCTACGTGGTAAATTGCTGCTTCCCCACACACACTATATATATATATATTTATGCTATATTCAGCAATATTTGTCAATGGGAGCAGAGCCTTTTCTTTATTTCATGTCTTATCTTGGAAGTAAATAAGCCAGGGAGGGAAGAATTGCAGTCCTGAAAGAATTACTTATCGTTGGGTCTACTGATTTCCAAGTGTCCTACACCGACAGCAGCCACAGAACCTCTTTGACCCACTCATTTTGACTCCCAAAATAAAATTAAAAAAAAAAAAAAAAAAAAATAAAAAAAAAATGNCTGCATGGAGTTTGCCTGAAATAAGGCACCCAAACATAAAAAGACAAAAAAAAAAAAAAAAAAAAAAGTCTAAAAAGATGCAGGGAACTATGTTTTGTTAGGGAGAATCTTGCTTTTCCTTCTATTTCTCATGTACCCTCCTCACACATTGTAATCATAGAGGCAGTAGTTCGTCCAAATATCTTAAGGTCTTTCTGCAGTCTTTGCAACTAACCCATATTCACTGGTGGCATAGGTCCCTGAAGCTCCCTTCCTCCCACCTTGTTAAATCTCTAGTCTTTGTACGTGCTATTCAGAGTATCAGTGGCCTTTGCTGCTTAAATCGCTACGCATAACCCAGGATCTCTAAATTGCCCTTGTCTTTTAAAATATTTATTCTTACTAATGATGTAACCGAGGGCTTGTAAATTTAATAACATGCTGAGCTGGCCCTACCATAAATAGCTATACTAGAGACAGTAATATCAAGTAGGACAAACTGGAGGTGAATTGCATCAGGGAGACTATCTGCCCTCATCCCACAAAGAGGTGAACAAATAGTGGTCTGGAACATCTTTGTGACAAGGAAAAGCTCTGGTCTCTTTTGAAGCCATTATGAAGATCTTTCCACAAGGAATTGTGCCCACAGAGAAAAACTTTGCTTCTGAAGGTTTACATGTGCTTCAGATGCCCGTACATGAAGTGTAAAAGCCAAGTGCATCCATCATGCAAGGTGTAACTCAGCCAGTGCATCCACAAGGGAATCATGTAGAACTCCACTGGTTGTGTCCTCACAAGTTGGCTCAGGAGCAGACGTAAGTAGAACATGGGAATAGATCTGCCTGTCTGTTCTCTATGCAGGGGCTCCCTCTCAAGCTGCCAGAGGAAACTCCTGGAAGAAGCCCACCAACAGCCCATTGTGTGCTCCTCATAGCCTCTAACCCACATCTCTTGTCAAGCTGAAACCACACCAAAATACCAGGCATACCCACACACATCCATGCAATCCCATATGCTCTGAGATATGGACCCCATCTATCCTTAGTACCAAATTTGCAAATTCAATAAAATACAACATGGCAACTGGTTTCATTGGTTGGTGCTCCAGTGAGGCTGGGGCATACTCATCTCCAGGTAAAATTCTTCCTGCTGAATTATTCCAACTGACCAGAAGCATATTGGGTACTTCAGAGAAACACAGACATAACCCCTGCCCTGCCAGCACACAGACAAAAATAAGACAAATCTGTATTACAGTGCATCATTATTCAAGGAGTGGAGGCATTGACATGCAGACAAGACAGAAAGAGAGGGAAGAGGCAACTCCATCAGAGTGCCTATCAATCACTATGGCACAAACAGAGCCAACAGCTCCATTAACTCTGGCATGTGCAGGTCACAGGCTTGCTCGCTTGTTTGTTTTTTAATATATTAATCAGCCTCACTTTGAACGTAAATATTAAAGCATGGTAATTTACTGGTGATACAACAGCAGTATCAGGGATCAACATCAAGGATGAACAAAGAATTTCCAGCAAAATTTTTGCCTCACTATGAAATATGACTTTGACTCAGCAAAATAATCAAAGGAAAGTGCCACTTATTCTCCAAAAAAAACTTAATATTTTTGTTGGAAAATGCAAAGCACTCATGAACTGACAAGTTCTATTTCTAACTTTCTGGAAAGTGTTCAAACAAAATTTTTCAGGTATTAGTGTTTTTCTCCAACATGTCAAATCATACATTTTTCTTTTTTCTACTAAATGTTGAAGAGGTTTCTCCTGAAACCATCAATAAACATGGACATTTTTATTGTTACCACCAAAATTTTCAGGATGAGACAATGTGAAGAGCATTGCACTCCTGAGACGCAGAGATAGCGTGGAAAAAGCATGAGAAATGGTAAGTGAAACAGCCTGAATACCATAAAATTGGACTGAAATTCTACAAATAAGAGACAGTTGTTGCAGAAACGTAGTGTTTAAGGTTGAAAGCAGCCAATTCCAGCTCAAGCCATGAGCTCATGGAGTCCTGGCCTCCAGGCAGGTATATGATTTGAAGGAGACCAGGCAGTGCTACAAATGCCAAGTATTCACAAAAAACACAACCAAATCACAGCAAAAGCATCTGGGATGCAGCTTTTCCTGTGGTTTTGTGTCAGTCAAGCTCATTTCCAGAAATGTAGATAAACCATCGTGCGCAGAGATTTCCAGAATGCTGAAGACAACCTGTAGGCTGCATATAGACTTGTCTACACATACAACACAGCAAGCAGGAGGACTTGGACTGGGAGCACATGCTTGTAACATAGGAAAAATGGTAGATTTGCCAAGTGCAACTAGCTGAGGCCAGACTCCACTCTAGGACTGCTCAGCCCCACTGGTGTGTGAGCGCTACCATGGGATTTTGTATCCCATCTCCACAGGTGCAAATGAGCACATTGCATTGCTGCTGCAAAAGCAGCAGCAGCAGCAGCCCTTTGGGTTGTACTCGTGGCTGTTGCCTCATGCTACAACCTTGTGTGAGTGTGTGCGCACAAGGCAGCGTGCTTCAAGCATGAATCAATGTATTTCTCCCCATATGAATAATGCCTATTGACAAAATGACTGGGTTTAAACAATTACAACAAAATTAAAATCAACAAGAAGCAGCTGATGGGCTGAGATGAAAGTTATTTTATTTCTTCTGTGAAGGACAAGCATATAATGCATTCAATGACCCAGAAAAACATGCTGCAACATCTAGGTCTGTTCATTACAAGTAAGCGTCAAGACAGGTGAAAGAAGGAGAGGTCAACCCTTCACCTCAGACAGCCAGAGGAAGCACCAAGTTGCACTGTGAATGCATTTGGAAATAAACACTGACAAAGTCATTTCTCTTTGGTTGTCATTAGCTTCAGGGCCAGAAGACATGAAGCTGTCACATGCCATCACCAACACACCTGCAACATGCACCAGATTGGACTATTAAATGCAGCAAGACGGGCCTTGGCATTTGGGGGCACCCCATCCAATGGCCTGGGCATCTCTCCTCACCACCACGCACCATA
Source organism: Chionis minor (assembly GCA_013398295.1). Taxonomy (NCBI): domain Eukaryota; kingdom Metazoa; phylum Chordata; class Aves; order Charadriiformes; family Chionidae; genus Chionis; species Chionis minor. The sequence goes on along the minus strand of VZSF01017903.1, from coordinate 2,276,392 downwards.
CACCTCACTGCACCATTGATTTATATGAATGCTCAACTCTCCTGAACAAGCCTACTGTTGCCTCCCCTGGAAACTAAAAAAGTCGCATGTAGGCAAGAACATGTTGCTCTGGTGGGGAGCTGGATGACAGCATCCAGCATGTGTGCTATAGGAACAAGGGGATTGTATCTCCTGGGGAGTTGAGACAGGGTGAGAAGATGCTCTTTTATAGCTGAGGGTATCTTGGAAATGTCTGCTGGTAAGCGACACAGAGTGGTGGCTTCTTGTGCAGACAGGTCACAGTGTGTGGACATGACCTGCAAAACAACTACCAACAGGTTCCCCGAGGGGAAAGAAAAGGTATCCACGCTTTCAGCGGACCTAACTGCTCTCATGCACAGTGATGTTAAACCAGAGTAATTGAGTCTCAACACAGCAGAAATCAATGAGATCACTGTCAAGTCCAGTGTCAAACACACACACTTACAAACTTGCCCAAGATACCATTACAGGGATTTTTATACTAACCTCTGTGAACTAAAATCTTTAATGTTTCCATTCAGTGTTTGCAGAAAGCCTTCCTACATCTGTCCCTTATCAGCATGTGAAAACCCACGGTCAGGACTACGTATGTGTCAGTCATGTGCATAAAGATGTGAAAGGCACTGCTATTATCCAGAAAATATTGCCTGGTTAGCAGCTTCCTTACAGCCTATGAAAGCAAGAGCAGTTTAGAAGAACCTTGAAGTTGCTCTGAATTGCCTGTAGGGGAAAAACCAGCCATTACCAGGCCCTTGGACAGGAGCGTATGAGTAGATCTACTATAGATGGCATCAGACTACAAACTGATAATCACAGGCCAAACCTGGAAAACATCAGCTGCATTTATAGCCGTTAAGACTATTTAATTATTTCCTATAAAACAAGACTATCGTATAGGACAAAAGTCAGGGCAGCTTGCAGAACTCACCCATAATTAGTGTTACTCAGCCTGTGGTCCAACTCATGGCTGGGCTGCAGCAGAGCTGGGTTACCGCCCCCTCCAAGCTGTCGCTATATCTGTATGCAGTCGCTCCCTAACCCGGTTGTGTCAAAATGATCCAGGTTGGCTTGCTATTTAAAAGCACGGAAGGTTTTCTTTAACCCAGATCATTTTGACTGATTTGGGTTAGAGAAGGACTGCACGTGCAGCTACGCCTGCAGATACTGACCCCACAGCAGCGGGGACAGTGCCCAGCCACTTTTGAGCCTGGCTCGGGTTCAAAGCCTTTGAACCCAGCCCAGCTGCAAGCCAAACAGCACATCTGGCCACAGCTGTAGATACTGTTCAGGAAAAAATATTGCATATGAGGTTGCATTCAGTGTCACAGATGAACTATGGAGTGCAAAAAGTTAAGGTACAATTCACAGAAAACACCACTTGGATTTGGATTCCAATACCCCAAGAAAATAAAGACGCTGGTACCAATGGTCTTCATTTTTCAAATAAATTCTTCATTTTAAGGTAACTTGGATTGGCTTGTTAATACTACATAGCCACACATGCAGATAAGGCATCTCAGTACAGGACGTGGCTTCGATTGCCTCTCAAACTGGAGCTAAGTGTGTATTTGTTTCAGTCAACTCAATTCCTGAAAGATGAATTTTAAAATGGAAGCACACGGGAAAAGCAGAGAACTTTGTCTCACATCAAAATGTGAGAGAATTTCTCACATAAGCAAAATGCCATCTGTTACCTGTATGGCAGCAAAGCAGTTCAGCTTTTTCTCTCCTCCTTACACTGGCCACTGTTTCACACACCAAAGCCCTTGTTTGGCTTCCCAGGCATGGGCAGAGCTCACCAAGGGACCCATGCAAATAAAACACACAACTCAGAGGGGGAGCAAAACAGTTTTGCACCCTTCTTTGGCTCACCTGCAAGAGGAATCAGACCCCTGTCCACGATCACATTCGAGTCAGTGTCAAAAACAGCGACACTCCAAGAATCTGTTCCTCAGGTTTCTTACCTAGGCATGCCATCCCCTATCATCTTCCAGCAAACTCTGCTACCAGCCTGAAGTGAGAGCCAGATCATGCCCTCCTGCGGGCTAACACAGCTGTAAAATGGGAAATGATGTTTTCTAGTTTCACAGAAGTTTGGCTAGACTGAACATACTTGGCTTTGTAAAATATATCAAGATCCAGAGATGAAAGACGTTCCTTAGGTGCAAAAATACTAAACGACTGTCTTCATTTAAGAACACAGGATCTAGTAATCCAGAATTCGTTTGGGGATATTCTGAAGGATTAGACTCTTCAGATTCATTCAAAAAAAGGAGAAAAACTGGTTGCACATATGCTTCAGCCGAAAAGTATTTATCTGACATCCAGCCAAAACCATTTTATCTCTGTAAGCAATCCTTAAACACTGCAGAATGCATTCACTGCTTTCATTACCAAATTACTTTTTAAGAGTTCAGCAGGTAATTGAAGTTCCAAACATCTTAAACTGGTTTGGCAACACTGAGATTTCTTAATGGACTTGCTATCCAAGAACTTTAGAGGGGAAAAAATCAGTTGGATACTAAATATATACCCTAAAATAAGATGGATTCAAATTACACTAAGAAGCTGGCTTTTAAAGGAGAACATTTTAAATGAAGAGTAAAGCACTATTCAGAGGAGGTTCCATGATGCTGAAGCTTCAGCTCATATTCAAAACCACAGGGCAAAAAGTCCTGTGAATTTTTCAAAGACACTGTGTTGGCCTAAATCTATTCCTATTGAACTGAAGGGCTGTTAATTTCGACAGAAAACTAATTAGGACAACGTTGCCCCATATACTTTGTACTATTAACATATGCTTGTTAAAAATGGAGGGCTCTAAAAGCTTTTTCCTTGATAAAAACCATTTTGTTTATTACTTTTCCAATTCACTCAGCAGGAACAGTGAAAGGAATGAGCCTAAATCTCTTCCACACACCAAAGTCCTCTGCGTTGACCAGCGCTGCGGGACTCACAGGCAGGGCACGAGGGTGATGAGCAGCACAGAGCCTGCAGGCTGGCCAGGCAGCTGCCAGCTCCAGAGGTCTAATGAGGACTCTTGCCCCGACTACATCAATAGCTTTTGGCAAGCCATTTTCTGCCTCAGTTCCTCACATTTATAAAGCGGAGATGATGACAGTGTTCTGTGTTAATAGCTGTTATATACACTGGTTTAAGTGTTATTATTTTATAGGCCTTTTCATCCGCAGCCAATCACCCAATTCTCAGAGGGAAACCGAGGCACAGAGCAATGCTGTTTGCTTAATGTCACCCAAGAGGCTGCAGCAGAAGTAGAATCTCCATCTCCAGAATTCTACATTACCCACTAAACTTATGTACAACCTTGGTACTACAAGGCGAAAATTAGCTGGTTGTCCAGCACCGTCAGGCAAGAGGATGCTTACTTACTTCTGCTAACATTGCTATTTGCAGCCTATCTTGTTGTTGCTGTTGTTCCTGCAGAGAAAGCACAATATTAGATTTGTAAAATCACACTATATGGGAAGATACTGCAATGGCAAACACAGGATTATGGCCTCACTGCAGGCTCCAGCAGCAGGGAAAGCCGGTGAAGATGTGGGCTGTTCACAATCTAACACGAAGAGCTTTAATGATGACAAGAGGAACACAGAACAACAAGACCAAGGGCTTTGCTTTTCACAGCAGCAATCTTTTCTCTTAGGATTTACTCCAATGCAAAAAAAAAAAATCCTTGCTCTGCAATGGATCAGTTTTCACAGCAAGGGGATAACTGATATTTAAGATGAACAAGAATAACTGAGAAACCTTCTGGTCTGAGATAGACAAGAAAAAATGAGATGCAGAAAATCAAAAGCCTGGTAAAAGATGCTGTTCTAGCATACAAGATTTCTGTATCCAAATTATGGTTCCCACCCAAAGAGGTGCAACTGTTTCACCTTACAGGGATGCAACGCTCATTTCTATATCACAGCCTTGCTGCCCAGGCTTTTCTGTCACAACATTGCCACTTGTAAATATAACTTGGGGATAACTACAACTTCAGGATGAAAGTTCCTGGCTGCACTCAGGCACACCAACACCAGCAGAGTAAGCCATTAGAAATATCAGTTGAGCTGTCTATCAGATAAAGCATACCAGGCTTACTTAAGAGGGCCTCAGGGAAGCTATGGATGCAGAAGCTCGAAAGCGCCTGTCAGAAAAGCTTGCAATTCAGCTGCTGCACCCTAATTTAACCCCATATGAACACTACACCCCAAAAAGCAGAAGAGAACTGACACATCAGGAACTCAGCTCCAGTCAGCACCAGAAAAATCACCCATTGATTTGGGACACTGGAGACAATCAGAGTCTGACTTTCCCCTTCTTTGTCTACAGCAGGTGTTCATTCACAACTCTCTTCTCAAGCAGTGGAAATAGGAGTGGTCTGCCTGACCAATACGTGGTGTTTAACAGCTTATAAACTTCTTTAACAACAATAATATAATTTCACATTTTACAGCCCCTCTCGTGCTTCAGGACTGCAATGCTCTTTGCAATCTTAAACAATGAGCTGTGACGCGCTGGACCCGTGGGCAGTTGGACAGGAAGAGCTGAAGACACGCGGAGGTTTCCTTCAGGCGTACAGCCTGGGGTGTGACGCAGGGGAAGCCCGTGTCTTCCCAGACGGCTTCAGTAGCAGCCGGGAAGAATGGGATGCCTGAACAGGGTGTCTGCGTGTGCTGTTCCTGACACAGAGCTGCCAGAGGCTGTGCTTGTTTTACCTTGCCAAGAGCAGGAGAGGTTATGCAAAGACAGTGGAGGTGCTAAGAATAACAGAATCTTCACCCTGAAGCCCTGTGGAAGAGTCACGGATACAAATTACCTCTCAACACTAAAATGCGGCATTCATACAGTCAAATTAAGCAACTGCTCATGCACACGAACATTGCAAAGCATAACCTCAGAGTAGAACTGTAGAAAAGCAAGAGAAGAATCTAGCTATCCCAGGAGGAATCCAGCCAGGATATTAGGAATGCAGCCTTCCTTTCCAGAAACTGCTCGGGGGGTTCCTTAGTTGCGCCAACAGCTTCAAAACTGTGAACCTCAAGTCTTAATTTCAAAAAAAAGTGCAGTTTTAAAATCTAAGTGCCTCTTGGGGGCTCAAGTAGATGGGTACCAACAACAGAGCCATCAGTACCTACTCAACCATGCAGGTTTTCTATCTAAAAATCTTGTTTATCAGCAAAGTCCCAGCAGGACTACGGTATGATAAACAACTCCATGACGAGTCCTAAACTTCCAAACTAACACATTCATTTACTTATCCACGTGTAAAAGTGTGACACTGAAACAGACAGCTTGTTTGAGCATCAATACCTAATTGAAAGCAATCCATTACAGCTTTCCTATTTGTTTCTGGCTTGAGAATAAACTCAAGTTACTTCAGCACAACAGAAATACTGTGTAGAATTGCACAATAGAAATATTGAGGCAGTTGCAAGAGACTGAATACAAGATTTATATTCACTCCTACATGCTGAATGCCTCCTATATGGAAGCACAAGCCCAGGCTGATGCCCACCAAAGCCGCACTGTAAAGCCCCTGCGTCACTGATGTGAAGAGGAGCTGTGCAAGGATGTGTCCAGATGAGGCATTAGAGACTGATGCTGCAACAGCCTGTAGCTTTCTGGATCAAGTCTGTTCAAGTTTCATTTGCTGTAGCTGAGAGGTGTGGGTGTTTGTAACTCTGGTGTTTTGCGGTCTTACATAGTACCTGTATCTGTAACTCTATAGGGAAGTTAAGGATGAAACTTATGTGAACTTCTGCATAGACTCTTTGGTCATGGGGGATTTTTAAATCCTTTTTTGCAATATAGTCAAAATAAAAAAAAATTAACAGTGTTTCATAAAAGATGACAGCCCCAACTCCAGATTCCCACTGCTTGAAGGGAAACAGGACAGCCAGGAAACTGCAGTGAAAAGCACGGTTTTGCTTTCCCCAGCAAAAGATCTGCAACTCTCCACTATCAACACACAGGACAAACAGGATGGAGAAAAAAAATTGTTGCTGTCTGATACAGAAACTATTCTGTGATTCTCTAGGATTGCAATGGCAAAACAGCAAACAGTGATGCTCCTGTGGGTTCAGGCTTCAACAGCACAACATGTGGGTGCCCAAGACCAGTTCAAATCAGGTCATAAAATCCAATTCATCAAAATAACCTTTTAAAAATAGATTGATACAGTTGGCTTCCTCTGAAACCTAACTGCTTCAGGCTGCTGCCCGAGCCACTGTTTGCAGGGTGTCTGCACACCAAAAGGAAAAGTAATGACTACGGAGGTTTTAAATTAGTTCCTAGAACAGCTCTCAGGGAAAATACATACATAGATTGGAAGACCAAAAAGGCAGCCAGGAGAGGAGATCCCTTCAGAAGTCATTAGCTGCAGTTGTTAACGTATCTGCACGTTAGATTAAAAAAAAAAAAAAAAAAAGGAAAAAAGGGGAGCTTAGTCCTGCTTTGTTTGCCTGTGCACTCTTCACGCCTGCTAGTTAGGCACCCTAAGTCTGCCCTCCGGGCTATCCTACTAGTTTCAAGATCTTCAGTTTAATCTGTATAAAGTTTGTCTTGTCCATTTGACATTTAGCTATTCTGTATGCAAACAGAGGTCACTGCGCACCCCAGCAGCGGGACAGGAAGAAAAGAAGTGGCAGACTCCCCCCACAGCACACTTTCCTTCAGTTCAACAAAGCCAGAGGCCCATTTGGATTGGGGACATCTAGAAAACAGAGCCAGGGAGCAGGTTTAATCCCTCTTAAATCTTTCAGGTGTACATGAGCCAAATGAAGCTTTTGCTGGGGAGCTGTAGCCAGCAAACATAAGGGCTGTGCTCTGGAGAGGGGAGCAATGGAGGGGCAGTGGCATTTACAGGGAGAGAGAGCTCCCTCACCAATCTCTGCAGTCCACAGACTGTTGACCACTGCCTGGGCTGTACCTCCCAAAGCTTCTGTCTCTAAAGAAAACAAATACAAAGATAACTTCCAAAGAGGAAACTTCCCTTTGTCTAGATATTCGCATAGGAAGATACAACATGACTTTCTATTTCTCGTCAGTATGAAAATTACTTTCCGGTGTAGCACTTAATTACAACTCCTTGTAGTTCTCTCATTCACATGTTACATGGGGAATGTCACTGGTAAATACAGGTGGTATGTGCAATCAGTTCCATGATCTTCGGAAAGCCATGGGTACTTGCCATTCTACCCTGGACAATGCCACGTTAAGCAAACAGGCCCATTTGGAATAGCAACACCCAGATTTTACATTTGCTAGATATATTCCAAGAGGAAAAAGTATGAGGAAAAATGAGACCAAGAAAAGGAAATCATATACCATAGTTATAGCTCCATTAAACTCTGCTGTATGGAACCAGTCACAAGGTACCTTCCCAAGCCCTGAGTAACTAACACACCCACAGGAGACATCCACAGGATAAACTTCGTGGCAGAGTGGTTGGCTGTGCAGCAAAAAGGGAATCTGGCACTCGTAAAAGACAACAAAAGCAGGATCAGAGCTGTAAACGGCCTCCTGACAGCATTCTCTTCATGAAGCAATCTCTGTGAAATATGGAATATATTAGCAAACCTGGGCTGGAAAGCAAAGCATTTTTAGGTAGGTGGAACTTTTTAATAGCATGTCATTAAATCTTTCTTACATTTAGCATTTAATAGATGTAACTTTCACAGCAGCACGTTCACTACAAAAAAAGGCACAGAGGACCGTACCAAACAGTGAGCTGAACGGACTCAGAGCCCAAGTGCCTCATTTTGTCAGCATTCAGGTACCATGGTCATGAGCAAAATCATCTGGATGTCTTAACACATATATTAGAAATATCCTTACTCTGCTACCAGTCCCTTTTGGCCTCATCCCCACACAAGTCTGTCAGCTGAACACAGGCCAAAATTTCTGCCTGTGTAAATTACTGTAGCTCCTCTACTGTCACAGGCATCAGGCCATTTTTTATACCAGATGTGGCTCTGACCCACATATATTTAAAAATAGGGTCAGTGTAATACAAATCTTAAGACTGTTTGACTAGTTGGTGTGGACATCAGCAAGGTGCGTTAATCCCATTTCCAGGGCGAAGGCCAAGACATACAACCTGTCTGAAGTAGGTCACCGGCATCCATATATAGGCGCCCATATCAAGTAGTTTAAGAACAACTGAGTGTTTGCACATCTCTCTGATTTCACCTGTCACTTCAGCTGTGAGTTTTGAAAATCCTACCATGCAAAGCGATTGGTGTGTTTTTCCTAGCCTGTGCCCAGCCAACCCACACAGCACTTTGTCGGGGTTTGCTCCACCACCAGAATGTGGGTTTTTTTAAGAACACGTGCACAAAGTTCATACAACCTCAAGAAAAACACTTACTATGGCTTTCTGCCTGATTCTCCCCTTTTTATAGATGGGTGCGATGAGACTTCCCTATTCTACACAAAGACTATGTAAGTGTTCTGAAATGCTCTACTAATTCTGTGTATTATTTCTAATTACTATTATCTCCATTACTGCTGCACACCAATGGGAGCTGAGGATGGCTGAGCCAAGCAAACCAATTACTGTTCATCCTGCACGTCTCGAACACTGCTTGACTGCTGAGGTGGATGCTGTAGAAACCTGTCCTTTGACTACCCGAGTACGAACCTACTAGCCATTGGTTTTGAACTACTGCACATGAGCATTATAAGGCTCCCAGGCACAAACATCACAACAGAGCAGAGGCTGGATCAAGCACTGAAATCAATCCCAAATCACAGTGACCAGGTCCAAGCTGCCATTTACACCTTAATGCACAACTCAATGATGAAGACAAGCAGCTTTTTTGAAATTAAAATAAATAAGTAAATAATCTTTTCTCATCATAAGGGCTTGCATGCTGGGAAGTGTCATTTTTACAAACTCCCATTACCACACAGAAGGGTTTTAACTGATCTGAACTCATCTAACGAACAGGATTTTCCCTCTGTTCAGTTTTCGCACCCGAGGTGTTTTAAACCAAGCTACTGTTAACAACTTTCTCCTGCCTCAAACAGTTCAAGACCATCTCATTAGCAATTTGATAAATAACCTGAAGCAGCAGACAGATTACAGACTAACAGGAATCTGTAATGGATAACTGACCTATTTAACACCCCAGCTAACTTTCCAGCAGGATTGAGTTGAATAGGAGCAAGCTGTTAACAGGAGATTCGCACACTGTAGATCTAAGTCCTCCAAGCTCACAAGATCATTACTATTTACCCGGTAGGCCTGACTTGTTCCTTCGGACTAAATTTATCTGAATGCTTCAGACTGACTCTATTAGCATCACTCCTGAACTCCCTGCCTCAGCACAGAAAAGCAGAGCAGGAAAGTTAAATTGCTGTGAACACAGTGGCAGTCAGATCCAAGGAGGCTGGCTCTTCATGACATATTTCTGTGAACAAGAGGCATTAAACGTGAAGCAGAACACCCGAGGATTTTGGCTCCGTGTCTTCGCTTCATAGGGAAATGCCCTCTCTCTGCAACATCAAAGCAAGACAGGCATTTGGTGCAGTCGTCAGTATAGACTGAGGTGTGATAATAATGCTATTTTTCGTGTGCTTTGTGGTACTTCCTATGACTATCTTCCCCATTTCGAGCAGGGTGTACATGCATAGGCTTTGCCTGCTCCCTCATTTATGTACCCAGCCAAAGTCTACCAATTTTTTTCTCTGATGTATGAGAAAACATACCTTTGGCTTTCCATCTCAAAAGCTACAACTCCAATCAAGCCTCTCATTGTCTCATTTCTGTGATTTCTTTTGGCTTCTTACCTTCCCCACACTGACATCATCTGCTTCCCTTCCACAGAGGATGCAGACTGCAGTCCCTTTCTCAGCCAAGTGCCTTCCAGCTCTGAAGTGTTCTGCTAGATAACTGTTGCATTCTTCCATGTTTTTTTAGGTGTACCTACAGTTTTCTCACTTCTTATTTTTCTGCTTGTACCTTATTCTCAGCCATTCCCCTTGCTCCACACCCAGTGCTAGACTCCGTTAACTCCTCTGACTCGTCCTTCAGACTTGTCCTTTCTTTAAAAGCAAAACGAAGCAAAAGACAAGTAATCAGTTAAATGAATTCACAATCCACTTGACAGCTTTTATCATAAGCATTTGATGGCAGGGATCCTCTTTTTGTTCAGTGTTCACGCAGCATCTGCTTCAGAAGGAACTAATCAGTAGCTGAGACAATAATACAAATAATAAACTCTGGTAGAGAACCATCATAACATAATGACGATATTGTGGGTCCTGCAGGAGGGTAGCCCTGTTGGAAGTTGTACTGCATCCACTCACAATCCTTCAAATGGTATCTGGCACCTATAGCTTCAAAAGCTACACAGACTGACAGGTACAGCACTTGAGGGCTCTGCTGAAACCAAAGGCAACACGCTGAAACTTTTCATCTGGAGTTTCCACTAAGCTTGTCCCGTGGGAAAAGACAGTAGTAAACAGTGGAAGAGAAACAGTCCAGACATTGCCACAGAAAGTAAATCTGCTTCCACAGAGTACTGCATATTTCTTGCTAGCTATTATTTTTAACCTCTTGCAGATTTATTTTTACTACAATTTAAACGTATCTGTTATATGCCATAACATTATTATTATGAGAGACACTAAAATAGCAAAGTATCCTATGCACTTGATACCATTTTACAAAACAGGGAATTAAAGCCAGTGATGACTGCAGATCATTGCAGCAGCCACCAATTCACATGACCCCCTTTCAGCCTTGCTTCTTATACCTCCTCTGTGGACAGAGGGAAGATGAACAAAAATTGTGGAATTACTCCCAAAGTTGTGGTTTCCTTTCTCTTGGTATTTAACTATGGGGAAGAAAAAAGGAAATAAAATGCATCCCATGGGATGAACTTCTGCCTGGTGCTACCAGGCTGTGGGCACAGCCTTGGGCTTACAGGTCACAGCCATGAGAGCCACCAGCTAAGGCTACACATCTCATACCGAAAACTACCTGGAATTGACAAATACCTTAGAATTTTAGAACAGCTTGGTTTGGAAGGGACCTTTAAAGGTCATCTAGTCCAATCTCCCTGCAACGAGAAGGGACATCTTCAACTAGATCAGGTTGCTCAGAGCCCCGTCCAACCTGACCTTGAAGGTTTCCAGGGAGGAGGCATCTACCACCTCTCTGGGCAACCTGCTCCAGTGTTTCACCACCCTCACTGTAAAAAATTTCTTCCTTCTATCTAGTCTAAATCTTCCCTCTTTTAGCTTAAAACCATTCCCCCTTGCCCTATCGCTACAGGCCCAATTAAAAAGTCTGTCACCATCTTTTTTAAGTATTGAAAGGCTGCAATAAGGTCTTCCCAGAGCCTTCTCTTCTCCAGGCTAAACAACGCCAACCCTCTCAGCCTTTCCTCATAGGAAAGGTGTTCCATCCCTCTGATAGTTTTTGTGGGCCTAACTTCGAGGATTTCATTCCATTTTTCACTAAGCTGTTTTAAACAGGCAAAAGTTTGTTTGCACAAGGGCCTCAGATTTTGGCTTCTTAGTATATATACTCTATTAAGTCTAATAAAATTCAGCTAAATAAATCATTTTTGTTTTCATTAATCACCTTAGCTTTTCAGTGCTCCAACACCAATGGAAGTCTATTCATATCAAGACAAACTATGGTAGAGCCTAACTATCCACTCCTGAAAAGCACTACTGCAAAGCTCTTTGTTTTCAGCTTGGATGCTGTTTGGCACAACAGTTTGACACTCACTTACGAGACTGGTGAAAAATATGCACTGCTAATTTTCTTAAGTGCCATGCCAGTGTCTCTGGGGACCTTGCATTTGCCTGCCTTCCCATACAGTAATATGACTTGCTCCCAGCTAATAAAGTGGACTTCACATCAGCTAAGGAAAGACTTTAGTTAGGGCGTCCCCCCTTCTTCGCTCTTGAATAATATATTCATGGCAAAGAGCTAAAGTTGATAACATCTTTGAAATACATATTTTTTTCCCCCTAATGTGGGGGATACAAGCCGATAATCCCTGCAGATCTCCTTTTTCTCCCCCATTGCCCCCGTGGTTTATCATGTCCAATTAGCCATCTGCCATGCCTGCACTGCCATACAAAGGGAGCCCGCTCTCCTCCACCGCAGCCCATCAGCGGGGCTATTGTCCCAGCTGACAAACAAGAATCAGACACTATTGTTTCCAGCTGATGATACTGCTCCCAATGTAGGCTGCCATTTGCCATTAAAACAGCAGGAGTGCCAGGGTACACCCCAGGAGTCAGGAACCATGCCAGCAACACCGATATTACCAACGTTATCAGGGAACCTTTACAAAGCTCTTTTCGCTATATATATTCTAATTTCAGGTGACAAACCAACCTGAGCCAACTACCACTCTTCATATCCTGCCCGCACCAGAGCGTGGCTGACCTGCTGCCTTTGCTGTTTTACCAAGCCCCACCTTGCAAAGAAAGGCTCACAATCCCCAGAAGAAAGCAGCATCTTGGAGCCAAATCTTTCCTTGCCATTTTTTAAAAATTATTATTTATTTTAAAGGTAAGGCATGTCTTCTGCCACTTCAGCACATCTTATTTCACACACATACCAAAAAAAGCAAAATAGTTTAAAAACCTGAAGACTCCACTAAGTCTACATGGGTACCAATTATGTGATGAGGTTAATTTAATTTCTCTCACAAACAACACACAGTCACCTTTTTTCCCAAGGCCACTTCGCTAAAAGAAATGACCAGAGCAGCTGGTCTGCCAGTCACCGAGATGTTAAATTAAAGATCATTTCCTCTTATTATTCTCAGCAAAGCATAATGTGACCTTACGCTAAAAACTACAGTCTGCCTAATTATGGTAGTTTTGTTCCATCAGTGAAACTGAAATGCTGGTTCATATAATTAAGGTTACAAAAAAAGGAATTTCATGTTTAGTTTTAAAGGCAATTTGTTGCCTTGAAGTGGGAGTGCGACAAATTAGGCCTATGCATCTATATGTTCCCAGTCATTTTACTGCGTAATGGAAGAAACAGAAAACACTCCTAGGTTTTAGTAACAAAGCCACACATGTTGATATAGGAGAAAGAAACCACAATTTATTCTAGGCACTAGTTAATGAAAACGAGCAAGCAAAATGAATATTTCTATTTAAAAGTAGTAACAGAATTATCTCCTAAGACCTTGACTAGGAAACAGGAATTATTTAAATTTCAATGTCTTTTACATGGTATTTCACACTCCAGCATTGAACACACATAATTTTAATATACCACTTTGAATCTTCACTGAATAGTTCAAAATAAAATAAATGAAAAGCAACTGAAACTAATGTTATTCCACAGTAATCGTAGACATAATGACTTTCACAATGACTTACAATAAAGTTTTTGCCCTGTATTCAAATACCGGGCTCATTCTGAACCAAATCTGAAATACAACATGAAAACTTTTTTGCTGATTACTCCATTCTTAGCACAAAATGCTCTAAATCCCATTTCAACACACTGCAGTCCACATATCACACAGGTGACTGACTCGAACCTAGATTTATGATTGCCGTTGTGGTGCCTGGCCAAGTTCTGTTTTCAGTTACATCCATGAAAACTCATGAACAATTCCTCTGAAGTCCTCTGGATCTGCGCAACAGTAACACAATCTGTCCCAGAACTGAGTGGAAAAAAAATAATTCAAAGTATTATGACTTCTTTCTTTTACAGCCCTCCACGCTTTAGGGTTCTCCATTCAGACAATCGTAGTTGACTTCTCTTTTCATATCCAGCTTTCTTTTGCAACATGTATATTGTAATATTTGCTGTTATTCTGGCCAGACTTGCTAGGCAAAATTCCCCAAGTGGCAGAGTCCCTTCAGTTAAACACAGAGTGCGTGTGCCATGCAAGGCTGTAAAACGGGAGTTGTTTATCCAAAGAAATATTAAAAGCAGGACCCCAGTCCAAATCAAACAAAAGCACAAATACCTCTCAGTTGTTTCGTGACTTACTTTAAGTTCCAGCCATAAAACGCACAGCGCTATGGGTTTATAAGGCCTAATACTCCCTAAGTATTTTCTTTGATATAACTATGAAGTACTTAAAATACCACTGGGTACTGTACAGTACATGTCGCCATGGAGCAATAAACTGCTATACATCCATAAGCAACCTTCCTAGGGACCATAAGGTCACAGCAGCTGAAACAACAGAATACTTCATCCCCAACCTTCAAAAGGCCCAGAGCACCTGTCCTGCTGGAGGACTCCCCAGCAGGCTCTTAACACCAGGGTGTGCTTGGAAATTGAACGGGGAAAAAAAAAACCACAACAAACCACCAAATCCATCAAAGTTGCTCCCATTTTTAAACCCTCACGTTTCCCCACCAGGTTATTATTATGGGACTTGATAAAATACACTACGAGAGGCAGGTGGTGGGAAAGAGCAGTAGTTAGATTTGCCTGGCCAAGTTGGATGCTCACTCGTACCCATGCAGCCCGTCATCCCAAGACACACATGGCCAGCTAAGGCCACATGCAAGACAGTCTACACAAGTATTAGGAGGGTGGCACAGGGCTCCTCTTTGATGACTTTGCACTTTTCTTCTTTCAGACTTTCAACCCCAAAACACAGCATAGGCAACACGGCTTCCCCCCAGTAACTTCTGCAGGTGCCATATCAAGCCTTATTGCATTGCCTGTGCAATTCACTAATGTCTGCGCTTACGTTCCCTATTGCACACTGTCCTGGAAATCAAGGATTGCAAACTTCAGTATATATCAGCTCTGAACAGAAGCTGGGTGTGAAAGGCCTCTTCCTCTGGAAGTAATTCTGGTCAACATTTATTCTATTTGATATTAATTCAATTAATACCTTCCTACAGGCCTATAACACAATGCAAACTCATCCTGACAGAACACATTGTAAATGACTATCAGATGCCACCCCTGTTGCCCTGTATGTAGTTCTGAGTGAGAAGGAAGGAAGAAGTGTGGGAAAGAAATGCTTTTCTGAGCATAAATCACCAATTTAAATTGCTTCCTTCCAGGATCAGACAAAAAGAGTTCTTTCTCTTTTGTCACAAGACCCCCCCAAATCAGCAGGTTCTGCCCCATTTCTGAGGAGCATCTGCAGGGTGAGAGGGGGAAGAGGATAGTGATTCCCACCAAGACCTCTTGATTCACCTGTACATCCTTTGCCATGTCTATGTGCCAATTCCCTGAGTAGCAGAGCTCCCTCCAAGAGCCTGGAGGAGGAGGAGATGGGACAACAGCAGACAGAGCCACACAGCCTTCCCTGTGCACTGGCGTGCCTTGTGACAGAGGCTTGGGAGGATCTGGGTTCCCACATGCAGCGAGATAACCATCCTCCTCCTCCCCCACGTCAATCACATGAGAAACACCTACGTTAGACAACAAAGAAAGGAACAAAACTCATATTCCTGACAGGGTCAGAGGTCAAAGCCTCCAGAGAGCAGTACAGATTTTAATTAACATCATCACCTTAAAGAACACAGGAGCTTTCCAAGTGGTAGGCACAACCTGACAGTCTTTTTCACAACAGAGCCTCCTTTATCAGCACACGTTACTGGACCTTATAAAGCCTCAAGGTGAGGAAGCCAGGCGTCACACGAACATCTCACCCCCAGTGACAACTCAGACAATTAATTTATCTGCTCTATGAGGAGACACTTGATTCCATCAATCTCAAGGAGCACTTCTCTGCAAACGTCATTTCAAGCGCATCTATTGATCAAGCAGCCTGGCCACTGCCAATCATTTTAAAGTTATTTAGTAGCAGAGCTGCCAGTCACTCATACACAAATGAACAACACTGGAAGTATAACCGGCTGGTGGAAGGCAGAAAGCAAACAGAATAATTCATCGCAGTCAAAAGAGATGGAACAATATCAATTTTCAACTCACTCACAGAAGTATCAATGACAAAGTCGACATCTTCATATCAGACATAATCAATTTTATACTTAAGTGCCAGAAAAATAAATTAGAAATTAAAACTGTACCTGCTAGTGGATAGGAAATATTGACAACTACCCTTGCCAGTAATTGGTAATTTGCTAAACTGTTCTGTCACTGACCTGTATAAATATTTAAAATTTGGGTACAGGATTTCCTTGTATGTTTCACCTCTGCTTCCAAAACACACTACAGGAATTCCTGAAGCTTAGGCACAAAGGTAAAGCTTTCTCTCTGTGTCTACATCCAAGGAATATCTGTCAATTGTATGCTTTACAAAGTGACTTACATTACATTTGAAACAACAAGTATTTGGATTCAGTTCCACGCAATGTAAGTGTCTCGGTACACATTTAATATAGGCTACTGAAAGTTCCAGAGAACTTGCTCGTATTTTATTATCTGTCACCAAAATAGACATAAGAAATCTAATAAGGCATACCTAGGCATATATTGGGTTTCTTATTCAAACATAAGTTCAAGACATTGCACAGAAATTACTGCCTCAATTCAGCAGCCAGTGTTATCCCAGAAATCAGAGCTGGAGACTGCAATAGTCATTTCTGCCCTTAAGGTCCCTCTGTCTGTTAATTTTTATCCCAGTTACATGAGTGAGTCTCAAAAAAAAAAAACGAATTACTCTCTGCGTGTATCTGATGGTGAAAATTAGAATAGTCCCTACCCTGCCTATCTCCAGGGAGGTTTAACTGACTGCCAGCATCAACCACACAGGTGTTAAATCCACCCTTTTCTTAAAAGTCATTCCTAGTTCTCATCAGTGTAAGCACCAGAACAGACCCTCCTTTATTACCTCGTGTTAATTCCTTCAGGTTTACTTTCCAGGTACAGCTCAGAGAGCCGCTATCTCAGTTGTCATCGCTGACGAGGGACTGCTACCCTGAGTGTTTGGGTGCTGCTGGGGGAGCCGCCCGGTGCACGGCGCCATTCCCAGCATCAGCCTCCTCTGCTGGTATCAGGGAGCAGCCTATCGATCCTCCTGGCTCAGTGCAGAGCCCAGCTGGTTGCTAAAAGCCTCTGAGTGAGATAGAAGTTGTTTGGACTCCCATTTTTTTCACTGGGAATGAGTTCACGCTTTTCCGTGTAGTAGCTGTGAATTCGGGAAGAGTTAGGGCAGTTTAGTGTATGCTTGTGCTATTGCAGCCGCTAATCTTTATACCACATAGATTCATCTTTTATTTGATGTGAACATACAAGGGCATGTAAGCCACAATGGTTATGCTTTACAAATCCAGAATACAAGTCAGGAGAGAAGGAATAAAAGAGAAAAGCTAAAATTAAGGGAAAAAGGATGCTAAGTCAACGCGGATCTCTGCAGCTATTACAAATAGTCCTCACTCAGGCAAGATTGGCATTGACAGGTAAAAACAGGAGTGGGACAATCAGTTGTGTCCTGCCTACAGCTGTCCTCCTAAGCCCCACATCAGCTGCTGTCTCTGCCATCCGTTACAACCAGCCTCAGACAGGCAGAGCAGCAGCACACAAACCCCAGAAGTGAACGGCGCACAAACAACGTAGGGAACCAACAGGACAATTTCATGTGAGTCATGCCTGCTCTTGTGAGTTTTCCTTATTTCTCAGTGATGTCGCCTGGCTGTTGTGAAAGCTGACAATCAAAATGAATTACTAATAGGTTGGGTTGGTTTTTTTTTCCGTGTCATCTTTTTGGACACAAGATGCTACATACTGGCACAGACACAAGAATTTATCCATCTGCTTTGATGAAGCTTAAGGCAGATAAGACAACCATCAGGGATGGCCTATGCATACATGCTTCAGTCCAAGCACGTGGCCTAAGAATCCCTTTCAGGACCAGCTTCCTGTGACTTTGTTTCCTCAGGAAGCAAAAGTGTTAGGAGACTTTCTGAAATCTCCAGGTTAAACATATAAGACAGGTGACAAGTGTATTCCTGGATCTACAGGTGAATCTTCAGGGGAAGGAAGCAGTCTGGGAGAACTGTCTAGTCACATGGCTCCATGTAAGCACAGGGAGCGTACAAATCTCCTCATTTAGACATACTTTTTTCATACAAGCTAGACAGACTTGATGCTCTCCCAGTTCAAATTCTGCTAACATGCTTAGGTTGAGAAGGCACAGGGAAAGTATTCAGCTTTGGGTGAAGGGAGACAGAGAAAAAAATGGGGGAAACCTTAAGTAACATGTTCCTTTTAAAAGGAAAATTGGTGGGTAATTTTTCTTTTTTTTTTTTTAAATAAATCTGTCATTGTTGAGCCTTAGAAATTAGCTTGTAACCAGGTAGGTTATCAACAGGCAAATATCCTACGGCTTAATGGCTTGTGGATCACAAGATACACACAGCCAGACCTTATTATAGTTATCCTCTAGATCAAAGGGTTTTCACATAAATGGGGTGCAGTCTACCATAGCAGGGAACTGCTGCAGGCCTTCAGGATTTTACTGCTTTAAAGTTTTGGTGATTACATAATTGTTTAATTGTAACTGGAGCTCAAAGCACTGCTTGTAGCTAACAAGCAGGTAGAAAGAGGAAGACAGCTGAAAAGCAAAGTCTTGACAAACAGCTGTGGCAGTTAAGTGTCACTCCTAGCCTAAAAGGGTCAAGCCCCTTATGAAATAAGCATTTAATCTTTTACAATTTTTAATTAAAAACCTACCAAGAAGCCTAAAATACTTTCTTAAGATTTTGTCTGCAACCGGGGCGGGGAGGGGGGGCAGACCACAAGTTGTCTCAGTGGAGATGCTGTCAGCGCGCAAAGCCATGTTTCCCAGCTGAGGGCTCCCACGTAAACACTGAACCGGTGGTGCAGTGAGGGACCCCAGCACGTATCCGTTGCCCAGCGAATTTAATTAACCGCTGCATCATTAGCGAAGGCCCCACACCACGCTCCGCTATAGCCCAGCGACCCTGCCGCTTCACTTCAGCATCCTCTGACGCCGGAGAGCGAAACGCAGGGCTCCCGCCCAGCCCCGGACACTTCGCGAGCCCGTCGCCGCCAGGGCAGCACCCCCGGCCGGGAGCGGGGCCGCGGGCGAGCGCTGCCCGGGGCGCCCCAGCGCTCCCGGCCCACCCGGGGGCGGCAGGGTGGCACCG